>JARQZK010001471.1:392500-517500 GCA_030704885.1 Cynegetis impunctata | reverse complement strand
GTCAGATCCGTCAAGGATAAAATTCCTAACGAAAATCACGGTGTTTATGAGATTCCCTGTTCCAATTGTCCTCGTTCTTATATAGGACAAACGAACCGACGAATTCAGGTCCGTGCCAAAGAACATTCACTTTCAGTAAGACACTCAGATATCACCAACGCCCTTTCCCAACATCACACCCAAACAGGCCACATTATCGATTTCCCCAATACAAGAACTATTGCTCCCGTCCGATCTTTCAAATCCCGAATTTTCCGTGAAGCTGTAGAAACAGAAAAACGTCCAAATTGTTTGAACACCAGAGATGACAGTCACAGACTCCCATCAGCATGGAAACCACTCCTCAGTGGTCGCCATGTTACACCCAATCAGAGTGCATCCCGCACTGATGAGCGTGAGTACCCGCCCCCTCCCCTATAAATACGGCCACGCGACGATTGGCCCGTCAACGCACATTCCCGACCAGACTTCCGAGCGAACAGCATCAGCTAGCAGAGCAGAGAATTCCAGTTGAGAAGAGAAGATAGCGGAGAGGGCGAGCTACGAATGTTCTTTTCAGAACAACGTACTCAATCAAGTGTGACAGGTGTTTTACGAAATCGACCTTGCTGGAACCCTTTTTTCTGACTGATAGAAAATTGGGATTCGGTGCAGCGATCGATCCACTTTGAGGATCTTTTCGATTGTGCGCTCCCCACTGATCGCTTCGCGGCGTGGGTACAGGCACCGGCTAGATTCTTGGTGGTACTAACCAATTTTATTTCAGGGATTTAATTTTTCAGGAAATAGTTTGACTGCGCTAGGAGGAAGCGCAAAAATGCTTCGACAACGTACGAAGAGCGGAATGTCGAGCATGAATGAATCGTCAAGCGGTTCGGAAGACGACAGATCTTCTAAAAATCGCCGAAAAACAAAAAAGAGCAGCGAAATGGACAAAGTAGTCCTAGGACTTCAACAGCAAGTCTATGCATTAAATTTGCAAATTGAAGAGTTGCGGAGAGCAAATAAAGAACAACAAACGATGATCAATAACTTTCACGAGGCCGCGAAAGTAATTAAAGTTCCGGTTGAAAATGTTCCAGAGAACATGGACGACGCCGATATTTCGGAAAATGAAACACCGCAATCGCAACCGAGCATTGGATATGCCGGAGCGATTAAACGAAAACGCGAAGACAAGAAAGACGAAATCTTGATACCGCAACAAGAAGAGACGACTGAAGTGCTAGAGCACAAAGTACCTCCCGTCGAAATAGGAGGAAGCGATGACTGGGTTCAATTGAGTAGAATACTCAAACAAAAAAATATCAACTTCGTGAAAGCGAAGACCACGAGAGAGGGAATAAAAATATTCCCCATGACTGTGACCGACTTCCGGAAATTAACGGCGTATCTGAATAGTACGAAAAGATCGTACTTCACGTATACGTTGAAGGAAGACAAATTGATACATGTAGTAATCGGTGGACTACCGATCAACACAAATGTCAACGACATTAAAGAAGATTTAGCGGATCTAGGAATCCAAGCTACAGAAGTATCAAGAATGACGTCAAAAAAGAACAGACAGCCGCTTCCACTATTCGTAGTGAAAACGAACAATAAGAAAATATACGATGTCAAATGGCTTTGCAACCTGAGCGTTTCAGTAGAAATGAAACGAAAATCGACGGAACCCGGGCAATGCCATCGATGCCAACGGTACGGTCATGCTCAAAGCAGATGTACCTTTCCGTTCCGGTGCGTGAAATGCGCAGGAAGTCATCCGGTGCATGAATGCACCTTGGCAAGCGACCCAAAGTTGAAAAACGCAAAATTGTGCCTTATGCGGTGAAGGACATCCCGCAAGCTACAAAGGTGCAGTAAATATACTCCCCCAAATCGACAAACAAAGAAAGAAAACAAAGGGCCAAAGCCAATTATCAAAAAACCAGCGGAAACCAAGAAGACAGAAATTGCGCCACGAAAAGAAGCCGTAGCAGAATTACCAAAAGAGGTAATAACACCGTCAAGTGCCGGCTCTACGCGACATGATACAACACAAAAACCGAGAAAAAACAAGTACAAAAAACAAAAACCAGCGAAAAAAAACCCAGAAGAAATCGGGGGCTGCAAATATGTCGAAGCAATCGGCCACAGAAATTGCACTGCAACAATGGGCCGAAGTCATCAAGCAAGCGACTACGTCGCTTACAACTATGCTAAAAGATATACTTAATTAATGGTAGACACAAACCAATTAATTCCATCAGCAGTGAAGATTATCTCATGGAACGTCCGTGGGATAAGACGAAGAAAAATTGAAATAGAAGAGATAAACGCAGAAAAACAGCCAGATGTAATAGCGTTGCAAGAAACGAAAATTAAGAAAAACTATCGGTTAGGTTTCACGGGATATGAAACCTATAGATTCGACAAAAGAAGCCGAGGAGGTGGAGTCGCGCTATTAATAAGAAGTAGTTTGAAACATCATCTGATTCAAGAAGAAGGAACAGAAATAGATGGCATCACTGCTGAGATAGAAATGAAAAAATAACAACAAAATTATAATCACGTCGGTATATAAACCACCAAAAAATATTTTGTTAAAAGAAGATATAGATGACTTGCTTCGAGGAAATAAATCACGAATACTAATAGGAGATCTAAATTGTAAATCCATCGCGTGGCACAGTAACGGTCAGAATGTGAACGGAGTAAGATTACAACAATATGCAGAAGAAAATGGAGCCGTAATAATAGGGCCAGAAGTGCCGACATATATTCCAGTATGCAACGGAACACCAGATGTTTTGGATATAGCGATTCTGAAAAATATAGCTCTAGGCTACGAAATAACAACCCTAGAAGAAGGGACATCGGATCATAACCCAATAATGCTGGAAATTGGACACGGAAATAGACAAGAAATTACTGAAACGAAAGTGCATACAAAGTGGGATGTATACACAAAAAACATGAGACACAATGATAACGGATATCCCAATCATAACGAATAAAGAAGAACTGGAAGAATCAGTTTCTAAATTACAAGAGAACATACTTAGTGCATTCGAAATAGCAAGTAATAAAAAACGACAACCTGTGAATAGACATCCATATGGAAAAATACCTTATGAAATCAAAACATTGATAAGAGAAAACAGAAGGCTTAGGAGATTATACCGAAGGCACCGAACTGAACAAGACAAAGCAGAACTACGAGTACACAGCCAGGTGCTAAAAAATGCATTGAAAAACTATCGAGAAAATAGGTGGAATCAAAAACTCGAAACTTTAGATACCAGAGACCACACTGCATGGACTATGCAGAAAGAAATTGCGTAGAGTGAAAGAACATATCCCACCCCCTACAGAGTGCAAATGGGATGGTATACACAGAAGAAGATAAGGCTGAAGCACTGGCAGAATCAATCGAAAGAGAAGGCCGAATAAATGAACATCCAGACGATGATGAGAGACACGAAAGATTCGTAACAAGAGTAGTCGGAGAGATTCGAGATCTAGAAAGCGAAAGAGATGTCACAAATTCAACCACCGAAGAAGAGGTGAGAATTATTATCAGAAAATTGAAGAGACGAAAAGCGCCCGGCCCGGATAATATAACACATGCTATGCTGAAAAACTTGCCTAGAAAAGGTACAGAAGCAATAGCATCAATTGTGAATGCGATTATGAGTTTCGACCACTTTCCAATGCAGTGGAAGCACACCGACGTGATAGTCTTCGGAAAACCAAACAAGGATAGAAAATTCCCACATAATTACAGACCAATAAGCCTTTTACCTGTACTTGGCAAAGTAGCAGAAAGAGTAATAGTGAGAAGATTACGCGAAGAAACAGACGAACTAGATATATTGCCAAAAGAACAGTTCGGATTCAGACAAGGACACTCCTCGGAACAACAAGTACTGCGAATAGTAGAAACGATTACAAAAGGATTCCAAATTAAAGCCATGACAGGCGCGGTGTTCCTAGATGTAGCAAGAGCCTTCGACAGAGTTTGGCAAGACGGACTTGTATGCAAAATGCATAACGCGGGATATAAACTAAAGACCTGTAAATTGATAAAAAACTACATGAGCGGCAGAACGTTTAGTGTAAAAATTGGCAATACAAGATCTCAACCAAGAAATACAGAAGCAGGGGTTCCCCAGGGATCCGTACTTGGCCCACTGCTATACCTGATATATACTCACGACATTCCTAAGACAACGAACACAAGATTATTCGTGTATGCTGACGATACTGCCATTACCAGCACACATAGGAACGTAGGAATAATATGTAAAAGGCTACAAGAAGAGATGAACCAAATCTCGAAATGGTGCGTAAAATGGAAGATAGGAATCAATGGCCAGAAGAGCCAAGCAATCTTATTCCAGAAAAGGATGCAAAAACCAATAGAAAACATAAAGATAGAAAACAACGATATTCAATGGTCTAAGGAAGTTACTTACCTGGGAGTAACTATGGATGCGAGATTAACATGGAGAAAACATGTAAACAAAGCAGTACAAAAGACAAAAGCAGCAATGGCGCAGCTGTATCCACTCATCAATAAGAAGAGCAAGATGACGAACAGAGTCAAGATAGCCCTGATAAGGGCCATAGCCAGACCACAACTGACGTACGGATCAGTAGCGTGGGGATACACTGCAAAAAGCCACCTAGACCGGATAGCAAGTGCGGAAAATAGATTGATTAGAACAGCATTGGGAGCACCATGGTATGTTCGAAATGAACAAATACATAGAGATATTGAATGGGAACCTATCAAAGAATTTATGAAGAGAAAAGCGCAAAATATATTTACGGCAATAAAAGAGCATCAAAATCAAGAGCTCAGAGAATTGACAAACTACGATCCAGAAGAGGACGCACAAAGAACGAGAGTCCATTACAAAAGACCTAGAGATCAACTGGACTAATAATTATTTTTTATTTTCAGGTACTTCAATCCATTAGCTGTACCTAGATTTCTTCGGAAATTTAGGCGAGCAATGAAATCTTTTTAATGCGCCGCGACGCAGAGAGACATACACTTGGGTCTTGAAATATAGACACAAGGAAGAGAACAGGTTCTAGTGCTGACCGCAGCACGTGAGTCCTAATCTAAGTGCGAGACTGGAGGTTTAGTAGGCTAACGCCCGGAAACCGAAAGAACAGAGGTGTTTTTAGTGGGTAGGCAATACTGCATATATATATATTTTTATATATAACAGCTATTGAATCCCACACAGGCCGGGTTAGCAACCGGTATCGCTTTTGAAGTTTTCACCTCGATTAAAAAAAAAAAAAAAAAAAAAATGGCCCGTCAGTTGACTCTGAAGAGTAGGCAGGTTGAGACTTCAGAGTTGACAGGAAGCAGTACGGTTAGTGGAGTAGGCAGGTTTAGACCACGCAATCGTATTGTTTCCGATTCCTCCTAATTCGAATTGTGGAGTAGGCAGATTGAGGCCACGATTCTGAATTATTCCCCTTCTAATTCTCCTGAAGATGGCTTCGCAAAAGGAGCCGAAACGTCGAGATTTTTCAAATCTTTTACGCGGTTCATTCAGTGAACCAAGTTTTTCAAATACTTCCGACCGCGGAAATCTTTCTGAACATATAAATTTATCATTTTTTTTTTACAAAAATTTTATCTGGCCAGATAAAATGACAAATAATTTTAAAGTATAAACTTTAAAATAAAACGCACTTCGCTTATGTTCCACTATATAAGAATATTTAGATACTGTATTTAGGGAGAGTATTACATCTTATTTTATAAAACAAACAAAAGCTGAGGTGATACCTGAAAATCAATTTGTTCGTTTACAAGAGATAATTGACTATTATGGGCGGAACTAATTTCGAGAATTTCAAGAAGGTCAAGGCGCTTTCCTTTGTTACCTGAATGTAACAATTGGGTTTTGTTGAAATCTAGGAAATGATTAAATTTTATACAATGTTCGGATAAGCCAGTGGTATTTTTATTTTGTAAAATTGACTTTTTATGTATTTCAACACGAATGTTTATATTTCTTCCTGTTTGTCCAATATAGAAAGCAGGACATTCGTGGCAAAATATTTTGTAAACGCCACTGTTTTCTCCGATGTTAGATTTTTCTTTATTATTGACCCAGAATGACTTCAAGTTTCTTTTGTCATTCTGGGTCAATAATAAAGAAAAATCTAACATCGGAGAAAACAGTGGCGTTTACGAAATATTTTGCCACGAATGTCCTGCTTTCTATATTGGACAAACAGGAAGGAATATAAACATTCGTGTCGATGAACATAAAAAGTCAATTTTACAAAATAAAAATACCACTGGCTTCTCCGAACATTGCATAAAATTTAATCATTTCCTGGATTTCAATAAAACCCAATTGTTACATTCTGGTAACAAAGGAAAGCGCCTTGACCTTCTTGAAATTCTCGAATTAAGTTCCGCCCATAATAGTCAATTACCCCTTGTAAACGAACAAATTGATTTTCCAGGTATCACCTTTGTTATTGTCTGTTTTATAAAACAAGATGTAATACTCTCCTGTAGTCAGTCTTGATAATGAGTTCATAACTCGAAACATGTCGACTACCCTTCACTGCTAAATACAGTATCTAAATATTTTTATATAATGAAACACAAGCCAAGTATGTTTTATTTTAAAGTTTATACTTTATTCTTTATGTTGTTTCACCAAGTGATGTGCGAGAATTCAAATCTCAGTTACAAATAATTTTATCAATCCATTTGAGAAATAGCCCATTCTTGTAGGAGTACATTCTGACAAAATTCCAGATTCCACCAAACTTTTTATAATTCAGGATATAACTAAGCCAATTTCTGAAATTTTGAATACCAAATTAGCAGATATCATCGATAATTAACATTTTTTGAATAATCTTTCAATGAAACGCATAACATTTATGATAAAAAGATGAATATACTAAAAATAATCCAAAATTGAAACATTCAATGTTTTTTTGCTTAAATTCACAAACACAAAAAAAACGTGTGGCACTCGGGACTGTCGCGGTAAAGCTATTGCATCGCATTTTCTATCAACTGATGCGCAATTATAATTATTTATTTATGCAGTATTTTTTCTTTTTCTTTGATATCAATTCAAGTTTTTTCTTTGATATTGATTCAAGTTACACTTTTTGAGCGTGGTGACCGATAAGAAAACAAATTTTCTTCTTTTATCGAATAAATGAGAAGATAATATCGTTTGAAATATTTTTATTATCCTACAATATATGAAGGTTATTCAGGAATTTTTATTATTGAAACTATAGGTTTATGGTAACTGAAATAAGAACATATCATATATTCTCGTTCAATTTTAGATTCGGAGAATTGTAAATTGCTACCATGACTATGTGTAAGCCATTTATAAGTTTGCATAAGCAAGCACAAATATCTCCAACAAATGAGCGCCTAACATTCAAATCGCTAACGTGTGCAATATTTATATCAATATTCGGAGTTATAATATTAGTAATATATATATATATATATATATATATATATATATATATATATATATATATATATATATATATATATATATATATATATATATATATATATATATCTATTTATTTTTGTACATAGATACACCTATGTATACATACCGGGTGTCCACGGAAGGTGGCTCGCCCCTATAACTTTTTTCTTTTTGGAGATAATGAAATGAAATTTACAGGATCTGTTTAATGCATAAAACTGCGTTTTTTTTACAAGTAACTCAACTTCATGCAACTTCCGGTTTCACCGGAAGTGACATAAACTTTCGATTTTTAAATGGGACACCTGGTATATTTTCAGTTTTTTTTTGTATCCATATGACATTCAGAATACAACCATGTATCATTTGCTACTTTCTGTAGCCGTTGTTCAATTTTTTTTCGAAATAAGTTTTTATTGTAGAGGGCTATCGATGCGTTCAAATAAATAATTTCGATCCTAAAATGGCCCTGTTTGCCGTCCAGGGACGTAGATTTGTGGGCGTGGCTTTGGACTTATTTTGTTTCAGTTGTGTTGGTCACAGGCTACTCGATGATTTCAAATGTTATTTTAATCTCAATAAGATTCTTCATTTGAAGAAAGTTCTAAGGTAATGGGATTTCAGGTTTTTATCGAAAGTTTTCTTTCAACCTAATACCTAGAGTGCGGTATCAAATTAATCGTAATAAAATTATCTTTTTAGTAATAAAAGTTTTAAAATTAAACTTCACATAGCTGGAACATTTTGATCGAAAACAGTGAAGTTGTATTTTAACACACATTTTAAGACCGAAATTAGTTATTTGAACGCATCCATAGCCCTCTAGAATAAAAATTTATTTCGAAAAAAAAATAAAAAAAGGGTTACAAAAAGTAACAAATGATACATGGTTGTATTCTAAATGTCATATGGAGACATAAAAACTGAAAATATACCCGGTGTCCCGTTTAAAAATCGAAAGTTTATGTCACTTCCGGTGAAACCAGAAGTTGCAGGAAGTTGAGTTACTTGTCGAAAAATGCAGTTTTATGCATCAAACAGATCTTTTAAATTTTATTTCATTATCTCTGAAAACAAAAAAGTTATTGGGGCGAGCCACCTTCCGTGGACACCCGGTATATATTTACATGTATAATTACGGGGCGCACATGCGGTGAGTGTAGCATTATAAAGATATGATAGATACCTATACACCTATATACTTTCTCACAAACAGCTGCTTCCGTATTCGTCCGATTTCGGAGCAGCTCGTCCCGATCCGTGCGAGCTTCGTACAGTCGTACCATATACATGCACGTTAAGCGAACGCTCGGCCGAGCTACATGGTAGGCGGAGTGGGGGGCGTTAGATTTTATTTTCGTTACGGAATTTCTTGATTCGGTCGCCGCGCTCAAAGCCCGCGATAAAAGCTATGCAATAGCTTAAAAATACATTAAAAAATAGACAACACCTCACTTACCGACTATACAGCGTCTGACTATTGGATGTGCTCATAAGCGCCTGTAATATGTTAACCACGCCCATTTCTTTGAGACGATTCTGGCGTTCCGCCGCTCCTGGCTCCCCCTTCCGGGCCAAATTGTTTATGCAAAAGACTGACGTTTCCTGCAGGCAGAGAGCGGGGTGCGTCATATAGTCGATCAGCTTCTTCAATACGTCTTCGTTCGACATAATGTGGTCACGAGCCCGCTCACCGTCTGCTATATTGCCTGGAATACCGACATAGAATAGAATAGAAATTTATTTGGTGCCAGCAAAAAACATCAGAATTTAGTACACACGTCAAGTATCCATAAAATAATTGTAAATATAAAAAAATACTAGCTAAAACATTCAGAACATGATGTCACTAATATATACATACATAAACCATTACATTACAACAATAGTTAAATTTCAACAAGGGCAAATCCTTCACTGCCTGTGGAAGATTATTATTTAATTTTACAGCCAGGAATTCCGGCCTGCTCTGACACTTTCCCAGTCTGCAATGTACCGGGACATAGTCTGCCCTATTTCTTGTGTCATGTTCGTGTACATTAACACGTTATGAATTATTTAATAATGATTTAATTATTCTTGTAGGGTGTCTAATCTAATATAGTATAAAAAAAAATGTGCCAATACACTGGGGGCTACATTAGGGTGCTTTTTCTTTCTGTCATAAAATCCTAGTCATCATTTTCTCGATATGAGTACAGTGAACATGAGCAGAGTTATAGAAACGAATGCTGGTGAAATATAGAATTCGTTGATTAGGTAGAGAGGTTAGTATGAGGGTGGTAAATTCTGCACGTAGGGCACTCAAATTTTGGTATATGTTAGAAAATGTGGGGAATCGACAGGGGGGTATTGTTTCGTTTATTTTTGGCCTAAAATTGGTAGTTTCGGTGAAAAAGTCAGTTTTGTGAATTTTCATAGTGAATGATTGACTTTGACGGATTCACGGTTCGAAATGCATGAGGTTGGTAATTTGTGCTAACAAGATGTTCAGATATAATATTATAGTGGAACGTGAAATTAGAGAAACAATTACTTTGTTGAGATGTTTTTTTTCATTTCATTTTATTATTTATCTAGAACGAGTAGTTTTGTTCTGCATATATATATATATATATATATATATATATATATATATATATATATATATATATATATATATATATATATATATATATATATATATATATATGCAGAACAACACTACTCGTTCTAGATAAATAATAAAATGAAATGAAAATTATATATTAGTCTCACGACAAAAAGTTGGGATCTGGTCCGATTTTAAAAACTCCAACGGATATCGATAAAACACATATGATTTCATAAGGGAATTTTTTCCCCCATTTTTCCACACGATGAATAAAAAATATAGCGTTTTTTTAGATAGGCATTACGACATGCACATGCGCCGAGGGGTTTTACCATTCCTAGTGCTACGCAGTAGGATGTTCGGATTTTTATTTAATTTTTTTGTTTTACAAATAACAGACACTCTGACACATACAGTGAAGGAAAATTAAGAATCCCCATCTCAACAAAAGCACCTCTGCAGTCCTTGCTGTATCCCAATCCACCCATCAGTCTGACCACTCTTCGCTGCAGCTTGAAAACTCTACTGGCATGAGAGGAGCGGCCCCATGCGATGACGCCATATGACATAACACTGTGTAAAATCGCAAAATAGGCAGTTCTAATTTTCGACTCCGACACACATCCATGTAGGCCCCGCAAAATGAACACGCTTCTTTTAAGCCTCTTACATACATCCTCCACATGCAGGTCCCACTTCAACTTTGTATCAAAATAGACCCCCAAGAACTTAACAGATGACAGATCAGAATTTGTGCGCTTCAGAGTAAACACTATTTCTTGTGTTTTCTTCCTGTTCAGCAAGAGCCTACTAGACATAAACCAGTCCTCCACTGTCACTCGCGCCCCTCTCATCTCCTCAATTGCAGCTTGCTCCGACATCATTGAGATTATAATTTATTAGCTTCAAAAAAGTCCCGGATGCACTGCCAATGCCATAATAATAATATAATATATCATTGGTAGAAATTATTTTATATTTGGATGCATGGAGGTTATTGATAGTTGATACTCGTTCTTCAAGAAAAACTTAGTTGTAGATTGATTTCAAATAAAATTTACAGCTTTACCAATGTTTTAACACCCACTATCGTTTGTTATAATCATTTCACATAACTGTTAGACTATCCAAATTATACAGGATAAAATACAATAAAATTACCTAAAATACAGAGAGCTTGTTCCTTAATCTCTGGAGCATGAGGTCCTTCCAACACGAGGACAACGCCTTGCATAATTTGAACTCCATGAAGAGCCATCATAGTGTCAGTGTGTGGTCTAGGTGATACCAGATTCCTCATAAGACCGAGAGTTTTCATGAGGACACGGGTATCAGGATCCGCCAACAATCTGAAATGATAAATTCTAATTAGTTTATATTTTGTAGAACTTAACACAGGACAAAAGATTTATAGACGCATAAAATAATGTTCATAATTACCAAACATCAGTTGTGAATCCTAAACACTAGAATTACATATTGCAATGGAATGACTAATGTAACAACGGATATAGGATTTATCCGTTACTTTGTCATAATACATTTGAACTATAAATGACAAACACAACACTTTTCATAACTATTTTTAAATACTGATATAAAGTTTATTATTTCTTTCTATAATTAATGTAACATAATCTATAGTTTTGCTGAATCCTGAAATAGATGAATCAAAGAGATTTAACATCACATATATAAGACTATACTGATACTGATTCTGACTTTATTCGTGCTCATAAAATTTACATTTTTTACACACGTGAACTATTACAAAAAAAATGCTAAAAATAAATATAAACAAGTACCAAACAACAAATAAACTAAAAGCCTAGGTATAACATTCTACATAGTTCACATCTGAGAATTACTGTATACCAGTGGCGGCTCGTGAGGTGTTGGTTTAAGGAGGCTACAAGAGGTGTTAAAAAATACACCATAGGCGAAAATTTTTAGGATTTCAATGTCAACCGTCTTATAATTTTGTAACGTGTACATTCTCCACTTAAATACTACTACCGAACTATGCACTCAAATACCGTGATCCCTCGCTATAAAACGCCTGAATGAATGACCTGCGTACAAGAGAGTATGGGGATAGAGTTGGATTTCCACGTGAAACACAGGATATCGGTCTCTTTAGCCAAGTTACTATTGAACAAGTAATATCGTTAACTAATAGAATTATATTCAATATCAATTGAACGTGTATTAAAGTTTATTAAAATTTATTAAATATCTGTGGCGTCTGATAGACGGTAAGTTATGAGAAGAAATATAATTATTCCGTATAAATGCATTATCTTGAAAATCTGAATTAATTCCTTATTTAATTTTTCCGCCATTTTATATTTTTTTTTCATTTATCTATATTAAAATTATTTATCTTTCTATATTGAAATAATCATGTCACATTTCTTAATTTAAAATACTTTTACTTTATTTGCTTATTTCATTCTCTCAATTTAACACCAGATTTTTGTAGGCTAGCGATGGCAAATTTCACGTGTTCATATCTTATGTTCAGTTTAATGTTGGAACATGTGCTGTCTTTCTTAGCATCTTTGCTTGAGATAAATCTAAATGTTAGTTTGAATTGGTCATCGATACCCTACAGATATTCTTGGAACATATTACGTTTGAGATTGTATGTTGATTTGCCCCGAATTATTTTAGCCACTTGGTCTGGGTTTGAAGTTCACCTTGGTTAGAGCTAAAAGACAAGTTGTTTGAAGATTGAAATTCACCTTATTTGGAGTTTACAAAAGAAACCACCTTGTCTGGGACTAACATCCACCTTGGCAACCCACAGCTGGAGCTACCAAGAACTTGGGACAAAGATAGGGCAGAAGTCAACAATCCACCCAAGGAAAACGTCGACAATATATATAAAAACATAAAGATAAGTCTCATCAATGTATTGAGAAAACAGTAAATACCTTCATTTTACCTAGTTGTTATTATTACTGTGAACAAATCAGAAGCCTAATATGTTTAACCAATCTCCCTGCTAGCTTGGGCATAAATATCTGTTAAGAAGGGAGGTTGGTTACAATTTAAAGAAAATCAAAGTAAAACTAGCACCCTAAAATATTAAATAGGTACCTATTCGAGGAATTAATCAATTGTTGCCCAGCAAGAACCAACGGGGAGGTGAGACTTTTTCTTGCCAGAAAAGAAATAGGCCACTCCCAAAAATAGATTAAAATAAAATTCTTGTCATAAAAGTCAAACAAAATTTAATAAAATACATTTAGACCTAAACAAAAAAATTTAAATAAATTATTTGGTATAGACATCTATTTTTTTATAGATATAATAAAAACATTGTCTTTTTGATAATAAAATTCATCTATTTCATGAATTTTATACTTTTATGAACTCGGAGGTTAGGTTAGTAAGGTTAGAAAAAGTCAGGTCAGCTCAAGTTTTTGAAAAAAAAAAAGATGACCCAGCGACAAAATCTGACTTCATATTCGGCTTTTGAGTGCAGCGTTTGATTGTGTGGATAGGGATATTTTGCTGGAGAAATTGCGGTTTTATGGCGTCAGGGGTAGAGCATTGAAACTGCTGACTTCGTATTTGTCTGATCGGTACCAGATAGTCAACTCCGGAGGGGTGGATGGACTTCCTATGTTTGTTGGAACGGGCGTGCCACAGGGGTCTGTGCTGGGTCCGTTCCTCTTCCTAGTATATATAAATGATTTACCGAATACATTTAATGACGAAAACATAAGAAATATATTATACGCGGACGATGCAACTTTCGGGGTCAGCATGGGAAGAGGAGAGGACTCGGTGGCTATCTTGGAGCATATTCTGCAGAGGGCCAATGACTGGTTTGCATGTAATAAATTGGTGTTAAATGTAAGTAAAACAAAATCAGTAGTTTTTGAAACTAAGTCTAATGAAAAAAATAAGGAATCAAATGTAAAATTTTTGGGTGTAACATTGGATGTAAATTTGCTTTGGAGTGACCATATTTCTAAGCTATGCAGTACACTGAGTCAAAGGACTTATGCCATTAGAAAAGTTAGACAGGTGGTAAGCCAGCGGGCGGCTGTCACTACCTATTATGCTTTATTTGAGTCGGTAATGCGTTATGGGGTAATAGCATGGAGTTCGGCAGCGAGCACACATCTGGATAAAGTATTTAGGGTCCAAAAATTGGCAATAAGATCAATAGTAAATATACCGTCGGATTCATCTTGTAGGCCCTTTTTCAAATCTTTGAGGATCATGACTTTATATGGCATCATGGTTTATACAAAGTTAATTTTTGTCAAGAAAAATATACAAAAGTATGTTGTGGCAGCAGACGTGCATTCCCACAATACAAGACATAAAAATCAGCTAGTGATACCATATAGTAGGCTGTCTAGAACAAAAAATTAAGAAGTCAAATTGTATAATGCACTGCCACGGGAAGTTCGTGATGGTGCTATTAAAAGTTTTAGGAACAATTTGCCAAATATCTTGACTGATAACCCAGTATATAGTTTTGAAGAATACTATTTGTTAGTTAAAAACAGAGATGCTTTCCTTTGAAAATGAGACATGTGCATTTATGGTGACACTTTTTGGCTTGTGTAATTGTTGACGTCTGTTTTTGTTTGTATTTTTGATCTGTATTTTGTATTCACGATTGGCTGTTCTATTGTATGTTTATTTGTTCATTAACGTATCAAAATTTATGATAGTATTAGGAACAATTTTTTGAAATCAATAAACCTATTCTAATCTATTATAATATTTTGTTTTTGTGATACTTTTTAAACTAAGAGAAGCTCATTGAATATTTTTACAGCTGTGTATACTCAGATCAGTTATGACTCTTCTCTAGCAAACCAATACATCATTCCTAAGATCTGTACAATGCAGAGGTTTATCAGCATACCGGATACAGAAGTGTAATAATTTTAGTACTAACTCGAAAAAAATATGCTATTCACCTGAAAATCTGATCGGTCCCCAAAGAATTCAGGATCTGCGATTTGACCCTCTGTTCGGCCTGGAAGGCGAGATTCATCAACGCCCAGACTCCGTTCAAGCGCAGAGACGGCTCCTGCTTCGATGTCAGTTTAGCCAACAGGTTGACGACTCCCTGTTGAACCATCGGTTCCTTAGCTGGCGAGAACTCCAGGAGCAGATTGCAAAGCGCCGAGGATGCCGCAGTCAATAATTCCGTCGAAGGAGAACCTGAAGAAAAGATAAGAAAATTTTCACGAGGAAATAAAAATAACAAACTTGTGGTCGAGACTTGGTCATAATTCATTAGTTTCAATGTAATGTGACATTGGCAATATGAACGTAAACATTTCATTATGTTTTTTTTTTTGTTTACCAAGCACATATATAAATCACATATTCTTCAGATGAGATGATATCAACTGTTGGGGTACCTCAAGGCAGCATTCTGGGGCCACTATTATTTATCATTTATATAAACGATATAACAAAATACTTACCAAGACAAAACTGTCAACCAATTATATATGCGGATGATACAAACATTTTGATACGTACTGCAAATGTCTACTCCTATACTCTTGCCTTGGAGTCTATTTTGGGCAATGTGGAGGAATGGTGCATTAATAATAAACTTGTAATGAATATACAGAAAACTGAATGTATATTCTTCAGTACCAAAAGAACAAGCTGGGTGTCACCAGATGCATTGTGTTATGGGGACCAAAAAATAAATGTTGGACAACAGGCAAGGTTTTTGGGGGCTATAGTTGACAGCATGTTGAGGTGGTATCCCCATATTGACAAATTGAAGGGAAAGCTGTGTTGTGTGATATATACACTCAATATATTGAACAAGCAAGTTGCAATAGATGTGATGAAGATTGTCTACTATGCAAATTTCCAGTCTGTCATGTCGTATTGCATCATTTTTTGGGGTGGGTCATAGTTAGTTTATTCATAGTTTAGTTTATTGGTGCTCTTACTTACAAGAAGTTTAAACAAGTCAAATATTAACAAACAATTTTATCAATACATCAATTATAAATCACTATGATCATTAGCCATGTAATCATCAATTTTGTAAAAACATTTTTTTACTAAATATGTTTTTATTTTATCCTTGAAACTATTCAGGGATAACATTTTCACCCTATTTGGCAATATATTGAAAAATTTTGGTCCATAAAATGACGTACCTGTCTTTATCTTATTTAATCTATGGAAATGTGTATAAATGTTTTACCGATTTCTAGTAAAATGGGCATGAATTTCTTCATGTGTGGTATAATTTGAAATGTTTGTTTTTACATACACCAAGCAATGAAAAACAAGCATGGAACAGTCAAGATATTTAGTTTGATAAAATATGATTTGCACTCGGCTCTGTAACTTATACCAGACATTCTCACCGCCCTTCTCTGGAGGGCTAAAACACGTCCCGCATCCGTCGCATGCCCCCAAGCCAGAATCCCATACGAGATCCTTGACTGGACACACGCGAAGTACACCGAGCCCTCTCAGATACATTCTGTGTAAGCGTTCTAAGTGCATAAACACCAGAGGCCATTTTTTTGAAAATAGCATCTATATGTGAATTCCATAGAAGTTTGGAATCTATATTAATTCCTAGAAATTTAACGGTATCATTCTCTACATCATCCATAGCACGAGTTGAGATAACGAGTGTTTGGTTTTTTGATACATTAATGCTAAGTTTATTTGCTGTTAACCAGTCGGAAGCCTTCAATTGTGTCTCGTTCAATTTATCTTTGAGAGTCTGCAGATCTCTTGCTTGTCTAATTAATGTTGTATCATCTGCAAATAAAAGGACGTCAGCACTGTGATCGCAACCTTCCAGATCATTGATGTATATCAAGAAAAGCAACGGTCCCAGCACTGACCCCTGTGGAACACCAAATTTCATTTCACAAGATGATGAATATTTGTCACCTATGTTAACCACTTGGGACCTTCCACTGAGATACGATTTTATTAACATTGTGCTTTGAGGAGAAAACTTATATAACTCAAGTTTTTCTAGAAGAATATTAAACGAGACACAATCGAAGGCCTTGCTCTGATCACAGAACAGGGCCCCACTATATTCGCCGTTCTCTATACCCTCATTCACAATCTCTATAAACTTGTTAATTGCACTGGTTGTTGAATGTCCGCTCCTAAAGCCAAACTGTCTGTTACTAAGAAGTTGGAAGCTTTCAAAATAGTTCGGTATACGATTTTTGAGTGCTTTTTCAAATATTCCCGAAAATAGGGGTAGGATAGATATAGGGCGGTAATTTGATAGTTCATCCGGCTCGCCTTTCTTATAAATAGGGACAACACGCGATATTTTTAATACCGATGGAAAAATTGACTCATCCATACAGAGGTTTAAAAGTTTAGTTAGAGGATATACAATTAAGTTAATAATAGTTTTGACAATTTTTGTATTTAGTCCATAAAGATCTTTGCTGTGTTTATTGTTTAAATTTCGTATTATATCTCTGACTTCATTTATTGTAATTTTTGCAAATTTTAAATCCAAATTTATCATCTTATATGGAAAAATTTTTATCCTACAGAAGTGGGCATTACGCACAATTTTAGGAAAGGGATTTAGGGAATCGTGCAGAACTTTATTCAGACAAAATGACATACTGACTGTATATGGCCTGTATATTTATAGACTTCTCCTATTTCTCCAAAAGAATAGTCACTACTTTGATGAATACAGGAATGGGAATAGAGGTAGACAAGTCCATACTTATTTATATCCTATTCACCGTTCTACATTGCGAGAAAAACATCCACAGTATGCAGCATTGAGGGTATATAATGCACTTCCAAAGTCTATACAAAAAATCAAAGAATACAAGACTTTTAAGAGAACTATTTACTGCTTTATCTTAAGACGTGAACCATATAACCTACAAGAGTTTGAAATTTTCTGTAAAAAAACAATAATTATATTTACTTAATTCGAATATTTTAGTTGCAACAGATATGTAATTGATGTGATTGTTAATGTATTCTGTTTGTAGCTTTGCATTTTGACTTTTTTCATTTCAGTGCTACACACCTCCAGATTGGGGAGGGTGTCGCAGGGATTGTTGAAAATAAAGATTATTATTATTTCTTGTGAAGATAACTTTTTAATTTTGACATGAATAAAAATTCACCTAGTAGGATAGTCATCAATGGGCGCCATACAGAATGGTCCTGAAACGTTGTTCTCAGCTGCTGCACCGATCGGCTCAAAGAATGGAGACATCTAACAGCTGCCAAGTTGATCTCTTTGTTCTGGTCCTCCAATCCCTCCATCACTTTCTCCATCAAACATTTTGTGTCAATAATCCTTTTGCGGATATCTTCGTCATTGGCCCCCAAGGAAGCAAAGGTCCTAAGATGAAAAATATTCAATTTCAGAATGTATTTCAATACTCTTTTTTTCAATATTAAAAAATTAAGAATTTATCTGAATGGAAGTATTCCCTGTTAAAAAAAATCACAATAGTAAAGGTAAATAAGCAATTTACCTGAAAGCTGCTTGTCTGGCTGATACACTCTGGCAATTCAAAAGATCCACTAAAGCACTAACCAATTGATTACTTATCGAAGCAATTTTCTGCAAATCACTATCTACTTCTGTCAAATAAGCTAAGGTGTCGGCTGCTGCAGCCCTATGCTGTTCTAAATTTTCAACCTGGAAAAACAGGGACGAGAACTTTAATAAACAAAATTGAGATGACTCGCATACTAGAAAATTGAATTATGAAATATAATACACCTAGAAAGATAAGAACTGACACTATATTATCATGTCTTCAACTTGACGATGACCAAAAGACCTACATTATGTGAATATAAAAAACAAAGTTCAGTTAGATTTTCTACTAAAAAACATCCAGATTTGAAATATGAGTACTTTATGCAACTTATAAAATGTGTGACACACACATCCTGAATATGGGATTGAGCATCAGACATTTTGCTATGAAGACGAAATTAGACAATAATAAGAAAAATTGAGATGAGTGTATCAAGGAGATGATCATACCTACCTTATTAATAAATTTATAATACAAATATCGGATAAAAGATAATGGCTATGAAATTTGTGCATTATGTATTGTAGGTATGAAAATATTCCTTTCGTAAGATAATTTAAAATGAGTGTGATAAACATATTGATTCAACTAAATACTTGAATCAATACTTACTTGACAGAGCCGAACTAAGCAAGGTAAAGTCCTAAATGTAATAATGGGATCACTCGCACATAAAGCACCAGCTCGGTGTAAATTTGTCAAACATCTAGCTGCCTCCAATTGCATTTCTATTGGTCTATAGCGACAAATCAAAGTGGCTAGATGGTTTGGTACCTTAGTATCCTTGTAATCAGTATTCGCAACTTCTGACGCCACTGATGGATTATTATAACACATAGCAGCTAAACATGTAAGAACTGGAATCCTAACGGCTGTACTTTTAACAGCCAACAGTGATGCTAACACTGTTGGCGCACCGACTTGACAAAGGTTATTCTGCTCGGTCACACTCTTACATGCTGCCCCTATAATAGTAGCAACACATGCTTGGCGCTGAGTGCTCTCCCTTGAGCCAGCAAAACTCAACAGTTTTTGTAAACGCTTCACTGTGTATTTGTTAAGGGAGCTTATGTCTTGCTGGGATAATGTGCGTAGACAACATAAACATGCATCGACTAATTTATGATCTTCTTCATCCAATAAGTCAAGAAGCATTTGTATAGTTCCAGATTTCAACAATAACTCTATATGATCCTCTGTACCCTTCGCCAACGATCCCAGTGTCACCGCCGCTTCAATTCTAACATTTGTCTTAACATTATTATCCTTAAGTAACTGCATAAGTCTGGGTACTATCCCTTGAGCAATTACACTCTCTTTTTGGCGGTTTGATCCAATCACCGAATTTTTTATACATATAATAGAAGCCAAGCACCTATCTGGATCGCTTGAATATAAGTCATCTATGTATGACCGTGTATTTTCAACATTCTGCAAAGATAACAGTATTGAAAAATTCGTTTTGAATGTTCTGTGATATATATGAGGTTAACTCACCATAAAAGCCGTGAAAGGTTGCATTTCTGACAACATTATAAGACACTACATGAAATATTAATATTATTTGTCGGTTTACATTAAAAACAATATACTACATGTGTCTCGATCATAAAATTACGCAAATATAGAGAAAATTGGATCTAAAAATATACAATTTTAACCATTCCTAAAAAATTAGAGTGGCTTTATTAGCTTACGAAATACATCTTACATTCTATGGTCTATGGTGTGGAACGCATAGAGTGGAACGTCGTTCGGACTCCCTATTTATTATTCGATGACCATTTCCAACTAAACTGAAAACATTTTAAACAACAAATTCCTAATTATGAAATAACTTTTCTGTTCATTTCGAAATATAGTTCTCAACTCTCTAGTTCAGAAATTACTTTACACAAAGCTTTTAATGAAATTTTCAGTTTGTTGGCTAACATATGAGAAGTTAATGGTTGGTTATTTGTCAGTTCGTTTGAATTTCTATGTTCCTGTCAAAACGTTTATAAGAAAATTTTTCTTTAATAAAAAATTTACGTCTGAAGATCGAATGATAAATGAAATGACATTCACTTAAAATTAATTAAATTATTGATAATGCTCTCTAGATTATAATCCTGAATGAAATCAATATACATATCTTTAAGTTAACCTTTCATAGAAAGATCAATATCTTCTAGAAATGCCAGTTTAGCCGCATAATTATTTCAAGTCATTGAAAATGAAGTTGTTCATTATATTCCTAGTCACAGGTATGCGGCTTATTCAAAAACCTAATAGTTTGTATTGAGGTAGTTAAATGTTGTAGCGTACATATCTGAAAGATGTTCTGGATCAAAGGTTTTTGAGTTGAGTGATAAGTTTTCTGAAATACGAAAAGATGGGGGACAATGGCTAGTCAAATTTTACGCTCCATGGTGTGGGCATTGCAAGAGATTGGAACCTGTTTGGGCTCATGTAGCTCAAGCTCTTTACAGAACTAATGTTAGGGTGGGGAAAGTGGATTGTACACGCTTCACATCTCTAGCTACGGAATTCGCAATAAATGGATTTCCTACCATTAAATTGTATGTATACAATGCTATAGATTTCGTAATTCATTAATTTGTTTCAGTATCACAAGTGAAAATGATATCACCTATCACGGTGATAGAAATAAAGATGATATTATAAATTTTGCCTTGAGAATGGCAGGGCCTCCAGTTCAAGAAGTAATCAGAGCAGAAAGTTTAACAAGCTTGAAGAACATGAATCAGCTTTTCTTCATGTATGTTGGGGAACAAGAGGGCCCACTATGGGAATCCTTTAATAGTATTGCAGAAAAACTTCAATCACATAGTTTCTTTTATTCATCTAGCAAAGAGATAGCTAGTGCTCATGTGAATTTTACAACTGAATTGCCTGCTGTATTTGTCCATAAGGAGAACATACATTATTTCTACCCCAGTGAGTAGTTTCTTAAACTTACAAATATAAATCTATATAGAATTTATGTTAATGAAATTCAAAGAAAAAAATCATATTATACAATATAAAACAAATATTAAAAAATTGACAGCTTTAACTATCAGTTTAAAATTTAAATGAATATAAACATCTGCTTACATTTTTTCGAAGGCATTTGTTTATATAATAAACTTCAAATACTTAAATATAGATAAAATATTTATTTATTCCAGAACCATATAACATACAAAAACCCATGTGGACATGGAATCACACCAACATAAAAAAAAACTAAAAACAAAATATAAGAAAAATTTTTAATTTCTCGACTGTACAAACAAAACTTATCTATGGTTTATTCATTACTTTCACATTTTTCACATACAAAAAAATTCTTCCTTAAGGTAAAATGCGTTTCTGCACAGAGATCTAAGTACAAAAGTTCTTTTGGTAAATTTCTTACTCATGCTGGTAGTTAGCTGAAAACTCTCCTTTAGAGATATCCAAAATTATATTATATATATTTCATTCTTTATATAAGTATTACAAGTTTGTTGAAAAACTATAATAGGATTATTACAAAAGTAAAAATATATTACGTGACAGATTACTTGTTTTATAATTTTTTTGGTTTTCATTATTCTGTCAAAAAGAACACGTAGTGTATACGTTATCGATTTTCTCGATGATCTGAGAACACATGCAAAGAAACGAGTTTACGTGTCCTAGAAATACCGTGGTGCTCAGATCCGAACCTTGTGGTACTCCGACATCTACGGTCTGTCTCAACAGAATTCTTGTACGCTTTACAGTTGACGTGAACGTCAGCGACCCGGACCATCTGAACATCTCCATGTACAACTGGATAAACGAAGAACGATTCGCTACCTTTCCGAAGGTGACTCGCGGCAACATTAACGAAATCCTGCAGACGAAGAAGTACATAGTCTTGGCCGTCGTCGAGGAGAATAAACTACAAGATATATCGCAGGAGATGAAGGAATTCAGAGAGATGGTGGAGTCTGTGATCGTTAAAAATCGTGACAAGTATCACAGGTAGACGTAATAATGTTTTTAGAATTTTTTCCAAAAATAATAGACTATTGCACTGTAAGGAAAGTCAACAGTGAGGTGCTGGTGTGGTTTTTATATCTGTTTTAGACCTCCTGTACCACGATTTTCGATATTTTGGACATCTAATTTTTTTCTCTGAATATTTTGGCACCTTCAGCAGCCCAAATGGGTTAAAATTTTGTATATGGAGTTATTCTTGACGCAGAACAAAACTTTTGAAATATTGATAAATTTAGTAAAAATTTTGGGTGAAACTTTTCAAACAATTATGAAAGAAAATTCTGCTTTCTAGGGATTTTTGGGGGTCCCAAAAAACTAAAAAAAATTTGAAATTTAGTTGGAGATTGAAAATTTTAACGTTGACTAAGTTGATGTTAAAAAGTGCATTTCGGTGATATATACTTTTCATCTAATCGTCGCCCTCTGTTTCTTCGTGGTTTTTGAAATTTTGCGCACCTCCACAGCCTCTGCTGATTGACTTTGAGGGTTGAAATTTGCTACGAGTATTTTATGAATAAATTTCATGCGTTTTCGCAGGGTTTCAAGCTTTCTGCATTTCTTCAGTCCCTCCAGATTGACTTAGAAGGTTAAGAAATTATATGTAAAATAGAAAAAACATTAGGGGAACATACGTCCTAAGTGACAGAGCTCTGCCCAGGCACATATCCAGGGGTGGGGCCCCGGGGGCCCCCCGAAATCCCGAAATTTGAAAATTTTTTCCATTCGATATTCTTCACAGAAAAGTCACGTACTGATTTGAGATTGATGTGTGATTCGCCTTACCCTGAATTTATTCAAATAAGTCCACATTTTTGAGTGATTTTCGTCTTTTTTTTCCTCAATTAAACATTTTTTCCCTCTGGTGTAGGGATGTTTCATATTCTCGAACTCAGAAAGATTATTAATGACAAACATTACAGACTCATATATATATACAAACAGAAAATGGTTAATATACTAAAGTTATTAAATATAGTTTTACAGGTTTCAGTTTGTTTCATTTCTAAAATTACATTTTTTTGTAGTAGAAAAATTCTTTCAATTATTGGCGATCTTGCCCAGAAGATAATCCCATATCTTATTCTTGAATGAACATAAGCATGATAGGTAGATAATGCAGCGTCCACTCCTACTGTATCTCGGATGACCCTTAAACTATAGCAATGTCGTGCTATATTTGGAGCAAGTTTTTCAATTTGACTCTTCCGTTTTTGTTTTTTATGATTGCAAAACTAATAATAATAATAATAATAATAGTCTTTATTTCATATAATTCACCTCTACTACACATAGAAGAAAATGATAGAAACAGTGTCAATTTAAATGTATATATACTACAAAGTCATGTAATCTCCCATATCATATGGTTCAAGGGCAACTAGTCTTTTAAAAATTGCCCTCTTGAATAACTTAGTGTCTTGTATCTGTTGGATGGATTTGGGTAAGGCATTGTATATCTTTAAACATCTATATTCAGCTTGCTTCTGTGACTTGCTCAGTCTCATTTTTGGGTATATATAGTCAATATTTCTTATTCCTAGTTCTTGCTTATTACCTTTGAATTGTTCGAAATGGTCTTTATTTCCATGCAAATATAAAAGGCATTCTTGGATGTACATAGCATAGATGGTGAGAATGTTGTTGTTTTTGAAGACACCCCTGCATGAACTTCTATATCCTTTCTTAAATATAATTCTAATGGCTTTTTTCTGTAAGATGAAGAGAGGTGAGATGTTTCCCGATCCATAAAACATCAGGCCATACCGTAGCCTAGCCTCAATAAAAGCATGGTATACTGTTCTTGTAGCCTCCACTCCCAGGTACTTCGCTACAACTCTTAGTGCATATATGGATATCGATACTTTGGTTGTTAGGTATTCTATATGTTGTTTCCAAGTTAAGTCAGCGTCTATATGCAAGCCAAGAAATTTGACAGCTTTGGACAAGGAATATTCTCTATCATTCAGGTGTATTGTTCGGTGATGTTCTTTGTCAGGCGATGAGTGGAAGTGTAAAAAATTTGTTTTTTCTTTATTTAGTATAAGATTATGTTGTTCAAGCCATTTAGTTGCATATGTTAAAATCTCTTCACTTTGTTTCACAGTGTCAGCCCAAGATTGCTCTACAATCAATCGGCTAGAGTCATCTGCATATTTGATAAAGCCAAATTCATTCAAATATATGATAAAGAAAATTGGCCCCGCGATACCACCTTGAGCTATGCCTAGTTTTTGCGTTTTGCCTTCAGATCTTATTTGTTCGCTTTCGACTTTTATTTCAACTAATTGTGTTCTGTCCTGGAAGTATGATTTGACCCATAGTAGAGCTGGGCCCCTAATGCCATATTTTTGCAGTTTATTAATTAAGATATCTGGGCTCAGGCAATCATATGCCTTGGACAGATCAAGAAAAATGCCCATTGCCACATCTTTGTTCTCAAAGGCATCTACAACCATTTTTATAAACTGAAATATTGCAGTCTTAGTCGATTTACCCTTTATGTAACCATGCTGGTTATTTGTGAGGATTGAATTTTCTATTAGGAACTCCAGGATTTGATTACAATATGCCTTCTCAAAAATTTTTGATAGTGATGGCAAGATACTTATCGGCCTATAGTTTGCATAATCTGTGGTGTCACCTTTCTTGTGAATTGGTTTTATGAGAGCTGCTTTTAAGGTTTTTGGGAATTGTCCATATCTTAGGCTTTTGTTTACTATGTAGAGCAAGGGTTCTTTTATTTCATTAATTGTTTGTTTTACAATAAAGTTTGAGATATCATCTACACCACTTGTGTGTTGGTTTTTCAATAATTTGACTATGTTATTCAGCTGCTTAGATGTGAGTGGATTAATTCGAATTGACTTATTAAGACTTTCTTCAAGTTGTATCTTTTTCTGAATCTTCGGGATATTTTTAGTTAGTTCAGTTGCAGCATTGACAAAATACTCGTTTATTTGGTTTGCTGTTTTAATGGGAGTTTCATCAATAGGAAAACTTTTCTCGTCATTTCTCGATTGTATAGATCTCACTGCAGACCATATTGCTTTACTTTTATTATCTGATTCCAAAATTTTCACTTCAAATGTCTTTTCTTTCATTTTAATCAGTCTTTGATCATATTGCCTTTTGATTTCTTTGTATTTTTCATGCAGATGTGGAAAATATTCTTTTAGAATCAATAGTGTATCTAATTTGTTCTTGAGTTCTTCAGCAATTGTATCTATTTTATTCCTGTTTTCCTTTTTCTTGTTTACTGCAACTTTCTTTTTTGGACATGCTTGGTTAAAATGGGTTAGGAATATTTCCTGAAATGTACTGTACATTAGATTCACGTCTGATTCACAGATGTAATAGATTCTTGACCAGTCCTGTTCCCTTAAGGTATTCCGTAGATTTGTGATATTTTGGGGAGAAAATAATCTTCTCCAGGTGTATTGAATTCCTTTTATTGCCATTGTTACTTGCAGTATTTGCGCTCTATGATCAGAGATATGTGTTTCATAAGTTTGTGATATGTACTTCTCTGTGATGTTAGTATAAATCCCATCAATACATGTCTCTCCATTATCTGTTTTCCTTGTTGCATCAAATATTGTTTGTTGGATGTTGTATGTATGAAGTAGGCTTAGGAATTCTCTTTTCTCCTTGCTATTTCCAAACATATTGATGTTAAAGTCTCCTACTATTGTGATTTTGGCATTTTCCTCATTTATTTTATGTAATAGAGGTTCAAGTTGAGTAGTTAGCTGCCCTGAGTTTCCATTGTTATATACAGCTATGCATATGTGTTTTTCACCTCGTATTTTGTATTGAATTCCTGCGATTTCCACTTTAAATTTTATCGAGCTATTTTTTATATCTAGACGTTCTTTAGCTGTGATATCACTCTTTGTAAAAAAAAAAAAAAAACTATTTTATATTTATTCTAGATAAATAATTAGAAGGTCACATTGTAGAAAAAGTCATTAAAAGAAGACACTCACTTCATAAGTGTGTAACATTAATTATCATTTATTCTCATTAGGAACTAATTTAATAAACACTATAAACTAGTCTCAAGTAAAATTTCTTACATATTTTTCATATTATTTTAGATGAGTCATTGTTCGTTTGCTAAGACCATAGGTCGATATTTCTCAGAAGACGTAACCCCTTCCGACATTTGTAGGTACTTTCAGTTCGGTTGGATCGGCAGTCCCGAATTGGCCAACAGCATCGCGATGCGAGTTTTGCCGTTGCCGTATCTTCTGGTGTTGAATTCAACGACAAATCATCATCACATTCCAGAGGAGGACGATCCGCTCCAAATGACTCCCGACAGCTTGGAAATTTTTCTTGATAAAATCTATAACCAGTCTGCACCGGTATGTAATAATAGAGTATAGATTCATTTCCTTTTCTCTTATATAATTTTTTAGCATCCTTGTGATTTGAAAAATAGTATACAGTGTTTCCTATAATCTTTGTTCGGGTTTTCGTAATCGCCACTTATGCCTAATACTTGCTTCGGCCCAAGCCAAGCAGGCTACATTTCTGAATTTTCACTTCTGCCGTGTGTGAATTGCGCCAGCACACTTTTTTTTTAATCGATTAAAATCGATAATAATAGAAAAACGCATGTTTCATTTTAACAGTTACTATAATTGCATCTATGATGATGGCTTCATCATCAGATAGAACTTCAATCTTGGTATCTCAATTTAAATAAATTTTAGTACCTAAAGGACGCGATTACAACAAGAAATTAAATGGTGTTGTTCTTTATGTATTCGGCTTAAAAGTTATTTGTACGGTGTACGGTATTGACATTATACTTAATGTAAAAAAAAGTATGTCAGTATTTCTCAAGGGTGGTTACGCTAGTGGAAAACTATATAATTATAAATGTGTTCAGCATCAATGTATTTGATAAGTCTTCTCATTTTGATATTGTGAACTGATTAATATGCACTTTTACATTCTGTGATTTTATATGGAATATTTGTGGGTAGAAGCTGCTGCGCACAGAATCTTCAAGTTTCAGAAGAAGGTTATTACGATTATCTTTATATTAAAATACCGTTGCTTTTTCAATAATGGGTCATTGCTTGCCCTTTTTTTTCAATCAGATTGTTTCCATTGGTTAAAATATTGCGGATTGTTATGCGATTAATATATTACATATTTATTTTTCAGGTTTATGGTGGTAATGGTCTAGGAATCAAGTTATATAGAACTTACTTTGAGGCAAGCACATCATTGGGCGATATGTGGAGGGGAAATCCAGTATTGACTACAGTCCTGTTCGGTTTACCACTTATGTTCCTTTCACTTATCCTATACTCAATTTGCTGCGCCGATATAATAGACGCTGATGAAGATGAAGAAGAGGGTAAAAAAAATTATTTTGACTACATATATATATATATATATATATATATATATATATATATATACATATATATACATAAGTTTAATAAAGTTTAATGGGAACTCAGCAAGGGCATCAAAGGTCGAATCTTTTTAGCTATACCAATATATTTCGACAGTACATTGCTGTCTTCTTCAGGGTAGCTATTGATCAGTAAGTAAACTAAGCATAAAAAACATTAAGAGTATAAACTATCTAACAAAACTTGGAAAAATATATGTCACGAGAATTCATTCATTCTCGTGACATATATTTTTCCAAGCTTTGTTAGATAGTTTATACTCTTAATGTTTTTTATGCTTAGTTTACTTACTGATCAATAGCTACCCTGAAGAAGACAGCAATGTACTGTCGAAATATATTGGTATAGCTAAAAAGATTCGACCTTTGATGCCCTTGCTGAGTTCCCATTAAACTTTATTAAACTTATTCAAATTATTCGGCAATTAATATTTTAATTATTCATATATATACATACATAATAATAATGTTTTTTTTATATTTATAAATGTATATATATATATATATATATATATATATACAGGAAGGTTCATTAATATGTGTAAATATTTTAACGGTAACATTTTGAGCTCAAAATATGAAGATGTAACCCAATTAGCTTATACAAAATATGTCTCCTTACTGATTTACAGGGTGATTTATTTAGAGTATTAAACATTAATTTTGTTCATTACTTTAATGCTGCTTGACATTTCTTTATGATATTTGGCAGTAAAAAAAGTTAAAGTAGTTTGGGACTCATCAAATAATAGTAAAGAATACTTTCACGCTATCACCAGTGGCGTACGGCAGGGGCACGGGAAGAGTTGTCGTTTCCTAAATTCTACGGCACTGGCAGAACTGTCATTTTAGTATAATTTTTCGATTCTCCAATATTTTCTCTGTAAATAAGGCACTCTGTTTTCGTAGCGCTAGAGCCACTATTTTTCGAGATATTTAACGTTGAACATATGGCTGCACAATTTTTTTGATTTTTATGTACTTTTATGTCTTCTTTACTGTTATTTGATGTATCCCAAACTACTTTAACTTACTGCCATCATAAAGAAATATCAAGCAGCATTAAAGTAATGAACAAAATTAATTTTATAATAATCTAAATAAAACACCCTGTAAATCAGTAAGGACAAATATTTTGTGTAAGCAAATTGTGTTAGGTCTTCATATTTTGAGCTCGAAATTTTCCTGTTTAAATATTTACACATATTAATGAATCATCCTGTATATATATATATATATATATATATATATATATATATATATATATATATATATATATATATATATATATATATATATATATATATATATATATATATATATATATATATATATATATATATATATATATATATATATATATATCATCAGAGAGATTTGGCGAATCAATTCTACCCAAATGAAAAATACTGATTCCAAGATTGAAACAAGTGTCTGTTCTTGAGTAGAAGTGATTGACCATGTTTCTTTAATGCATTATTTGTGATGTAAATTCACTTTTCACACTATTATTTTATATTATCTCATGTAGTTTGCCTAATTACCTTCTTTTATCTCTTTCAGAACTTCTTCACGAAAAGAAAGAATAAAAACCTGTAATATCTAATGTTGATGTGGTATTATTATTAAAGTGGCATCGTTTTATGATGCTATTAGACCTCAAAACACCAGAGATGTAAGGTTTTCTTGATAAATAAGGTTCATTGTCACTCTGTGTCCTGAAGTCTTAATAAGTTGTCATTTTATGTTATACAGTATGTGTGATAGATCGAAAAACAAAAATAGAATATTCAATTTTATCGTTGCTTGTTTTTATGTAGCAATTATTGTAAATGCTGTTTTGAACAAATTTAAAGAATAATAAATAAAATCAGAGAGTGTTTTAAATCGCAATAGAATTAATGAGAAGAACAGTTTAACTCCAACAAAGATTTCTGCCTCTTATTATGCCCAAGTCATTTAAGAAAACTGCTTGACCCGAAATATCAAGCTGCACTTATTGTTCATTCTTATTAAAAGTTCAAACTTACTGCACATCGAAACATTCATAATTTTTTCTATTTTAAACAAAGAATTAATTATCTGTGATGGTTGTCATTAGCAATTTAAATAGTTTAGTTTATTTTACAATTTTACTAAAATTTAAAAAAAAAAGCAATTTTACTCCAGCCTGACGGATTGACGAGTTGTAAATGTTTCAAACATTCAGTTTTTTTATTGTGAAAATAATGAGTTTTGTGAAAATGTAAACATCTTCAGGAGCAATTGGCAAATAAAATTGAAGCATGTAATGTTCATTGGTAGAAATATTTCTCGTTTTTATTGAAACACCCTGCATATTAGACATTTACTAAATTTGCATTAAAATTAAAATGTAATTTTTATTTATGTTTTCCTAATAGATTTTTAGTGTAACGAAATTCAAAAGGAAAAACTTAGAACTATCATCAGTTGATTTGCCTATCTTATTATTTTTTTTATAAAAGAATAAACTTACACAAAGGGCAGGTTAGCTTTAATATTTATTTTACTGTTTTGTAATATGGATAATTGTGATCTCAGGAAATAAAGATGTTGGAAAATATGTGTATAATTATTTTCTGTGAAAGTAAATTAGTTTTTAGTTTGATATAAACATTCCAAAATTGTGTAGAGTATTAAATATTTTATTGACTGCAACTATGATAATTGCTCTAGTTGTTTATGATATAGTTATGATTTTTTTAAATTATTTTAGAGATGAAAATAGCAATAGTAAGAATTTTGACTAATAATACTCTTATAAAAAAAAACAGCTTCTGTAAGCTGTTTTCGTCGGTAGTTTCCTGTTGATGATTGAGCAGTAAATTAATTACCAGATTATTTCTGATGAAACTAACATGTGATAAAGTATTATAAATATTTTGTTTAAAAAAATTTTAAGTAAAAAATTACAGAAAAGGTATTTGCGCCATCATTTTTACTTTTTATCTAAAACATCTTTCAGTTTTTACTTTTGGTTCAACATAAGGGACATAGATTGAACGTTTTGCAGTGGTTATCAATTTAATAGAAAATAGAAACATATTTTAGTGACAAACTTCTATTTATTATGCTGATTAAAAATGATTAGTTTCTTATACTCAAAATTATCTCAATGCATTCTTCCTAAAGAGTATTACATCACAAAATTATCCATTAATAACAAAAATTAAATATTGACAGATTATGTTAGATATCATCATCTGAATCAAGGGCAGCTCTCCTCCTATCAAATTTGACAGAACCCTGGCTTTGTGTTGAGGCACTTATACTTTCTAATATTGATATCAGATCTGATTCTGCTATTCTCTTGCCAATTCGTCCACTTTTAGCCATATTTATCAACATAGCTTCGACCATTTGACCTTTTTCAGGTTTGGCAAGATGTAAGGTATTCACTAAAAAAGTTCTTTCTTAATAAATTCATATATATTTATATATATATATATATATATATATATATATATATATATATATATATATATATATATATATATATATATATAAAAGAGATGGTAATCAGTAACATTCTTTATTTCTGGAATTGTTAAATCTTCCTGGAATAATTTGCCAAGAGATTATTTTCAAGTAATCTGAACTTGAAGGGAAAATTATACTTACGTCTAGCTCTTGCTTCTTGAGTTAATATTTGTGAAAGTATTGAATTTTTTGCATCTTCTTGAGCCTGAGCTTGCTCCTGTTTATTTCGTTGGGCTTCTGGGTCACCTCCTTCATTCTAGAAACAGAAAATTTAATCCTATCCTTATGTAGCTATATTTCATTACTTTAAACTGTGATTGTAATTGCGCTAATCTTTGATTTCTGATTTTCTCCAGTTCAGGATCAGCCATTGTGTCTTGATTGTATTTTGAGTTCCGAGACCTCTGGTAAACTGAAACTGGCAAAAAATGATTTTAGGTTAAAAAATTAACCTCTGTTTTGAACATAGATGATATTTTCATAGAAATGAGAAAAAATTTCTTCAAAGGTCCACATGCGAATACCATTTATCCAACAACTCATATCGACTTTTTTTTATTATATATTCACTAAATTTTAAACTAAATGATGACATGAAAGTTCATACACTCTTTTATTCAAATATCGTAAAATCATTGACAATTCATGATTACATCATATGGGGTATATTTATTCTAGAATGAATTCCGTTATTTTAGGTTCTATGAAAAATAGGGAGATCTATGGTCATGCAATAAAAAAACTGGTTTGCTTGGTGTTGACAGATGCATGAAAATTTTCAACTGCGTGAGTAAGACTGATAAATATTTTAGCATATATTGAAGTATTATTCTTATCATAATTTTTAGTAAACTGTGAGCCTTACAATATTCTACATTCATCAATAATAATTTCTACATCGGAATGTAAGTGATGATATCAAATAATACCACCTACAAATTGAAAGCTTCAAAAGGCCCCTCAGAGATCTACAGTTATGACCAGAACAACTCAGACAATTCTGAAAATGCTGCCGCTGAAGGGGACTTCTCAGATTCCAATAACAGAGGCCAAGGTTACTTGAGAGATAATAGATTTCGCAATTCTTCCTCCAGAGGCCGAATCACAGAGTTTCGTCCTTCTAGCTGGACCACTGACCGAAAAGGGTTTAGAGCAAGAGGCACACCGTCTCGTAACAGAAGTGAAAGAGACTGTTCAGATGTATATAGAAAATATCATGAATCTAGCAGAAATGCAGATCTTACAGGTTAGAAGTTTTCGTTTAGTCTAGTTTCAAACATGAAATGTCATTAAAGAACTTTGTCCGAGGCTTTCCCTCAGAAAGTAGAGTCAAGTATGGGCTAAAACTTGTTGAACTGCTATACTAATAATATTGCCACTTATTTTGTAATTATATCGAATTTCTTATCTGTGTTGGGTGTTTAACTTTTATTATTTGATGTGAAAGTTGCTCTTTTCAAGTAGGAGAGTTCAATAATATAAAATTTTCTAATCATGGATACCGTTTTGACTAGAACTCTAGAAATTAATAATGAATATATCAAGGCCATATATCTTTTAATATAATTGATTTGTGTCAGTTCCCATACCGGCATTAAATTTAAAATAGTTTAAAAAATGAAGGGAGACTGAGAGTCACCATCAGGAATGTATGGAGCTACAATCAGTCAGTTTCATGGTTTAGAATATTGATATCATTATTTCCAATTTGCATTTAATCAAACTAAATGCTTGAATTCTGGATATTATCAATTATTTCTGTTCATTTATTAATTGAATCTGAATTTGAATTACTGTATATTTCTCGGAGTTTGTAAATACGTATATATTTTCCGCAATTGAGGGTTAAAAATATTTGTGCCATCATTTTCACCCTTTATGTGAAACATGTTTCAGGTTTTACTTTTGGTCCAACATAAGGGACATATAGATAAGAGGAGAGGAGGAGTTATCAACTTATATAACATACGGAACATATTTTACAGAAAAATTTTCATTTGATATGCTGATTAAAAATTTTTTAATTTTCTCATACTCTTATTTTTCTCAAGTATTCTACGTAATGGATAATAACTTCACAAAAGTATTCATTAATAAAAAAATCAAATATTAATTGAATATGTTAGATATCATCACTTATACTTTCTAATATTGATATTAGATCTGGTTCCAAAATGTTCTTAAATATCTGTCCCGTTCTAACCATATTTATCAATATAGCTTCTTCTATTTTACTTTTTTCAGGTTTTACAAGATGTAGAGTAATCACTAAAAAAGTTCTTTCCGAAAAAATTAAGACGTAATAATATAAAAGACCTGGTACATAGTAATATTCTTCATTTTTGGCCTTGGAAATGCAATGGAAATATTTTCCATGAGATTATTTTAAAGCAGGGGTGGGGAACCTATTTTCTGCCAAGGGCCATTTGGAAATTTATAACATCATTCGCGGGCCAGACAAATAATAATAGTTTTTGTTGTTCAACAAAAAAATTTATATATTATAAATAAACAAATAAAAAATAAACAAACATAAAATATATCCATTTTTAAACATAACTAACTCATTCTAATACTAATATGATGGCTGGAACTGTCTTTCTTTGCTGAGTCGTGTGATATTAGCTGATATTGAAGATGTGGCTACTTGCAACTGATTTTCCAGGTTTAAGTCGGTCAATCTGGAACGCAGTCGATTCTTTGCGATCGTAAGTTTCGAAAAAAACTGCTCGCAACAGTAAGTTGTTCCAAATACTGATGCATATTTCAATGCATGTCTCCTCAAAATGGGAAATACATCATTGCGTATGTTATATTTATAGAACTCAAGCAGTGGTTGATTGTTGTATCTAGCTTTCAGCTCAACATTAGTTTGCAGCTGAATGATTTCGTGTTGGAGGTTATCAGGCACATCAGCTGGTTCCACATTGAACGGCGTAGCGAAGATGTTCAATTCAATTTTCTTACTTTTTACGTTCTGAATCTTTCATTAAATGCCTCATTTAGTTTCGCACATGTCACACCATATAAGTTTCAATTTCTAAATCACTCACGTTTGCGCACGAAGAATCAAAAAGAATGACGAACAGGCACGAATTGCAACATACACTGGACTGTATTCAAGTTGGAACGCTTACTGGCAATCTCTGTCATACACGAGTAGTGGGCTTATCGCGCTGTGGGTATACACTGTTTTTTTCGTAACGCTTCGTGCATAAGCACTACGCGAGGGGAGCAGGCAGCATTAAAGAGACAGATAGTCAGATCTCCAAAAGAAAGAGTAGGATGAGACACTCCTAGTCTGTGCTCCCAGTGGGACCACTATTCTATGACAGTAAGCGTTCCAGCTTAAGTACAGTTCAGTGGCAAAATATGTCAACACGATGTCTGTCAGCAGTCGGCGTATTATCACTGCAACATGAACGTATTCACTCGCGGGCCAGACCAAATGACTTCGCGGGCCGTATTCGGCCCGCGGGCCGGAGGTTCCCCACCCCTGTTTTAAAGCATGTAATCTGAATTTGAAGAATGAATTATACTTGTACGCCTAGCTCTAGATCCTTGGGCCTATATTTGTGAAAGTTTTATTGTTTGAGTCTGAATTTGAATTACAGTATATTCTTCGGTTTTTGTAGGCAAATCACATTCCAAAAATATCAAACGTAAATTGACATAGCTTATCCTTATTCGCAGGATCCTCATATCATGGCAAATTCTACGAACCGGAGAAAAAGAACGAAATCAAGCTCGAGGACACGAGAATATCCAAACTCCTCCGACGTCTCAGCAACGAAACGGACTCCAACAACTCCCTTGCTATCTCCAAAAAACTTCTCGAAGTGCTGCTGTTGCCCGATAACGCCCCCTACGTCAGAAAAGCCTTCCACATACTGAGCGAGTCGATGTTCGACATCCTTCAAGTATCTCCGGGGCCGCAGGCCAAGAAACAGGCTGCGAGAGCTCTGGGACGAATGGGATACATCATGGCGCAAGAGGGAGACTTCGAACGGTACCAGAACTGGCTATTCGGCAAAATGACGAGCAGTTACGAGGATTTGCAAATTTTAATCATGGAAACTTTCTGCGAGACCTTGATGCTCGAGAGAAAAATATCGGTTCTTCAGGAGCACGTAGATAACCTCCTGAGGAATCTGGTATCGGTGATCGAAACGACCGAGAGTGCCACCGTCTTCAAGGTCATCTTAGACGTCCTCATGAACGTCGTGGAAATATATCCCGATAATTTTTTCCCATTATTCAGAGACACGATCGATCTACTGTTCGGCTGGCACGTGGATCACGCTCAACCTCTGTGTAATATTGAGTACATTTCGAACAACTTGCAGAGGATACCTAAACATTTTCAATTTTACCTGGAGTTCTCGGTGTCTCTGATAGAGAATTTTCTCGAAGATATAGTGAACTATTCGAAACAACTCATGGAATCGGGCGAAAGCACGTATCTAGAACACATAACGGTGTTGGTTCTCGCCATGAACACTGTGCTGAAGTGCCTCGGTAATACCATGCACCCTATCGAAAATAAGAGCATGAAACCCGACTTCATCAACACCTTGATTGCGCAAATCATAAAAACCACGTCGGAAGCCTTGGAATCGTACATACCCGAAAACCTTACCATCGCAACCAACGACTGTATCGGCATGTTACTCGCCTTCCTCGAAACCAAATCGCAGACTCTCGTCAATACTGTTTACAATCTTATCGACTTGGAGTTGTCGCTCGTCAACGAATTTTCCGATGCTAGCATCGTTTCCATGCTGATATTCATTTCCAAAATCCTAAAGGAGTTGTCGGCAAACCTGCCCGTGAAACTGATCGAGAAGCTGGTAGGGCCCAAGTCCGAACTGGTAAAGCTCCGCTATTCGCCCTTCACGAACATTCAACAATCCGTCATATGCGTCTACCAGGCCTTGCTAAATCTGAAGAACGTGTCTCTAGTGCAAGAAGCTTATCGCTACATCCTCGGCGATTTCGAGATGGTCTACAAAAAGATCCTGCCTAACTTCAAAACATTCACCGTAAATAATCCCTTCGAGGGAGTCGAATTAGACAGTACACCTGAGCAGGCAGAAACCACGGCCATATTTATTTTACGATGTTTATCCCAGTTGGCCAATGCTAGTTCAATAATTGTTATGTGGGCCCTAAAACCCAGTATTCTAGAACTGGTTGCTGTATATCTAACACCTCAAGATCCATATCTTTCTCAAAACGCACCAAACCTTCAATACAGCCTGATTTATTTACTTTTTTCCCACTGTCGTTGCTATAATCACTACATATCTACTTCCAGTTTAACTGCAAGAAGTGAGGAAACTACCAGCTTAGCCAGATTCTCACTAACCGATACTCTGAAAGATGACGTGCCCCATTCATCCCCCAACTCGGGAAATTTCGCCATCATTCTCGATATAATATACAAAACTTTGAGCACCGACGCTGGTTACGAAGTGGTTCTTCTTCTTCTTCAATGGATCAAGGACATTCTGAACAAGTCCGAACCTTACCTTATCAACATCTACAACAAGGAGAACTTCGTAGCTATTACCGAGATCTTGGCAAAGTGCGGCTACAATCTAAATGAGGAAATTGCTTTGGAGGTTTGCGTTAATTTGGAGAAACTGCTCAGTAACAAGCACCTCCCTTGGAGTAACTCATTCCTTATAAACATCAGCGATTTGTGCAAACTTCATATGTGCTCTAATAAAGAGTACGTGAGGAATGCATACTCTAAACTTGGCTCCCTGATACCTTGGGACGTAGCTGTTGTGGAGTTCAATAAGATAAACTCGATAAACAACTCCAAACACCAAAATTCGACATCGAAAGATTACAACAGCTATATGATTACCATGGCGCAATATCTTCATTCGACCGGTACCATATATAGCGAATTGTGTCCGCTGCAGTTCAAAACATTGATGAATTTTCTTCTGAATGAGAAAGGAGAAAATATAAAAAGCACTGACTGTCTGGAGGAGATCTTCGTTTCCAGTTTATGCCTGGATACGGAATCTCAAATGAACATGGAACTCTTTTACGATCTTGGCATCAATTCGAAAAACGTATTGTACAATTGGGCTACTCTAGAAGCGGCGCAGTTTTGCGTCAATTCCAAATTAAGAACACCCTTGGGAAAACCCAATGAAACTTTTCTAAAAATCGAGACCGCTCTAAATACGCTGGGTAATGAGCTGCTGTCCATCAACAAAGATAAAGCGGCTCACACGAGCAAAGAAGTGACGAAAGTGAGAGTTACGCTTCTATTACAATTCATCGAACATCTGGAAAAACGAATTTATAATGCCGCAGAGGGCTGTGCGGCCGCCATGCCTCAACCGACCAAACTTGTTAGAACCTTTTTCATCGCCAATGCCAACACGTGTAACGAATGGATAACCAGAGTAAGGATGGTGATTATTCATATTGCCTTGCATGCAGCAGAGTTCAACACCGCTATCAGGCATGGCAGCGCGCTCATGAAAGAAATGGCGTCTGCGGACAAAGTTCAGTTGGCCGATTTTGAGAGGTGTGCCATCTTCATGACCATGGCATTGCTGAATCAGAGAGAAACCGAGGCTATATACGGACTGTACGTGTGGTGCAAGAATATACAAGGTAAAAGAGGAAGGAAGTACGGTTGGATAAAATATGCGGCTGAACAGTCGGCCAAGAGGTACGAGTCGGCCCTCGAAGGATACAAAAAGATAGCCGACACGGATATTACGGAAACGAAAGAAGAGGAGGACGACATGAAAAAGATAAACATCGATATAAGGAACTTCGTAATCGACCAGATCGAAGCGTGCTTGAAACAGTTTCACAACTGGTCGAATTTATTGGACTGGCACGAGAATCCCGAAAATTCAGTTTTCGAAGAGACGCATCGAAAAAATAGCTATTATTCGATCGATTGGGATTATACCAAAAACTTGGCACTGTTAGATGAAAGCATGCACGAATTAACTTCTCTCTCAGAGTGGAATATCGATACCGAACCTAAAAGCTGGAGTTGTTACAACACTTTGTCCACCGCCGAGAATAACCTCTACCAGATTGCTCTGAAACTATCGTCCAACAGCGTCGCCGAAGATCTGCACGAAAAGATCGAAATGAATCTCAATTTGATCGAGAGTTCAATACAAGAATACTTATCAGTAACTCCTTGCGAAATATTCCAGTATTTCTCCCTATATCGATACGTCGGGCATGGTCTCAAGAACGTATATAACAACATGCCAGCGAATACTGTGTTTTTGGTGTCGGAAAATTTCGAATCCGAAGTTAGTATGATCGACTCTTCTATCTTGAGGAAGATACTCTGGTGGTCGGAGTACTTCGGACGGATACAAAACCAGGGCTTCAATTCCTTTTGCAGTAACCTACGTCTGGATATTATCAAAAGGGCTAGGAAAGAAAAAAATTACAGCTTAGCTTACAAACATATATACAGATTCCTAAAAGAAAAAGATCTCATTATTACTGATCAGGATCCAGTAGCGAAAACTTTAGCAAGTTCTATTATTTCAAAAATGTCCGACATCAACATATGGACCATAGACACGGCCAGAGCCGTAACCGAAGTTATCAAACTGTTGTACACGAAGGAAGAAGAAAAGCAGGAAATATTCAATCTCTGCGCGGCGACATCAACTGCCATTTCCAAGTATACCGAATTATACGGCGGGCCCGAACTGAGAAAAGTCAGCAGCAAGATCCTTCTGAAATTGGCCGCTTGGATGCAGAGTAATGACTTCTTTGAGAAAGATATGACTAGTCCTCTGGGGAAATTGTTATTAGTTCTGCCTGAAATACCCCTAGTTGACAATAATCCGTCTGGTGTAATTCCTCTCAATGAAATGGCTATAGGGAAGCTGCTGCAGTTTAGCGTACATCAGTGTGTAAACCTTTCGAAAGGTTGGAGTTCATTTGGCACATGGTGCTATAAATGGGGCAGAAAAATACTAGATCAGGGACATAGCTTGAAAAATAACTTGAACGAAGACGATTGCACTGCGATTAAAAAATTATTGCCTGACGACACGACGGACGAAGAAATTGACGAGATCTTTCAGATATTGTCGCAAAATAGGAACATAACTGACGAAGAAGATTTAGATTCAAACTCCATTAAAACTTCGGTAATGATTAAAAATCAGTTACAAAATATAAGAGCGCTCCAGAACGCCGATGACAACTTACTGATGGAATTGCTGCAGATGTGGCGAAACACACAAAAGAGAATTTATAACTACTATAACCTGAGCGCCGAATCGTATTTCAAGTACCTACATCTAGTTGCAAACTCCGATACTGTATCTAAAAGTACCGAGTGTAGCACCATAACGATAACTTTACGGTTGTTGCGCTTAATAGTGAGATACGCCTTGGAATTGCAAGGCACCCTGGAGGAGGGACTTAAAGCCACGCCCACACAACCTTGGAAAGTGATCATACCCCAACTGTTCAGTAGATTGAATCATCCAGAAAGTTACGTACATCACTGCGTATCTGATCTGTTGTGCAGGGTGGCCGAAGATGCACCCCATCTAATCACGTTCCCAGCTGTGGTCGGAGCTCTAGAAGGAGGAGTCAAGTTCAATTTTTCCGAAATAACTCTACCGAAAGATTGCCTGTCGCAGGTGGTCGAAAATAACGAAGAGGACGATTTGAATGAAAACGAGGAAGATGAAAATGACAACTACGAAAGCGACGCGGAGGAAGTGACAAGTTCCTTGCAATCTTCGTTTAAAGTTATGGTGGATACTTTGAGTAAACAGGATCCGGATACAATAGCGCAGGTACAGTTGTTGGTGAGGGAACTGAGAAGGATCACGTTACTTTGGGACGAGCTGTGGCTGGGAACGCTCCTGCAACATCATTCGGAGATCAATAAGCGACAGCATCAATTGGAGTACGAAATCGAGAAAGTAACAGAAAATCCAAACTTGACGGACGAGGAAAAAATTTCGCTGATAGCCGAAAAACACAGGATAGTAATTAAGCCGATAATATTCGTCCTGGAACAACTCAGAGAGGTAACGTGCGTCGAAGCCGAAACGCCTCACGAAAAAACCTTCCAAGAAAAATTTTCCGCGGAAATAGACGAGGTCATACGGAAATTGAAACAACCGGACAATCCGGAAAAGCCCCACGATTCTCTAGGACCGCTGAAGGTGTTACAGAAAAAATTTCAACAAAAGATTCACAAGAGGTCTTCCTATTCACTGAAAATGCAAGACATAAGCCCGGTGTTGGCGAATATACGAGATACCATGATAGCCATGCCCGGATTGACTTCTTCCAAAACGACGGTCACTATTTCGCACGTTTCTAACTTAGTTTCCATATTGCCGACGAAAACCAAGCCCAAGAAGTTGGTGTTTTACGGATCGGACGGTCAAACGTACACGTACCTTTTCAAGGGCCTAGAGGATCTTCATTTAGACGAGCGCATAATGCAGTTCTTGAACATCGCTAACACTATGATGGCGCAAAACGCCGATCCCACCGGACAGAACCTGTACAGGGCGAGACATTATTCGGTGATCCCGTTGGGGCCGAGATCAGGGCTGATAAATTGGGTGGACGGTACGACGCCGGTCTTCTCGCTGTACAAGCGTTGGCAGCAGCGCGAGATCGCAAAACCGAGCACCAAGAACGCCGTGAACACCAACACCGCGGTGCTGAGACCGTCCGAACTGTTCTACAACAAGCTGAATCCGTTGCTCGTCGAACACGGCGTGAAGAACATCGAAAATCGCAAGGAGTGGCCGCTGAGCGTGCTGAAGCGAGTGCTAGAAGAACTGATGGCGGAGACGCCTGGCGATCTTCTCGCCAAAGAACTCTGGTGTAATTCGGTGAGCACTGGCGACTGGTGGAATGTCACCAAGAGGTACTCCTATTCGGTGGCCGTGATGAGCATCATCGGCTACATCATCGGACTAGGGGACAGGCATTTGGACAACATGCTGGTGGATCTCACGAGTGGCGAGGTGGTGCATATAGACTATAACGTGTGTTTCGAAAAGGGGAAGACGCTGAGGGTGCCCGAGAAGGTGCCGTTCCGTTTAACGCCTAACATAAGGCAGGCGCTGGGAGTCACCGGAGTTGAGGTGAGTTTTTGCTCTCTTGACTAGAAATTTCTATGTTGTATCCGAGGTTTTCTCGGGAGTGTATTACCCCGAGTGCTGAAGAATTAATTCAACCTTGTTGTTTAATTATTAGCAACGAGGTTGCGTGAAAGTTATCCGGTTAACAAAACAAGTTATTTATTGAAAATTGTAAACAATATATTCAATTTTTGACATTGAAATCGAACCGCTCCTGATTGCCATAGGAGAAGGCATATTCTATGTTGAGGCTCGAGTTCCATTCCGTGTTCTCTCTTTTTAGCAGGTTTTCACTTTGAAAACCTGCTTATTAAAATGGGTGCGATTAGCAAAGTTGGACCTAGGACCAAGATAGTTTCTCGTTTAATTACTTTTTATGATGCTTAACACCAAAAACTATTTCATATATATATATATATATATATATATATATATATATATATATAAATATATATATATATATATAATATATATATATATATATATACATATATATATATATATATATATATATATATATATATATATATATATATATATATATATATATATATATATTAATGTTCATATTAGTCCAGGATCCATCGCCCATTTTTGCACTTGATTACTATCAAGCTAATTTTCCGTGAGTAGCTTTATTTTGATGAGACGCCCAATAATCTCCTGTACGAAACTCTACATTGTGGTAGCTAACAGAGGTAACAAGGATAAAATATGTTGATTTGATGATTCTCAAATATTTATTACTAACTGAATTTTTTTTTGTTCAATCTCAAGATAATTATCTAAATTATTCGAAAAAATATTTGCCCTACAAAATCTATGGTTTGATCAAAGAGTCCCCTCTTTCCAATATGTATCGATAACGGGGTCATCATAAATGATTACTAACCAGCAAATTTTTCGGTCGGGATTAGTTTTGGTTCCAATTTTTCGCGGGGTTGACCCCCTGGGGAAAGGAATAAATCTTGTTTACACGATAAAGGGAGCAATTTTTGAGCAAAAGGGTTGAAAGTTTGTAAATAGGTAGTTTCGTATGATATCTTGGATGGGATTGGTTTTGGTTTCAATTGAATGGGGGGTTGACCCCCTGAGGGAGGAAATAAATCTTGTTTATATGATTACTCTAGGAATTTTGGAGTAATAGGGTTGAAAGTTTGTAAGTAGGTATTTTTGAAACATATCTTGGATGGGATTGGTTCAAATTGGTTGGGGGGTTGACCCCCTGAGGGAAGAAATTTATTTATTTTATTTATTTATTTATTGAGAAACAAGAATACAAACAGGTATTTCAACCCAAAACAGTATTCATAAGTTACATAAAATATATACAATCCTTAGGCATAAACTTAAACTTAGTGCGAATAAAATAAAAATCTACCGAAACACTGAACTAAGAGTAACTAATAGTTAGAAAGAAACAAAAGAAATCAAAAAGGAATCAAAAAGAAATCAATCTTGTGCAAAATAATGATGTTTCAACAACTTCTTATAGCGCATAAAGGGGATATTGAAGGGATCTAAATCGAAAGAGCTCGAGTTGAACTCGCTCAAAATTCTGCGTATTGGTGAATTTTTTGTAATATTCAACCTACGAAAAGGAACGGCAAACAATTCCGCCGATCTGAGTCTCCTTTCAGGAACCTTAAAATGTACAGATTGGAGAAGAGAAGGAACCGAAAGGACGCCGTTCACCATTTTTCTAAGGTGAGCATATTAAACCTCTTGAGAGCTTCGGAGTATTCATGGTTTTCAATTCGGAAGTTATTCCGATATGACATACAGCGGAGAAACTTGTGCTGTACGCGTTCCAACCGTCCCACGTGACACCCATAGTGAGGATTCCAAACTGGAGATGAAAAATTCAGCTTATTACAAATCAAAGAATAATACATCGTCAACAAAGTTTCATTCTTTTTGAACATCTTACTGTGACGAAGGACGAAACCAAGCATTTTATTTGCCGATGACACGATGTTGTCAATATGCTCGATGAAATTCAGTTTTTCATCTAGAACCACTCCCAAATCCCGAATACTACTCACTTTCTGCAACTTATTCTGATCTAACGAGTAGTCAAACCTGATTTTATTGGTATTTCTTGTAAAAGAAATTTGAAAACATTTTTCCATGTTCAGAAAAAGGAAATTTTTTCTGCAGTAGTCACGGAATCTATTTAAATCCTGCAGCAGCAAACAACAATCATCGAAGCTCTTCACCCTCAAAAAAATCTTTAAATCATCCGCAAACAGCAGAAATCTGGCATAATGAAAACATGACGATATATCATTCATATAGATAATGAAAAAGAGAGGTCCGAGGAGGGACCCTTGCGGTACTCCAGATGAACTGAGAAATGTTCTCGACGCTTGTCCATGAACACATACAAATTGTGATCTGTGGGATATGTAAGATGTTATCCATCTAAGCAGATCACCACAAATTCCCACCTCCGCAAGTCGATGCAATAGCACCGAATGATTAATTTTGTCAAATGCTTTTTTTAGGTCTGTGTATATAACGTCAGTTTGATGTTTTGATTCAAACCCTTCAGAAACATATTCCACCATACTAATTAGGTTCGTTTCCAGACTACGACCCTTTATGAAACCGTGCTGATTCTCAATTATCAAGTTTTTTACATGATTCTCGATGTATTTATAAACTAAGGCTTCAAAGATTTTAGGAATTGTTGAGATGATAGCTATTGGCCTATAGTTCTGAACCAAGTCCTTTCGACCCCCCTTGTACACTGGAATAATTTTTAATAAATAATGTTTACATGATAAAGGGCGTAATTTTGGAGCAATAGGATTGATATATTGGATGGGATTGGTTTTGGTAGGAATTGCTTGTGGGGTTGACCCCCCAGGAAAGGAAATAAATCTTGTTCACACGATCGAAGGCGCAATTTTGGGACAATAGGGTTGAAACTTTGTATGTAGATAGTTTCGTATGATATCTTGGATGGTATTCATTTCGATATAAATTGGTTGGGGGCTTGACTCCCGGAGGGGGAAATACATATTGTTCACACGATAGAGGGCGCAATTTTTGTTTTTTGGATTTAGAACAAAAATCGCAATTTAATGAATAGCAGCTCGCTGCGAAAGAGTTTTTTTCAATTATTGTTTTATGGTGATATTCGTCCATTTGCTATTAGTTAGTTATTGATTTCGAATTAGAATGGTCTCTTATTTAGATTAAATTTTCTTCAGGATTAGCTTTTGGCCAGTTTTGTTACGGATGGTGTTTATAGATTCAACTGTAACTCTAATACACGAACACCAACATAGCTAATAAGCTACGAAGGTCGTTCAATAAGTCCTTAGAAAAAGATAGGAAAACACTGTTTTTTAGGGTAAATTTTTTTTATTTCTCAACATAGTCTCCTTTCAGCTCTACACACTTTTCCAAACGTTTTTCCCAAATTTTTATGCCGTCCAAAAAATAGGATTTCGGAAGTTCTGCAAAATACTCATTCGTTTGAGCAATGATGTCCTCGTTGGAAGTGAACCGTCGTCCGCCAAGCCATTTCTTCAGATTGGGAAACAGGAAATAGTCACTTGGGGCCAGATCTGGTGAATAAGCAGGATGCTGCAACAATTTCATCTTCAATTCCACAATTTTGGCCATGGAAACAGCACAGGTGTGCACACGCGCATTGTCCTGATGCAAGAGGATTTTTTTCTTCTTCAAATGCGGACGTTTCTCTTCGATTTCCTCGCTCAACCGTTGCAATAACGACGCGTAATACGGCCCTGTTATCGTTTTTCCTTTTTCCAAGTAGTCGATGAAAAATGATGCCCTGCGTATCCAAAAAGACTGTGGCCATCACCTTGCCGGCCGATGCCACTGTTTTCGCCTTCTTTGGAGCCCGTTCACCCTTGAAAATCCACTGTGATTACTGTCTCTTCGTTTCTGGAGTGTAGTAGTAGATCCAGGTTTCGTCCACAGTTACATATCGATGAAGGAATTCGGCAGGATTGCGACGGAAGAGTGCCAACATGACCTCAGAGTGCCAACATGACCTCAGAGTCGACCACACGATTGCGCTTATTCTCCTCTGAGAGCAAACGCGGCACCCATCTTGCCGACATTTTTTTCACAGACAATTTTTCATGCAAAATTGAAGCGACTGTACCTTGTGATATGCCTGTGGCCTCAACTAATTCGCGCACTTTAATTCGTCGATCGCTCAAAATCAGGTCGTGGATTTTATTGATGATTTCGGGAGTAGACACCTCCACTGGGCGTCCCGGATGATGTTCATCTTTTGTGGATGAACGGCCACGTTTAAATCCATTCACCCAATTGTAGACTGCAAACACAGGTGCAGATGTGCCATGAACTCCATCCAACTCGGCTTTGATTTCTTTCGGCGTTAAGCCTTTCAAATGGAAATGTTTGATGACAGCCCGGAACTCGCTTTTCTCCATTGTTATGTATAAACAAATGTTGTTGACTTCAATCGACGATAGAAATTGACCTACGTCATGGATCGAGCTGAAATTTTGACAGCTTTCCCATCGATAGTGCTGCTAACGGAAAAAAAATCTTTACCGATACTACGAGCGCCATCTCTTGGATTTTCTAAGGACTTATTGAACGACCCTCGTATATTAAGCAGAAAAAATACTCTAATTATACCTGCCATCTTATTTAAGAAAACCATACTTTTGATCACAGTTATGATATATAACAGTTCGAAAATAGTATTCAAAAAACAACTATTGTGAATGCCTATACATCAATAAATATAAAAATTCCGGAAACCTAGTTAACGATCAGATTTAAGTAAACCCTTCTCCTCTCCTTTATCTTGTTATTTAGTTTCTCTAGGAACCCCTCTGTTATGTTCAATTTTTCGTATAAATAGATTGTTTTGTAATACCATAGTTTAGTACGAGATGAAGTCGATGTTATGACGAAAAGCGTTTACTCAATAGATTTTTTTTTTTTTTTTTTAAAGAGGTGGGACTTGTGCCCTCTCACACGCGCCCGACCTCCGTACAATTTTGGCTTCGTCAACTTGGACATTTAGCCATCAATTTAATAAATGAGGGGAACCACTTAAATCGGACACATACAAACACCCAGGAATACGGTGGGAATCGAACCCACCAACTCCGTCAACGAAGACGGCATAACCTCTCAGCCACGGAGCCTCCACCGATAGATTTTTATTTCAACCTGTGAAAAGTTAGTTTTTTTATTTCTTCATAAAGTTATAAAAGTATAAACACAATCAGTACATTCAATTTTAGTAATGATTGTTTTTGGTCACTATAGTAGAATACATGTGATTTTGTTATATCTACTATGCGTTCTAGATACATCTTTGGAGGCGTCCATTAATTACGTGGGATAATTTTGGCGATTTTTTGACTTCTCCTCCCCCCTTGATGTCGTAAGATCTTGCTCGACCCCCACTCCCCCTCCCCGGGTATCAATAAATATAAAAATTCCGGAAACCTAGTTAACGATCAGATTGAAGTAAACCCTTCTCCTCTCCTTAATCTGTTCAATGTACCTACCAATAACTCTGAATGAATTACTTATTGTTATTTAGTTCCTCTAGGAACCCCTCTGTTATATTCAATTTTCGTATAAATAGATTGTTTTGTAATACCATAATTTAGTACGAGATGAAGTCAACGTTATGACGAAACGCGTTTACTCAATAGATTTTTATTTTTCAACCTGTGAAAAGTAAGTTTTTATTTCTTCATAAAGTTAGAGAAAAGTAACCGTACAAAAGATTTGAACTATTTAAATTTGTTCTCTCCATGTTTAAAATTGACGTGTCCCACCTCGCTCTTGGGTGTTGTGTATGTCCGGAATTTAGTGGTTATATATGATTAGAAATTGTTGGGTAATGTACATAGTTTACAAGCCCATTGGCCGTTCGGAACCGGCGTTAAACTGTAGGTCCCTCGAGTTTAAAAAAAAAAACCAATTTTCGGGAATTAATAATTATAAACTACTTTTTTTGAATTTTTTCATATATTGGACTATTTCTAGATTTGATTTTGAAAAAGTAAAGTGAATTTTATTTTCAAATCTGAATTCTAGTATAAAATAACGAAAAATACGGTTTTATTATTTAGTAGAGCCTAATAATTTCTATTCATCTCTTTTTGATTTGAAATTGTGAAGACAATACACTTTAAATAGTTGATGGAATCCGTCGTTACTACGTGATAATTAAACACGATGAACAAAAACAAAACTTGAATTTACTACGTTTATTATCACAAAAATACTTTGAAAAATATAACACTGCGATTGCAATTCACATCTTTAACATATTTCGGTCCTCTAACAGAAAAAGTTGCTAATGTCATACCTAAATGTAATATTAAAATTGCTATATTAAAAATTAAATAATAAGAAAACAACTTGTCTAAAAACCACAAAATGAAAATAACTTTTTATTCGACTAGTTTCGCCTGTTACAGCATTATCAAGACTGAATACATAATTGCAAAGACATCGCTTGAAAATATAAGTATTTCGGTTCGGTACCTGGGGGTGGTAAAATGTAATCGATGGGTCCAAGTTATCACAGATTTAACAGTGGGGAGTGATTTAAGTCTAACTGGTCATTGAGAAGAATGTAATTATGGGATTTTTGGATCTTGTTTATTTCCATGGCTTCCAGGAAGTTCATTATCATACCTTTATCACAGTAATGAAGAATTTTTGGTTTGAAAGAGGATGAGATGTTATGTTTTTTTGACTCTAGATGTTCCCTAAATGCTGATTGTCCGTTTTTTAGATGTTCTTTTAGCCTGGTTTCAAAACATCTCCCGGTCTGACCTATATATGTTGAATTACATTCTTCACAGTCCATTCTATAAATTCCTGTTCTCTTCATTGGATCGACTTTTGACATTTTGTTATTAAAAATCATTCTATCCAATCTGCTGTGACTCGAAAAAGCAGTATTCAAATTATTATTTTTAAAGAATTGAATGATCTTCGAAGAGGGGACGTGCGTATAAGGGATGCTCACAAACTTTTGTACATTTTTGTTATTGCAGTATGGTCCATATAATTTCAAATTGATAAAATGTTTCTCTTTTTTCGAAATTAAACTATTTATTATTTTTAGTGGAAAATCATTGTTAATACCTATCGCGCGAATCACGTAAAGTTCTACCATAAGGTCTTGTTTTGATAAAGGAACCGAAAAAGCCCTATGAATCATTGAGCTAAGAGCCGCGAGTCGATGGCTAATTGCCATCATTCAATTCTTTAAAAATAATAATCTGAATACTGCTTTTTCGAGTCACAGCAGATTGGATAGAATGATTTTTAATAACAAAATGTCAAAAGTCGATCCAATGAAGAGAACAGGAATTTATAGAATGGACTGTGAAGAATGTAATTCAACATATATAGGTCAGACCGGGAGATGTTTTGAAACCAGGCTAAAAGAACATCTAAAAAACGGACAATCAGCATTTAGGGAACATCTAGAGTCAAAAAAACATAACATCTCATCCTCTTTCAAACCAAAAATTCTTCATTACTGTGATAAAGGTATGATAATGAACTTCCTGGAAGCCATGGAAATAAACAAGATCCAAAAATCCCATAATTACATTCTTCTCAATGACCAGTTAGACTTAAATCACTCCCCACTGTTAAATCTGTGATAACTTGGACCCATCGATTACATTTTACCACCCCCAGGTACCGAACCGAAATACTTATATTTTCAAGTGATGTCTTTGCAATTATGTATTCAGTCTTGATAATGCTGTAACAGGCGAAACTAGTCGAATAAAAAGTTATTTTCATTTTGTGGTTTTTAGACAAGTTGTTTTCTTATTATTCAATTTTTAATATAAATATGAACTACCACAGAGTTGATTCATCGTCCATCGAATTTATTAAAATTGCTTTCAAACCTAAGACAAAACTCTCAGGATTTTTATTCAATGCCGAAGATATCACTTCAAAATTTGAAAGTTCAGGAGTTTATAAGTTGATTTGTCCTGTATGTAAAGGAGTATATATAGGTCAGACTGGTCGATCGTTCAAGGCAAGATTTAAAGAACAAATAGATAACTTTCAAATTATGCACAAATTATCGAAAGGAACCAAACTAACTTACTTAGAATCATTGGAAATTTTTAAACTCAATCATAATGCAAAAGATATCTTGCTGAACGACCAGATTGACTTGATACATTCTCCTATATTTAGTGTATTCAAACAATAATGATTTTTCTAAGAACATTTCATTGTACCAATTTGGGAAATCCACATCTCTTATTAAGCCAATAGGAAAAACTGCAAACCCCAAAGATTATAAAGATCTTAGGCCAATCAGTGTGTTGCCAGCCATGTCAAAATTATTTGAAAAGCATCTGTACAGTCAGATAATTAGTTTTTTGGATAAAAATAAAATAATCCCAGACTGTCAGTCAGGTTTTAGAAAAGGTTATAGCACGAGTACTGCTTTGGTGAATCTTGTGAATAATATAAGGGAAAACGAAGAAAAGCGGAATAGCACATGTTCTGTTTTGTTGGATTTCAGTAAAGCGTACGATACTATCAGTCATGAAATGTTACTGGCAAAATTGAGCTATTTTGGGTTCTCTCTGGACTCTGTGCATCTGGCCAGGGAACTTTTGGGAGGTCGTTTTAGTTGTGTTTCGGTCGAGAGTGGCACAGGAACAGACTATTCAGATTTTAAACTTGTTAAGAGAGGTGTACCACAGGGTTCGGTGCTTTCTACATTATTTTTTTCGATTTATGTGGCAGATATGAAAAATTGGGTGAGTAATTCTGAATTCGGTCAATACGCAGACGACAGTGCACTGAATATACCCTTAAATAAACAAAACTTGCAGGTAGTACAAAGAAAACTGAATTCTGACCTACAGAACATAAACGAGTTTTCAAGTAAACATAATTTGAAACTAAACTCTGAAAAATCTGTGGCCCTAATCTTTAGCAAGAACGTAAAATCAAGAGAGTTCATAGAAAATAATATAAAAATTCATATTGATAATAAACAAATTTCATAATAAAAATAATTCATAAAAAAGTATCATCTTTGACAGTTCACTTTCTTTTGTACATCATATTAAACATAAGTTAACTGCAGCATATTTGAGATTGAAAAATATAGCCAAGGTAAAAAAATTTCTTGCACCTTATCAAAAGTTCTATTTATGCCAGAGTTTAGTACTTTCCTTATTTGACTATGGTGATATTGTTTACGGTGATGCTATATCCTTTCGGATGAGTAGGTCTATCCAGAGGGTACAGAATAGTTGCATGAGATTTTCGTATCTGATACCATTCCGAAATCATATAACGCCATCACTAAATAGTAATAAAATTTTGAACATGGCCAACAGAAGGAAACTTCATATGTATACACTCATTTACAGATTGCAGAAAAGTGGTAAACCAAAGTACTTGAAAACTAAATTTCTATCTTCAACACGAACTCAAAGAACAGCAAATAATCAGCATTTTTTGATACCTAGACATCGAACTGCGGCATATGAGAGGTCCTTTACCTTTGAGGCAATTAGAATGTGGAATAAATTGGCAAACCATGTGAAAGATTCGGGACCGAGGCATTTCTCGAAGTTAATTAAGCAAAAACTTTTACAAGAGCAACAGAGTCTGTAAGACACAACATTCTTTTTAAATACCTTCGGGTGTGATTTTCATTTGTTGTTTGAAATTTTTGATTATTATTTTGATTGTTTTTCGCCGGTTGCATTTGGAATCGCGGGTTGGCTAGCCAGAATTGTTCATGCCTATAATATTCTCCTTCCCCGAACGGTTTGTTTACGGCTGTTACCCCTCACTCCATTAGCGGGCTAGATGAACCCCTGTACTCCTGGATAACCCCTGTCATGTTTATTTTTCCTTTGTTTTGTTTTTTCTTTTGCTGTAGTTTCTAAGTTTAAATATTAATTTTTTTTTTGGGCTTTCGCCCATTTGCCTTACTTTTATGTGGGACAAATGTTATCGGTTTTTTATAATCGCGAGGAAGTCCATTTTTGTCAAATAGTTATAAAGTTAAATTGTAATTACAATTGTTTTGAAGTAATGTAAGTAATTTGGCAAAATAAACAGTTTGATTTGATTTGATTTGATTTGACATCTATTAGCGCAAATCTATAATTATGTATTCAGTTCTTAAGTCTAGGGACACGGTATCGAATAAAAAGTATCGATACTCTACTCATGAGTAGTAGTATTTTTATTAAGGTGTAATGCGCGTGCGCGCTCAAATTCAAGTGAATGTCATTCAGGAGTGTTTTTAGCAGATTAAATTGACACACAGGTCAAAATAATAGTTACTAATGAGTAGTTTTAGACTACACTTGAATAAAACAAATAATAATAATAATTAATAGCAGAACAAGTGAACACTGTAAACAGGTAACTACACATAAGAGTATTAGAGACCTAGAGAGCAGGAGCAGGAGGGCGATTCTTACTTGGGTTGTCTGCTTATACAATTCGACAACCGTGCATCGAGTATTGTGATATTATTCTATTATTCAGTATTCTTTGAATGATTCGAATATACATTCAAAGAAGAAGATAACATTATTTTTGCTTATCAGCATGGTTGTCAACTATATAATAAGTAGACAACCAATAGCAAGTACGCAAGTAAGATTCGCTCACTAGATGGCGTTGCCATAAACATGAAACGTAAACCAAAGTTTTATGTGAGTAATTTCGAAGATTTATTCGATACGATACCGGTCAAAAAGTACTCATTCAAGAAAAGTATCGGATAGAAAGTATCGAGTACAAAACTATCGGTATCGAAAGGAAAAGTACTCGATACCACAAAGTATCGATACTTTTTTAGCGTCCCTATTCTTAACTAAATCTGTCGGATGATGGTCTAGTGACCGAAATTGCAATCGCAGTGTTATATTTTTCGAAGTATTTTTGTGATAATAAACGTAATAAATTCAAGTTTTGTTCTTGGGCACAATACATTTTATTCAATTAATTATTTTCTTTCGGTCGCACGCTTGGTATTTATTGCAAAAACAGTGGTAATATTTAATGCTATTCTGAATTTAAAGTAGTGGTTATAGAAATGGATATAAATTTAAATATCGTTTAGTTATCTCTTAAACGTTGGTATTTTTATATTAATAGAATTCCAATGATGTTTTAATTATTATTTCCCATGATGATAGTGTTCCGGGAAAGCGATGTTGTTTTTCTGCATTTCATTATTTCAAACGAGCCCATAATGCATTAATAATTAGAAAGAACGGTGTAGTTACACTTATGTCATTGTAAAGTGATTGGTATTTGTTGGAAATTTACCGAATGCATTTTTCAAGTATTTATTATTTCAGAAATCCGAATTTATTGCGAGTTGCGAGAACTTTTCATAAGATAAATCGAAATAGTCCGAAGAAATTTTGCTGGTTTGCATAATTCTCTTCTTTTTTGAGTGACATTTTTATATTTTTCTATTACTCAGGAAAGTCTATATTTTCGGAAATTCGAAAGAGCCTTTTTAACGAAAGGTTCAATGTTACTAAATTCCGATTTTTACCCCGAGGCGAAGCTAAAGGGGTTATAGTCTCACGACAAAAAGTTGTTAACTGGCCCGATTTTAAAAATTCCAACGGATATCGATAAAACACATATGATTTCATTAGGGAATTTTAATTAAAAATTTTTCCCAACGAAGAATAAAAAAATATATCGTTTTTACCCCGAGACGAAGCTAAATTCTCACTACGAAAAGTTGGGATCTGGTCCGATTTTAAAAATTCCAACGGATATCGATAAAACACATATGATTTCATTAGGGAATTTGAATTCCCAATTTTTACCAACGAAGAATAAAAAATATAGCGTTTTTTAGATAGGCATTACGACATGCGCATGCGCCAAGGTCGATATGTACGAAGTCCTACAAAACATGCGTCGAAGTGCTCTGTGTGCCACGGTAACCAAGCGACGTTGATAGCTTCAGCTTGATTCTGCGTCTGTGTCTGCTTCCCATCTTATCAATTTGATTCATAATTTGCAGCAAAATGAGCCGGGGTTGAAATAAAAATCTATTGAGTAAACGCGTTTCGTCATAACATTGACTTCATTTCGTACTAAACTATGGTATTACAAAACAATCTATTTATACGAAAATTGAATATAACAGAGGGGTTCCTAGAGAAACTAAATAACAATAAGCAATTCATTCAGAGCTATTAGTAGGTACCTACATTGAACAGATTAAGGAGAGGAGAAGGGTTTACCTACTTAAATCTGGTCGTTAACTAAATTTCCGGAATTTTTATATGTATTGATGTATAGTACATTATTTAACAGTTTAACATACTTCCGAAAACCTGAAATTGTTTTTTCAAAAACAAAATTTCATATAAAACCAATACTAGCATTGGAAAATTGATTAAAAACAACAAATCAAAAATTCATAGAGATGGTGTTTATAAACTCGACTGTAACGATTGTGAAAAATTCTATGTAGGACGTACAATTAGCAATTTCAAAACTCGAATACACGAACACCAACGTAACTATATTAAGCAGAAAACTGATTCTAATTATGCGTGTCATCTCATTCAAGAAAACCATACCTTTAATCACAATTATAATATATTACAATTTGAAAATAGTCTCCATAAAACCAACTGTTGGGAATCCCTATACATCAATAAATATAAAAATTCCGGAAATTTAGTTAACGACCAGATTGAAGTAAACCCTTCTCCTCTCCTTAATCTGTTCAATGTAGGTACCTACTAATTGCTCTGAATGAATTGCTTATTGTTTTTTAGTTTCTCTAGGAGCCCCTCTGTTATATTCAATTTTCGTATAAATAGATTGTTTTGTAATACCATAGTTTAGTACGAGATGAAGTCAATGTTATGACGAAACGCGTTTACTCAATAGATTTTTATTTCAACCTGTGAAAAGTTAATTTTTTCATTTCTTTATAAAGAATGAATTTTTTTGCTAAATTTTCACGGATTTTATTCGTAATATGACTTATTGATACATTTATTGCAATTTTCCTTCATTTCATTCGTAATATCGACTTTCATTGTTATTTTTAATTTATATAATAGGTACATTCAAAAAATATTGACGACATGCACATGCGCCGAGGGGTTTTATCATTCCTAGTGCTACGCAGTAGGGTGTCATTCATTTAGTCCAAGCAACAGAGCACAATATAAGTCGTTTTTTGACATCGATTCCATCTGAAAACCAACTATGCCATCGTGAGCAGGGTAATTCATAGATTAATTGTGTTATGTTTTGGACACGCAAATACCATTATTTATTTTTTTATGAACAATTTTAATAAAAAAATCGTACTTTTATTACTTTTTCATGTATAACTAATAAACTAATGGAGTAATCTGGATAGTGTCAATAGCAAATTTGTAGATAATTAAATTACGAAGAGTATGAGACCTCGCCCGACTCAATCGGATGATTAGTAACGAAGATAACAATTGATAGCCAAAGAATTTTTTATTTATTTATTAATTTAATAATTTCGTTAATTTACAACTTACAGGTCTCTGCTTTTGCAAAAAGGTTGCAATGTTTAATTACTTAAAGTTAGTAAAAAGAACGAACACTGTACGATAATTGTTGTTAACGTAATTGCAATTTTATGTATTTAACAGGACTAATTGTAAAATAGCTACTATCGACTGAGGTACTCGGATTTCAATTTTGAAAAAAGATTAATTAACTAGACGTAAAGTGCAATAAAACGGTCATCTCGGATTTTTAAATAAATTTTGCAAAGTTAGTTAAAAAAGGGCACAAAAATGGCTCCGAACGGCCGACCCTACGAATATGGTGCAGTAGTAACGTCGGCGCGCCGCGAGATTGTATTACTATTAAGCGTTCTCCTCTTCTCCTTCTTCCCCCACTACTGCACCATATTCGTCCGGTCGGCCATTCGGAGCCATTTTTGCGCCCTTTTTTTAACTAACTTTGCAAAATTTATTTAAAAATCCGAGATGAACGTTTTATTGCACTTTACGTCTAGTTAATTAATCTTTTTTCAAAATTGAAATCCGAGTACCTCAGTCGATAGTAGCTATTTTACAATTAGTCCTGTTAAATACATAAAATTGCAATTACGTTAACAACAATTATCGTACAGTGTTCGTTCTTTTTACTAACTTTAAGTAATTAAACATTGCAACCTTTTTGCAAAAGCAGAGACCTGTAAGTTGTAAATTAACGAAATTATTAAATTAATAAATAAATAACAAATTCTTTGGCTATCAATTGTTATCTTCGTTACTAATCATCCGATTAAGTCGGGCGAGGTCTCATACTCTTCGTAATTTAATTATCTACAAATTTGCTATTGACATTATCCAGATTACTCCATCAGTTTATTAGTTATAAATGAAAAAGTAATAAAAGTACGATTTTTTTATTAAAATTGTTCATAAAAAAATAAATAATGGTATTTGCGTGTCCAAAACATAACACAATTAATCTATGAATTACCCTGCTCACGATGGCATAGTTGGTTTTCAGATGGAATCGATGTCAAAAAAAAATACCTATTGCTTAGACTAATTATTTTCGGTAGTATTTTAACCGAATACTAATTGTGAAGATAATTGCGAAATATCTCGTTTATGTTCGAAGCAAATTTAATTATCGTCTAGGCGAAAAGCGAGGAAAACTCCGGAAAAATTTGGTGAAACGAACTTCGTCTTCAAGTTAACAAAATTTTTTTCCGGAAACTTCAAAAAATGACGACTTTTTTAACCTCAGTTCTCGATGTTGAAGTTTGATTTCACAGACATCCTTTTGTTTTCACTTTTTTGTCCGGCCGTGAGCGTACAAAAAAGTACACTTTTTTGTACTCTCACGGCAATATCAAGAACGTCGGGCGACGTACAGTTGGGTTCCGAATCCGACATAATGTAATTTATAAGAAACATTTTATATATTTTAATACAAGTCATTTCTTAATACTCGGGTACTTACCAGAAACGCACAGTCCTATAATGCGTAGATAAGTGACTTTAAATGTATCTGACAATTATTTTGTTGAATTGTCAACTTTGTGTTGCCTTGACAACTACAAAACCAGTAAGCAAAGCAATCTTGTTTTACGTTTCTTCACATCTAATCCTTTTTAAAAATACGAGGGTCGTTCAATAAGTCCTTAAAAAAAGATAGGAAAACACTGTTTTTTAGGGTAAATTTTTTTTATTTCTCAACATAGTCTCCTTTCAGCTCTACACACTTTTCCAAACGTTTTTCCAAAATTTTTATGCCGTCCAAAAAATAGGATTTCGGAAGTTCTGCAAAATACTCATTCGTTTGAGCAATGATGTCCTCGTTGGAAGTGAACCGTCGTCCGCCAAGCCATTTCTTCAGATTGGGAAACAGGAAATAGTCACTTGGGGCCAGATCTGGTGAATAAGCAGGATGCTGCAACAATTTCATCTTCAATTCCACAATTTTGGCCATGGAAACAGCACAGGTGTGCACACGCGCATTGTCCTGATGCAAGAGGATTTTTTTCTTCTTCAAATGCGGACGTTTCTCTTCGATTTCTTCGCTCAACCGTTGCAATAACGACGCGTAATACGGCCCTGTTATCGTTTTTCCTTTTTCCAAGTAGTCGATGAAAATGATGCCCTGCGTATCCCAAAATACTGTGGCCATCACCTTGCCGGCCGATGCCACTGTTTTCGCCTTCTTTGGAGCCCGTTCACCTTTGAAAATCCACTGTGATGACAGTCTCTTCGTTTCTGGAGTATAGTAGTGGATCCAGGTTTCGTCCACAGTTACATATCGACGAAGGATTTCGGCAGGATTGCGACGGAAGAGCGCCAACATGACCTCAGAGTCGACCACACGATTGCGCTTATTCTCCTCTGAGAGCAAACGCGGCACCCATCTTGCCGAAATTTTTTTCACAGACAATTTTTCATGCAAAATTGAAGCGACTGTACCTTGTGATATGCCTGTGGCCTCAACTAATTCGCGCACTTTAATTCGTCGATCGCTCAAAATCAGGTCGTGGATTTTATTGATGATTTCAGGAGTAGACACCTCCACTGGGCGTCCCGGACGATGTTCATCTTTTGTGGATGAACGGCCACGTTTAAATTCATTCACCCAATTGTAGACTGTCGCATACAAAGGTGCAGATGTGCCATGAACTGCATCCAACTCTGCTTTGATTTCTTTCGGCGTTAAGCCTTTCAAATGGAAATGTTTAATGACAGCCCGGAACTCGCTTTTCTCCATTGTTATGTATAAACAAATGTTGTTGACTTTAATCGACGATAGAAATTGACCTACGTCATGGATCGAGCTGAAATTTTGACAGCTTTCCTATCGATAGTGCTGCTAACGGAATACTACGAGCGCCATCTCTTGGATTTTCTAAGGACTTATTGAACGACCCTAGTATCATCTTAATTCTATCGTTTGAACACCGTTTGCGGAAAAAATCGCATGTTTTATACGGAGAAAAGCTTTTTTTGTGGCTCGACTAAAATTGTCGGCATCACTGGGTTCAGCCGACAAAAATTTAGTCTCGCCACAAAAAGGATCTCCTTTACTCCTAATAAAACAATGTACTATTTAACAAATTGCTGAAATGTTACTAAATTTCTAATTTTTTTTCTGTAGTATTTCAACCGAATACTAGTGTGAAGAATTATTGCGAAATATTTATTTTATTTTGCTCGAAGCAAATTTTTCTATCGGCTAGAAAGAGCGTGTTAAACTCCGGGAATTTCAAATAAAAATTTGAGCAAGTTTAACTGAGTGAAACGAAGTTCGTGTTCAAGTTAACAAAATATTAATAATAGTTGAAAAACGCACGAACTTAATGTTAGTTACAAATTTGACGTTTATCTCCAAATGGGATTAATCTAGTCGGAGTCTATGTTATAATCCATATCTCATAATTATATTATATCGTTGCAGAGTGAAATTTATATCAAATTATCGGTATTACGAATGTGAGCAATCACATTATACTCGACTGAAATTCGATAACATAAGCTATTCGCAATCATCAAAAATATTCAATCGTTTCAGTACTGAAAGTATTTCTAACGAATCATAGAAAGAACGTCAAATTTCTGCGTCGGTAGAGAAGAGAAAGATGTGAACGTACCCTTATTTATACATATCGTCATAGAATTACTAACATGCGAATCTTTGTTCGTTAAGGATTCAAGGAATGACTAATGTGTATATCAATGATACCTACTTTGGTTTTCATTACAATAATACATTAATATTTCGATTAATTCAGTTTTCTTTGTTATCATTGTTATCTTGTTCCGTGTTTTCATATTTCATCGACGGACTAATTGAGGGAATTCCGTTGTCAATGACTAATAACTAAGGTTAGCAAAGAAACATTATTTTTCACAAACACAAAAAGGAATTAGGATACACTGCATGGATAACAGGATGAATAAGAAATGATTAATAGAATTGTATACTTTAATCGGTGAGATATTTCACATTCTATGATAGCAATGAGTCCGAAGGAAAGTTATAGAATATTCTCTGATTTGAATATCTGTGTAACATAATGAACGAAATTTCATTTCGTAGATTTAACTCAACAGACTCAACACACATCGAGTAGGTACGTGAGAAAATCATGGTGTTATTTTATGCCAGTTTTTGAATCACTTTACGTTCATCTCGAGTTTCTGTTGGTACAGAAGACGATTTTATTTAAGTAACTGCCGCAATAATCCACTGAGTAATATTAAAAAAGCACTTGAAAAACGGTCATGGAATCGCACTGCCGTAAAAGAGTTGAAAATTGTTTTAGTGCACTATTCACGACATCACGGTATCCAAAAACTTATATAGTTATAGGTAAAGGAACACCACATTATCGAAAAATACGTACGAATTTGTCTGAGAAAGTACTCGAAATGTCCAGTCTTAGTATTGGAAGTATTTATATTAATATCGAAATTAAAATTCACGGTACCACAAAACTTTGAGTTCGTAGAGTAGCGATCGTGGAATAACTACGAATATTGAAGAAGTCACAGTATCTAATAATTGAATGTTCACGAAACCAAGGCACTCAAAATTCCATAGAGTAGATGTCGGAAGAACTACATAGAACCTTCATAGAGTCACGATCAACGAAGCACTCTAAATCCATTGACTAGTTCAAGGAAACAAGATATGTACACGTATATACGAAATTAACGAGTCTATATATGCCTGTACAAAAGAATCACAGTATTGCGACGTCCACCTCCCTCTCCATCTTTTCGCTTCCCAGCGTTCCGGTAGCGGACAACTCCGACACGGCCGTGTGTTCGCTGTCCGCGTCCAGTTCGCAACCCGCGCTCAGCTGCGCCGCCAGTTCACCGCGCACGATTTCCCCCGCCCTTCCCTTGCCGTAGGCGGAGTCGTAGTCGCACGTCTGCGCGTTGCCGGGCTCGTGATTGGTGACGTAGTCCGCGCAACGATCGTCCGGCGCCCGACAGCTCAGCAGGCGCATGAAAGCGCGCCTGTATCCCTTGTTTTTCCACGTGTAGATCAGCGGATTCATCGCAGAATTTCCGACGGCCATCGAGAAGGATATCTCGTAGAACAGCATGCACACGACGCCGCTCGTCTTGATGATGGTGATGCACAGAAAGTAGGGGAACCACGTGACGGTGAAACAGCCTAGTACGAGGAACACCATCTGAAATAAATACGAAATAGATAAATGTCGAACCTGTGCTATACGTAATACAAATAATTCGCGCATCTGCGCTACAATGAATTTTTGGAAATGTCAGAAATTTTAATCAGAATGATGTGAAAAGTTGGCATCACATTATCCTAATCAATATAAGATTATGAATTAACCCTCTCGGTCACGAATTAAAACTATTGGAGCGAAAAATCTGAAATTTACTGTAATGCAACTTATGATTTTTTGAAAATTTTTGATGTTAAATTCAAATTTTCAAAATGCTCCGTTACATGTCCCCAATTGAGGACATCATGAGCTGATGGAGGAAAAAAAATTCAGAAATATTTTCAGATGGTAAAATATCAATATGTTCCATTATTTATTCTATTAAATATATTTATATTATTTTTGCGCCCATTTTCGAAGTACTGAAGTGTATTAAATTTAACTTTTACAGAATCGAAATAAAAGTGCTGTTATATTCACCTAGATGTTGCCTTTACCGCTAGTTCACAATGTCCTCAAACTAGTACGCCACACTTTCAAAAATCGCTGATTACAGTATGCACAAAAATCACCTAACGCAATTGCTTTGGAACAAGTCTACACTTATTTTGAACGTAAACAAACAGTTTTCAAACACATGGTCTAACGAATATAGCCAACAAAAAAATAAACAGTAGAGCGCTACACTGCTGTCATAGCTACCCTACGGAATCCCATATTTCAAATGCATGATTATTTTTTCGATCAGCTTAAAGATGGCAGCATATATATTCATTCGGAAGAATATGATGTCCACAACTGAGGACAATGTGACAGAGGAGTAAGAGCAAGCGGTGCTTCATAGGAAAAAATCCAAAGTAGGTTGTCCTCAACTGAGGACAAGGTGAGCGAGAGGGTTAAAAGTCATTAGTTTTTAAGTTGGAACGAATGAAGATAGTATTCCTCGAGATAGGAATCATTTTCTTCAACTAGGTGGATCTGTTTTACGAGTTCATAGACACCCATAAAGCTATGGTTCGTGCTGCACTCCGCTTGATATAGTTGCACATCCCTTGTTGTAGTTCCCTTCGTCCATTTCCCCCACCCACAATATCTCTTACTCTCCCAAAAATCTATTTATGTATGACCAAGGCCGAATTAAATATCAGTTTTTGTATCTAACATAATCTAATTGTTAGTTTAATTATTAAAAATAGGTTTCAGCTACTTTAAACTTACACGTGTTTGGTCTCAATATGAGATTTGACGAATTATTTCTCATGGAGTAAACAAAAACAACCCTTATAAGATCGGCTTCTACAGATTTCTGTATTTCCTTGTTGAGTTTTAGAAGCGAATGAAAAAAGAACTGAAGAAGCATATGTCCTAGAATCATCAACACCGAATAGATATAAGATACATACGCGTATACAGATACGTTCTTTATTATTATTTAATATGAGGTTTAGCTGCACCTTGACCTTGACGTCTATTGTGTCCCCCATCAGAGCTGTTTTTACTACTACGCCATCTACAGCTCGTTTCTAGTTCCAGAGTACTAATGAACTCCATTATCTGGGAAAGCTTTTACGTCATCACTCCTACAAGTTTCTCGTTCAAATCATTGTTTCCGTTGGCTGGCAATGACGAGGCATTCTGTAGCCAGGTGAACAGGAATTTCCTTCTCCTCGCAGAATCTACACAGTTTCTGGTAAACCTATTCTCGTCAGATACTTCCTGAGGTGACATTGTCCTGCAAGGAAGCCAGTGAGGAGTTGTAATTTGTTCCTACTGAGATCCAGATATCTTTTGGATCTTGCAGTTTTAAAGTTCCGAAGGATACGTTACGCATCGAACTACCAGCTTTAGCAACAAGGCAATCCTAAGTGAGCCCGCGCACTAGGCAGCCTGGCTGCGGCAGCCCGTAAAACACATGGCGGCTTATGGGAGACCGTACACTAGGCTGCCACGAGTTCCTGGCTGCGGCAGCCAGTAGAACGCGTTCGATTTCACGGCAGCCAGAACGAGTATAGGTGATTGTATGTTCCATATATGTGGCTGTCGTCAGACTCCGCGCACTTGTCGTAGCATCCAGACATCTTTTGTACTCCGAAAAGTTCTCAAAAATGACTTTCGATACGGAGAAATTCATTCGGGAAATCGAAAGCCGTAAAGCAAAGTAAGCATCAATTTATCTTCTGGAGTTATACAAGCTCGCATAGCAGTATCAGTACCCTTGATAGAATTACTTATTTTCTTCAAAAGGTTATAAAACGATTCCACTGATATTCTTGAATAGTTGAAAACCCGATCTGGGTATTCACGAACATCCTTGAAATAGGTACAAAAAAAGCCTTTTGAGTGCCGCTTTAGAAGAAGAGGACGAATCCAATGTCTTTTCTTTACTTTGCGTTTCCTGCGAGCCAAAAGATGAACAATTATAATATCTTCCACGTCCATATCGCTCAACGAAATGGACTCAACTGGCCGAAGATTGGCTGCTATAACTGGCTGCTCAATATTTTCGCTGCGACAGTCAGGTTGCCTAGTGCGCGGGCTCTCTAATGATATACAGCGTTGGATAGATTTTGGCATTTTTGATTATGTGCCATACTTGGTGATTCGACCCTTTCCTGGTGCAGCAAAACCCTCCAATTTTATGTGTCCCCATAGCTAGAAGTTGCGGCTTCATTGTCCAATTAGAATATGTAGGTATATTTGAATTTTTGCCGAGGAAAGAAGTCTAATGCGGTGTAGATTATCTGGGTTCATGATTGTTCTTCTCGCCGCTCTTCTTCCAAAATCGCGAATAGCAGTTTCGCAACTCTGAATTGACCGTACGCTAACGAAACAGAGGAAGTCTGTCCCAATTAATCGAACATAAACTGGCCGTAGATTGGCTGCTATAACTGGCTGCTCAATATTTTCGCTGCGACAGTCAGGCTGCCTAGTGCGCGGGCTCTCTAATGATATACAGCGTTGGATAGATTTTGGCATTTTTGATTATGTGCCATACTTGGTGATTCGACCCTTTCCTGGTGCAGCAAAACCCTCCAATTTTATGTGTCCCCATAGCTAGAAGTTACGACTTCAGCGTCCAATTAGAATATGTAGGTATATTTGAATTTTTGCCGAGGAAAGAAGTCTAATGCGGTGTAGATTATCTGGATTCATGATTGTTCTTCTCGCCGCTCTTCTTCCAAAATCGCGAATAGCAGTTTCGCAACTCTGAATTGACCGTACGCTAACGAAACAGAGGAAGTCTGTCCCAATCAATCGAACATAAACTGGCCGTAGATTGGCTGCTATAACTGGCTGCTCAATATTTTCGCTGCGACAGTCAGGCTGCCTAGTGCGCGGGCTCTCTAATGATATACAGCGTTGGATAGATTTTGGCATTTTTGATTATGTGCCATACTTGGTGATTCGACCCTTTCCTGGTACAGCAAAACCCTCCAATTTTATGTGTCCCCATAGCTAGAAGTTGCGGCTTCAGCGTCCAATTAGAATATGTAGGTATATTTGAATTTTTGCCGAGGAAAGAAGTCTAATGCGGTGTAGATTATCTGGATTCATGATTATTCTTCTCGCCGCTCTTCTTCCAAAATCGCGAATAGCAGTTTCGCAACTCTGAATTGACCGTGCGCTAACGAAACAGAGGAAGTCCGCCCCAATTAATCGTGTTATGTTTCGAAATGAATTAAAACCGCAGGAATACGGTTAACGCTCGCGTATGAAAATATATTCAATTGCGATTCCGCTTATATAGAGATGTTAAAACGCCCATCTGTATCCCGGTCACTCTTCTAATAATGCGAAATGCATTAAAATCGTCTGGCGATAAGAGTTCGTCGCGGCATGCGGGTTCCCGGTTCTAATGACCGCGAGACACGTGTGGATTGTTTTTCCAGGGTTCCATCCTAAACGAGCCTGAAGATTCGGTTAGATTTTCGAAGAACTTCCGAGCGGCATTATCGAAACGTCGAGGTATTTAAGTCCGTTTGTGTACTTTTCGTACTGTTCAATGGGATGCATGAGGCAGACGTAGATGCAAAAAATTAAATCGAAAGATTTCGGGTGCTCTATCAAGGTTTCTCAGTGAAAATTCGCTATCTCCTATAAGCTTTTTTTTGTATAGGCTGGATCAAATTGCACACTTACAAACTACATAGATGAAACCTGATGCCTTTGTCTGAGGCTAAATGGTGAAAACCGCATATCGATATCTATCATCGTTTCTGAGTTATAAGATGTTCTCGAAAGTGTGCATTTTCCAAAAGTTGATGTATCATCCTGACCAACATTTCCAAAGCACATTTTTACGTAGAATTCAATGGTTTAAGTAATTTATTTTTTCAGGTTCATATATCAATAGTTATTAACGCAAATGTTTTTTTTTGAGACAAGGGGTCATCCATAAATTACGTCACATGAATTTCCGGATTTTTTTACCCTCCCTCCGTCCTTGTCACAGCTGGTCACATTTGTGAGACTCCCCCCACCCAAGTGTGACGTCACATATTTTGCAAATTTTCATTTGGAAATTATTGAATGAAAACAGCGGTTCCGAAATCAGTTTTATTTCCATTTAAATTAGTTTTTAATAAAATTAACATCGAATCAAACAATTAACAAAACTAAAAAACGATTTATTATATTAATTATAGAATTTAAAACAAAAAACAATTAATTTTTTTAATCAAAGAAATTAATAAAACAAGAAATATTAATAGAATTATATTACTCAAAGATACAAACTTAATAATCTCTATTAGTCCATGGACTAATAGATTTTTAAATGTGACGTCACGAAATTCAGGACACCTCCCTCCCTCCCCCTTGTCACATAATGTCACACTTCGTCGACCCCCTCCCTCCCCCTAAACGTGTGACGTAATTTATGGATGGCCCCCAACCTGTATATTCCTGCGTATTTCGATAGAACTTGAAATTACCATTTCAAAAATGTAGCACACTTGATGTTTTGCCAGAGTCGCCTTTGAAATGCAGAGCTTTAGGTTTTTTTTTATGGAGACCTCGTCAAAATCTTACTTTTTGAAAGTGTGCGTTTCAATAAAAAAATTTCTAAAAATAAAACTAAAAAGAACTAATCCGTCTTGTATATGTTGTTCAATTTTATAGCTAGGTTTACGAAAATAAAAGAACTCAAATTTATTATTATTAAAAAATAAAGCATATTGCATTATTTGCGCCCCTAAATTTCAGTATATATTTTTTATAAATATAACTACAATTTTCATCAGATATACCATAAAAATATGAATTTTTCGGAGTATTTAATGTTGAATAAATCATATCTACAAAAAATTCTCTCAAATTAAGGTAAATGTTTAAAAAACGCAAATATGCAAATTCACAAACAAAAGCACTTATAAAACAGGAAAATAATAATTTCAACTACCTATGTATTGAAATTTCAGAAATGGAAAATATTCACAAGATTTCAAAACGTCCACATATTAAAAAATGTTAATGATTGCCACGAAAGACGTTCAATTACAAAATATACAAAAAACACAAAGAGAATCCAGTCGATAAAAATATATTTCTAACGTGAATAAAACTTCACAGTTTTTCATTTTCACTATATTTTGTTAACATGAAAATTGTTTCGCCAACACAGTGGCTTCTTCAGATGTATAATACATACTAACTTTTACAACGAGAATATTGAAAGATGAAGGAAGGGAATATACGACAAGAATGGGGAAAACCTAAATGTAATCATTTACAAGGTAGAAAGTAGAAACTGTTAATGACTTGGGAAAAACATAACGGGCACAAGTATTCAAAATTACATCTAGAAAAGATTTAACAACGGTGAACTATTCATATCTAATTGGTCATTTAACAAATTATTGGATTGTTTCCAACTATTAATTAGCAAGTTGGAATATGGTAGCATGATTTGGCATCCTATTTATTTTTGTACCATCTTGAGGCTGTTCAGAGAAGGTTCTTGAAGTTCTTGGTTTGGAGGGAGGACAAAGTTTATCCACCGAGAGGAGTTAGTCATGAAGCATTGTTGAGTCGATTCAATGTGGTTTCATTGCAGGGTAGGAGAGAAATATTATGTCTCAAATTTTTATATAAATTACTGCACAACAGTATCGACTGCCCTTCACTTTTGTCTGCTCTGAGATTTCGTGTTCCGAGGCAAGCTTCCCGTAATATGGAACTATTCCACCTAGAGACTCCAAGGACGAACTTGTTAATGCAATCTCCCATTTGGTACATGGGGCATACATTCAAGTCAGTTGCGAGTGAATGTGACGTTCAATTTGATTCACTTGCAGCTATTGTTAGGAGTTATGTACTTAAGTTGAATATGAATCTGATTGAATTGAATTGAATTAGGTTAAGCTAAGTAGTGTTTCCGTTTCATCTTAAATTATTTAATTATTATATTTTTTACTATGTAATTTTCTTTTCTCTTGTTATTGTTCTTGCTACTGATTTAAATAATAAATAAGCTTATTTTTTGTACTAGGCTTAGTTTCAGCTTTCGGGATACTGGTTGATATTACTTTTGCATTAATTTTGTTTTGTTTCATTTTGTTTATATTCGTTTTCTTTTTGTCTCTGGCGCTGTGGTTTGATTTCTTTTCTATTTTAGCTATACTTTAATTATTTTCTGTAATTGGGTTTTATACCTGTTGGAAATAAAGAACTTATTATTATTATTATCATTATTAATTTCAAGAGCTTCTTATAAATTGAGTTAATAGGCGAATCAAAATAAGCGCTACGCCGCCTGGTGACAATCAGAATAACTAAAAATCTTGACATAGTTCTTACGTTCTCCTTTGTTTTGTGTTTGTTTTGTGTGTGTGATTTTTTACAAATATTTATTATTTGCAATCATTTTGAAAGTTATGAGTCGTTCGAATCGTTATTGTTCAGTTCCTCAGTGCTCTTCCTGGGGAAAGAAATGTTCAAATGTGAATTTCCATGCCTTTCCTCCAGCTGGTGATAAATATCGTGTTTGTGTAGAAGGGAAAAAGAAATACTCCTGAAGTCTCTACTTTTTGTGATCTGATAACTACAGATAGTGCTCTAAACAGTTTCACTGGTCTCAATAATATAAAACTATTAGATACAATAGTAAAATCAGTACAATCTGTTTACAGTGATCAACGGTCACATAGATTAACAATCAAACAGCGTATTGTTATAGTATTGACAAAATTGAAATGTGATCTTACATATGTGACATTATCTCTTTTATTTGGCATTTCACAAGAATTATGCCAAAAATATATTTATGAAATGCTACCCATTATGAGTAGAGTTCTTAGTTGTGTCATAAGATTCCCAGAATATTCTGAAATACAGAAAAACATGCCAAAATGTTTTGAAAGTTTTCAAAATACTCGAATCATCTTAGACTGTACAGAAATTTATATTAGTGACTTAATTTTAAAGTTAGAAAGCTCACAGGATGCTATTATGGTGGACAAAGGTTTCTTGATAGATGATATTTGTCAACAGTTTAAAATAAAGTTGATCAGGCCACCATTTTTGATAGACAAAAAACAGTTGACTACAGAAGAAGCATTGTTGAATGCCAAAATAGTATCTGCTCGAGAACATATTGAACGAGTCAATCAGAGAATTAAGATATTCATCTCATGATCTAACCTAAAGATTTCTCTCAATTTGGCTACAAAACAAATGATGATAATCACCTACCGCCTCAATAGCAATGAGAATACATACACAGTAACACACTTGTTCACTAAAGAAGCCTGAAAAGTCTTTATATTTATGGTAAAATTATATTTCAAAAACACAAATAAACACACAACAAATACAACATAAATATTCCAATGTCAATATTTATAGTTCTACGACTGGCCACATTGGCGCTGCATTCTTATTTTCAGATGCCTATAGCCTTTCTTTTCTATATGTAATATTTCAAATTCACTATTAAAAATATGATTTTTTTTCCCAGGAGATATGATGCGTGAATAGAATCTACTTTTTCCTTGTCGTAACTTCTTTTACGATCTGATATTCGAACTCCAAAATTCCTGCCAGTTTGGCCATTATATACTTTAGGAGATAAACCACAAGTCAGCTTATAGATTCCTGACTCATTTTGTTGTGTAGTTTTATCTTTTGAATTTTCAATATGTTTTCCAACGGTATTTTGAGTTTTGAATGCTATTTTTCAATTTCGATTTGACAAAAAGATTGAAATTGGGTTACCTATATAAGTTAATAATTCAAAGTTTTTATCATTATCTATAACGTTCTATATTATATTTCTTATTGTTCTTCAATACAAATCGCGTCCGAACTATTATATGGATATTGGAAACTAACAATTTCCACTGTTTAGATGGAAAATGTAGAATTCCGTCTCGAGAACAAATACGTCCTGACATGAAGATTTCTACTATGCAACAGCGGTGTAGTAGATTTCAGGGCGCACTAACATAGTGTTTAAAAACTCTGAACATACTCACGAGAGTGCGCTCTTGCCAAGCTACAGAGATTTGTTGGGAGCATTTTGTGTAAAAAGTGTTAGAAGAAAACCAGCTGCGCCATTGTTTGTAAAATATTCCATATGATATAGTGATATGTTTTTCACTCGACTTTATTATTTATAACTTCGTTATTAACAATTTTATGCAGAAAATCGCATTTTTTTTTAGTTTTTTGCTTATAAAAATGAAACTATCGAAGTAATCGTGATGGTGTCAATAGACTAATTGTAGAAAATGAAAAGACGAAGAAAATGAGAAGTAGGACGACTCCATCAGACCCTTAGTTTAAGAGAAAATGCAGTTTTTTCAAAAATTCTTAACTCGGTTATTTTTTGAGTTGTACCGTAGATCCTCCGGTCTGTATTAGTTATTGATATAAACTTCATTTGTGCGAAGATTAGGAACTGTCCGATGCATAGTTTTAGATCTGTGGCCATTTGATTATGTTACTATGCAATTTTCCAGCAGACCTGAATGCGACAGGTATGATCCGATTTCAATTTACTAAAAAGATTTTGAAAGTAGAATTCTCATAGTTCAAAACGTTCATCTTGGTTTTTCATAAAAACGCTGAGAAATGTGTTAAAAATAAAGCTGAACATGACGAAAAACGGCCGAGCGCGTGAGAGTAGTTGAAGAGTGGGGGTGGTAGATCAGCAGGCAAGGAGAAGTATGACATTCGAAAGCGTCGGCATTTTGAACATGACAGTAATTTCTAAACGTCAGATAATAATTGTAAACCCCCACTCTTCAACTACTCTCACGCGCTCGGCCGTTTTTCGTCATGTTCAGCTTCATTTTTAAAATATTTCTCAGCGTTTTTATGAAAAACCAAGATGAATGTTTTGAACTATGAGAGTTCTACTTTCAAAATCTTTTTAGTAAATTGAAATTGGACCATACCTGTCGCATTCAGGTGTGCTGGAAAATTGCATAGTAACATAATCAAATGGCCACAGATCAAAAACTATGCATCGGACAGTTTCTGATCTTCGCACAAATGAAGTTTATATCAATAGTTAATACTGGCCGTAGGATCTACGCTACAACTCAAAAAATAAGCGAGTTAAGAATTTTTGAAAAAACTGCATTTTCGCCGGTTTTTACCGATTCCCTCTCAAACTAAGGATCTGATCGAGAAGTCCTACTTCTCATTTTCTTCGTCTTTTCATATTCTACAATTAGTCCATTAACACAATTACTCTGATAGTTTAATTTTTATAAGCAAAAATCTAAATAAAATGCAATGTTTTGTATAAAATTGTTAAAAAAAATATAGATATATAAAGATATAAATAATAAAGTCGAGTGAAAAACATATAACTATATCATATGGAACTATTTTACAAACAATGGCGCAGCTGGTTTTCTTCTAACACTTTTTACATGAAAAAATCTCTGTAGCTTGGCCTAAAATACTTGTTGCGATATTCGAAATATTCAACTATCAATTCATGAAAAAGATTGTTCATTGAAGATGTTTCGTTACTTTTTTAATTATTAGAATTTTCATTCGTCACTCTATGTGATAACTCGAGCCTGGCGTTTTTATTTCTATATCATCAATAAGTGAAGATGAACAACGAAATAATATGTACCTACCCGTTCGCCCTCCGCAAAACGGAAAAATTTCGAGTACTCGATGTCGACTAGTTCGCCGACTCACTCATCGCGCCAGATGAGTAAACTGAAACGTGCGTCCATGTAGGTAGCATCAATCGGAAAATTCGCACCGAGCCGTCCAATTTACACGGGAAAATAGATCGAGATTTTTATCGGACGCGATAATGTCGAGCGAGTGAGAGTAAATAAACACTTGAACGCTCGCCGATATGTAAATATTATGGAAGTTGACTCGATTTTGGCTTTTCAAATTAATTTTATAGAGTGCACCGGTTGCACTATTATAGTCGGAGAAAATTCGGTTGATAAAACGGAGCTAAACAACCCGTAATTTGGCGAAAATGTTTTTTTTTTTATTTTTTTTTTGATAATAATTTATTTATTGGCATCAAAACTTACATGGCTCGTCAATATAAAACACATTTTGAGTTATACCAGTTTCTTTCTTTATAAGTTTCCACGCCGCTTTCGACTTGTTTGCAGCAGTTTCAATGAACTGAACATTTTGTGCCTTTTTGGCATATGTATAACTCTCTCGGAGATGTTTTTTTTAGTACGCTCAATAATTCTTTCGATTCATGATCTCTCCTAACAGAGTAAATGACCTGGGCTGCTTCTACAGCATTTTTAAGTCCTTGATTGACTACTTTTTAATTCTTTTTTTTACGATTCGAAAGTTTTACCATTTTTTGCGGAAAACTGTCATTAAAAGCACGCAGCACTGCATTATGAAATTTTTCGTAGCTCTTTTCAGCATCTTTCTGCATCATAACTGTCCAGTTAATTTTGCATAATTCATATTCAAATTTGCCGATAGTTTTTCGATTTATCAAATATCTCAATCTAGTTTTAGTTTTTTCTGATTTGTTTAGCCTCATAATCACCAACTGAGCTAGGTGGTCGGAGATATGGGGGTCTAGAGTACCACATTCGTGAATCTGTGTATCTGCATTAGTGAAAACATTATCTATGCAGGTTTTTGATCTATTTGTTACGCGGCTAGGTTCCCTAAAGACCGGAGACAGGCCATACGATTTCATTACTTCTATTAGTTCTGTTTTTTCCGGACTTTGTACTAGAAAGTTTATATTGAAATCGCCTACCAAGCAGATACGATCATTATGTATGACGTTTACTGCATCTAGGGCATTCTTGATAATAGAAATGCATTGATCTACATTTCCATTTGGAGGTCTATAAATCGACAAAATAGTCAATTCTAGGTGAGGTATGCGAACCGCCGCCATTTCAATTTGGTTATCCATTGACATTTCTTTAATATTTGGTATTTTTTGATATTTCATTCTATCACGCAAGATAATTGCGGCACCGCCATACTTTTCTGCCAATCTTGCAAAAGCGTCTGCCACAATATATCCCCCCAGGTCAATTCGACTTAGGGTGTCTACGGATGTCCAATGTTCAGAAACACATGCAATATCTACATTATTATCTATCAGAAATTGAGAAAATATATCGATTTTATTGTTTATTGACTGTAAGTTCAAGTTCACAAGAACATAATTTTTCTTTTTAAAATGATTTTCTACCTCGGAACTTTCCAGAGTCATCGTTTTGTCCTCGAAAAAACTTAAACCGTTTAATTCTAATATCGTTAGGCCAGTTTGCACCATCATAGAGAGCATCAAGCATATCAATATCGGCACTCACCCTAAGAGCCCTTTCAGACTTGGATACTGTATCCGAGATACGCGTATCCCAGATACAGAAAATACATGCGTTTATATGTACGTTTTCACACTGCATTCAGCACAGCATACCGTATCGCGATACTAAATTTCTGAATCTCGCTCATTCAGCCGCCGGCGACAGTATCCGAATCCGGGATACCGAATTATCATTGTGGCTTATGGACCTGTTCAGACTTGCATACTTTTGCGATTCAAAAAGCACAATACCATAGGCGTACAATATTTTTATTATTTATTAGTAGTAGTGAAGTGGAATAGAACGGTTTTTCGATTGTACCATGGAGAATAAAGTTTTTGATAACGAATATTATGAAGTTCTTCAAAAGATTCTATGGACGTTCGATAATAATTAAAAAACTTTGTTCGATCTTGTAGTAATTCTTGGCGAAGAAGGTTATAAATTCCTTTAGTTTCCCTTAATTCTATTATAGGATGAGCCCACATAGTTCGTCTCCTTTTAATTTTTTTCTTTTTGTTTATAATATACCACAGCATAGCGCACTCTTCAATGTCCATTTCATAAAAAGCACCGTACAGCACTGATATTGTGCTGATAAAATTTATTTACAAAACTATATTCTAAAAAAAGTATCTTGACTGTATCTGGCCTAAATTCTGTATCTCGCATACAGTATCTCGGATACAGTATCCTAGTCTGAAAGGGCTCTTAATGATTGGCTCCCTGCTCCTTCTCTCACTGGTAGTTTTTCTACTATAAACTTCCTTCTTGGAAACTTGGACTGCAGGTGTTTCGAAACAAATATCTATTCTAGAAGGCTATAGATGCGTTTACCGTCCTGGGACGTAGATTTGTGGGCGTGGCTTCGGACTTACTATATTTCAGTTTTGTTGGTCACAGGCTACTCGATGATTTCAAATGTTATTTTAATATCAATAAGATTCTTCATTTGAAGAAAGTTCTAAGGTTATGGGATTTCCGGTTTTTATTGAAAGTTTTCTTTCAGCCTAATACCTAGAGTGCGGTATCAAATTAATCGTAATGAAATTATCTTTTTTTTTAACCCGACGAGCCACTATGTTGCCATTTGAAAAAAAATAGTAATAAAAGTTTTAAAATTAAACGTCACATAGCTGAACCATTTTGATCGAAAACAGTGAAGTTGTATTTCAACAAACATTTTAGGACCGAAATTAGTTATTTGAACGCATTCATAGCCCTCTAGAATGAAAATTCAATTCGAAAAAAAAATTAAAAAAATGTTACAAAAAGTAACAAATGATACATGGCGTATTCTAAATGTCATTTGGATACAAAAAAACTTAAAATATACCAGGTGTTGAGTTACATGAAGTTGAGTTACTTGTCAAAAAATGCATTTTTATGTGTTAAACAGATCCTCTAAATTTCATTCCATTATCTCTGAAAACAAAAAAGTTATAGGGGCGAGCCACCTTCCGTGGACACCCGGTATATTGAGAGGTTCACTTCTGTTGCAATTTGTTTTTGTTTTTGTTGTTGCTGACTGTATTGAATTTACTTTTATGTAATCTATTACATACTACAAACAGTGGTAATGGTTTTTGCGAATAATTGGATGGACTGGCAAACAGAAGCATTTATGTTGATTTATTAATTACTTGAATGAGGTATGTTCTTTATTTCGTTTGATTGTTTACTTATATATCTTCGATGACGAAATAATGAAAACATAGGAGTGAGGTCACCACAATTGTGTGCGCTTGTTGAACTGATAGACCCAGTTAATTTGTTCAATATAAATCAAAACGAAAATCCAAGTAATAATTATAAAGAATGTCAAATTACGGTAACTAGCTTTATATGCCAGGCCTACTTCTATTTTGTCGATAAACTATTGCGGAAAATTTTTACATTAGAGTAAGGATTGCGGTTATTGAATTTCAATGAATTTTAGGGTAGAGTCAATAAAAATGAAATCGAAGAAAGTTTTAGAATATCTTTAAAACTTACAAACTTTCTCAATAACACAATTTCATTATCATACATATATATATATATATATATATATATATATATATATATATATATATATATATATATATATATATATATATATATATATATATATATATATGTGTTTCTGAATTGATGCGAAAGATTTCAATGGGTGATTCTTCAGCAAAAATTAAGGGGGGTCTTTCATATAACTTTTTGTTCAACACCCTTTTCCCTCCAAGTTACAGCCCTTTGAAATAAGATGAAAAAAAAATTGTTTTTATTCACTTAGGAAAAAACTAGAGGAATGAAATTTGGCAGATAACTGCTGCTAATAAAATGGCAGTTTTTGAGTGTTTTTGTTACACTAAAATGTTAGCACAAGGGGCTGAAAAAAACAACCCCTATAATATTTTGCATCAGAACTTTTCAATGCACTTATACTTTCCTATTTAAAAATATATTTGAAAAGACAGACTCAATCTGCAACTTTTTTATGTCTTGACTTTTTATCATAAAGTTGTTAGTTTGATCACAAAAAAATAAAATAGTGCTCAGACTCTTCCCATAAATTCACAGAGAGGTTATCATTTATTTAAAAAAAAGAAGTAAACTGCTGTCAAATGAAGTCATATGACAAATAGTTTTATTGTCCTGATTTTTTCTAATTTCTAGACAGTTTTATAATGACTTCAAACATTTTTCGCAACTAAATAAAACTTTATTGAAAGAATGGCATTTTTTCATTTAGTTGAAGAATATTGCAAATTAGAGCGGATTGAACAATAATTGTACTACTAATAACAATCAACAAATTATTTGACATTTGACAGCAGCTTACTTGTTTTTTTTTTAATAAATGATAACCTCTGTGAATTTATGGGAAAATAGTCTGAGCACTATTTTATTTTTTTGTGATCAAACTAACAACTTTATGATTAAAAGTCAAGACATAAAAAAGTTGCAGATTGAGTCTGTCTTTTCGAATATATTTTTTAAAAGGGAAAATATAGGTGCATTAAAAAGTTCTGATGCAAAATATTATAGGGGTTGTTTTTTTCAGCCCCTTGTGATTACATTTAAGGGTAACAAAAACACTCAAAAACTGCCATTTTATTAGCAGCAGTTATCTGCCAAATTTCATTCTTCCAAATTTTTCCAAAATGGATGTATTGAATAAAAACAATTTTTTTCACCTAATTTCAAAGGGCTGTAACTTGGAGGGAAAAGGGTGTTGAACAAAAAGTTATATGAAAGACCCCCCTTAATTTTTGCTAAAGAATCACCCATTGAAATCTTTCGCATCAATTTAGAAACACCCTGTATATATATATATATATATATATATATATATATATATATATATATATATGTATATATATATATATATATATATATATATATATATATATATATATTATATATATATATATATATATATATATATATATATATATATATATATATATATATTCTCATTTCGTTTTTAGGAGAATAGCACTTTCAAAAATCTAGAAAACTAAATTTCTTGACCTTATCAAATGTTCCAAATTGTTCCTTAAAATTTCTTCATTTTTCGGCAACGAATGTTGACTGTTCCTACTTGTCGCCGGGCTCCATTTTGAACGGTAAACTTCGAAAGAAAATAGGAAACGTGTAAAAAAATCCGTGTTGCTATCGCAGTGGAAACGTATCCAGAACGCAACTAGTAAACATTCGTGTCGCAGATTTTCAGTGTGCAGTGAAGTACGAAAATGAATAAAAAAGTAGCTACGGAGGAACATTTTTGTTGCTGTTGCTTGTTTCCGTAAATGTTCCTTAACATTTCTTTATGTTTCGGCAACAAATGTTGATTGTTTCATTTAAACAATATGCAACAATTGACAATTTCAGTTTCTTCAGTGGAAACAAGAAATTCACGTATGTTGCCGTAAGTTTCTACCCTTGGCAACAAAGAGAAACATTCAGCAACAAAATGTTCCTCCGGTGGAACCGTAGCTCAAGATACATTACAAATCGTTTTTCAATATGTTTCAGTTTACTCGAAATGTGTACACATATTACTACATCGCGTTATAGATGATTTATTACAGGACCTGTTATCTTTATGGATAGGATCTGCAATTTTCATTTAATTTCTGACTATCGACAATGCGTACTAGTTGGGTTTCGCATCGATTTCCCCCATGGGAGTTAGTTGAAAAAAAATTAGGATAAGAACCCATCAACAACTCATGCTTTCGTAAATTTCGAGTTTAAATCGGACGGGTCGATTGCGTTTTAACGAAAACACGATGTATCTCCTGGGGGGCCGGATTACATCGCCACACGACAGTACAGCAGCAAGGTCGGTGTTGCCACGTTGTATTATGAATATAAATGCTGTACTGAATATAATGCATATGAATTGAATTCCCTTTTTTTGTTTATGTTAATATAATTTCCAGAATTCACCCAACATTGACTTATACTTTCGACAAACCATAAAAGTAATTATCGTTTGTTTCCATCCATTTTATCAGTTCTACTAATATCTAAATTGTGAAAACATAATTTTTTCCTCCTGACTAATCTATATGTTGTTTTCCTTTTCATCATAACATCATAACCATAACCTAAAGAATGTTAATATTTGAACATTTTACTAGCTCAGGAAAGTTACGGAAGTCCGGCAGCACTGCATGCGCATTTCGTTTTGTGAGTATGAAGGCGCATAAATCCTTCTTTGCTGCTGTACTGTCGCGCTGCGATCTAAGACCGTACTCATCTCCTGATGAATGGACGAGGACGATCACGTGTTAGCTGTACAATGATCAATCGATTATTTCGTTCAACAATAAGTCGAATTAATGCTCACTGATTCATCTATTACTAAGGCCAAAAACATCCCGTCAGTTCGAAAGACACTTTTGTCAGTCGATTGCATATGAAAATAAAAGAGAACTAATTTGAGAATGCAAATAGTTATTTATGTACCAAGTGCGTTATATAGATCCTAACGCCCGATGGGCGTTAGGATCTAGTAACGCACGTGGTGCAATCAAGATTTTATTTTTCACGAAAAAATTATTTTATTATAGTGAAAAATCGATTTTAAAATCGGTTCATTGCTCCTATACTTTCCATTCTCTTTCTCATAGTAGGCATGTCATTTGTTGATATTTTGACGTTTGTGAATATTTTTGTCATCATATTTAGTGAATGTCATTGCTGCTTTCTTTGTGTGTAGTCTTATGGAAATAATGAAAATGAATTTACCAAAGAATATCATAGAAAATGCAGCCAAAGCTGCGAATAATTCATTGCCGGAGAAATCCAGAGTCGTATACGACAAGGATTATGAAGTATTCAATCAATGGAAGTTTCTTAATTTCTCCTCGTACAATTAGCGGGCGTTATGATCCATTATGCCCGCTTATTACACCCTAGGGCATAATGAGTGTATTTATAGCAACCGTATCTATTTTTTTTCCGTTCAGACAGAACCTTGTTAGCTTATCCACTTTTTCAAATGACAAAATAGCAATCGCATACCAGACGTTTTCAATTGCACCTTGATTCAATTTACGATGTTGTCATTATTTCCTCGTGTTCCTCTGGGAATTTGGCAAATCGTCACGCTTTATTTTTTAGAGAATTGAGCAGGCGGTTTTGATGTTTATTTTCAGTTCTTCTTGCATTTGAATTCTCGGTATTCCATAGAATCAAAAAACCATAGGGTAGGCTTTGGGTAAAAAGATGTCGAAAATTATTGCGCAGGACTTTTCTGTTTCGAACGTTCACAAATTTTTCATAATCCGTACTTCATTACTGTATTTATAGGAATTTTTTGGTTATTCCATGGGTCCATTTTAATAATCAAATTTCAGCTGCATATTCGTATTTTCATAAGCAGAATAATATATCTGGTGGATCCTTAGAATCGGTTATTTTTTCTGCTACGAATATTTCTGATATATTTCACTGTGCTTGCTATTTTCTATTTAATACGTAATATACAGGATGCTATTCGACACACCCTTGCACCCTGGGTCTTAAGAGTCACGGTAAAGGAGATATGTTTAGGAATTTTTTTTTCTCAAATTACTCAAAACCCCGCGTTTAAATCCTTGTAAGTTTTTTATTGATGAAAAAATAAGTTGTACGCGAGAAGTAACAGTTTCAAAGTTCAGTGCGATACATAGTAAATATTTAAAATTTTATTAATGCCTAACCATGCGGTACTATATATAGATAATTTGAATTTTGACGAAATGCCATATATGAGGTTGCGCGGTGCTAAAATAACTACTCCTTAGTACATACCTGCAAAGATTTCGATGATTCGCACGCCCCAGGAAGACTGGTCACGCTGATCGCGCTCTTGATCCTCTTGACTTGACCCTTGGCCTCCTTCACGATCTTGACGTAGAACATCAACATGGTGATCCAAGTCAGCACGAAGAGGGGCGCCAGCAGATAATTTAGGTACGACTGCGGCGCCAGGCTTATGTCGCAAACATGCCCGTTCAAGTCCCAGTAATTCCAGTAGAGCATCGCCGTTCCCAGACCCAGAGCGAACGTCCAGACGAAAACTATGAAAAACACCGAGTTTCGCTTGGTCACGAACCTGGTATAGTGCAGGGGGTGAACTATGGCCGTGTAGCGATCTGCAGCTATCAGCATCAGATTGTTGACGGAGCTGGAGCAGGCGAATGCTATTAGCGCGAAGCGCAGCAGGCAGGTGGTCTTGTTGTCGTCCATCTCGGGCCAGTAGGTGGGCAGCATGTGGTACGGGATGGAGCATCCTACCAGGAGATCGCTGACTGCGAGACTGAGCACGAACCTGTTGGAGAGCAAGGTCTTCAGCTTCCTGCTGTTCAGTATCGCGAGGATGGTCAGGGTGTTGCCTACGATGCTGACGAGGACGATGCAGCTGTAGACGAACACCCATAAGATGCTGCCGGTGTAGGGTATGTTGCAGAGTGATACGGTCATGGTTTCGACTGGGTCGCATCGACCATCGTGGTGTGGAATTTCCTGGTGGTCGAGTGAGCGCATGTTTCCGTTGAGGGCAGCGCTAGGAGTTTGTCTGAAAATAAAGATGAAAGCTGCGTTGATTATTTTCGATAACTATTGTTGATTGAGGAAATTACAATTATTTTAAAAGGAAAGTTAGTTGATACGAAAACTCATCAAAGAAGTGTCGAAAAATTTAAATATTTGAAGGTGCGACAAGATGATATTTGAGGAGTTTTCTCTTCTGGAGTAATCAACACTAAAGGGATTATTTTTGTATAGATTGGGAAGTGTGCAGTATCTGTGCTTGAATATTCTCATCATTTTTAAAACTACTTGAAGATGAGGCACTCTCACATATTCAGGAAAAAAGGTTTTTGCATATGGACACTTTCATACATATTTTTCAGTGTATTTTTACCAAAAATAATATACCCACACACACACACACACACACATATATATATATAATGGTTGAAATGCTCGTGACTGACTAGTTGATAAAAGAACTTCGAAAAGTCATAGTGATTAAATAGCTATTATACATAATGACTGGTCATTATATATAATAGCAAAATTGACTAGACAATGTGATAAATTAATCACTTCATCCGGATATTATTCATAATAGCGAATCAAAGTTAGCCAAAGTAATAAATACGGTCTATTTGATTTGTTACCCCTCCCTACCAATGGAGTCAAATGGTTAAAAATTTATACTTGCATTAAGTTGACCCTATGGAAGTGGCCCACAATAATATAAACTTTTTTTTTCTAACCTCCTACATTTTAATGTTGAGATTTCATTTTTTTTCGTGCGTAATATTTTTTTTAAATTTAGTGATGGAACTCCAGCGTTTTTTTCTTCTGAAATAATTTGTCATTCCAATCCCACATATGTTTTTTTTCGTTCCTATTGTGAATCCGTTTCTATATTATTATTCCGTAATAAATATTTTCATGGATATAATATTAAGGTAGTTGCGTCAATACTTTTAAACGTATTTATTATATAATGTTAATAACTCATGAAGATGTTAGCTTTTTATTCTCTTTTAGTTAGTCCTGAAGGAGAGAATAAAAAATTCTCGAAAGCTTGACAGAATACAAATGGAGTTTTTTTTTCCTTGGCACCCCCAAAATTTTGACTGCAGATACCTTTCAGTTGGTATATTATATGTATGTATATGTTACAGTCATAGTGATTAAATAGCTATTATACATAATGACTGGTCATTATATATAATAGCAAAATTGACTAGACAATGTGATAAATTAATCACTTCATCCGGATATTATTCATAATAGCGAATCAAAGTTAGCCAAATTAATAAATACGGTCTATTTGATTTGTTACCCCTTCCGCTGGAAGGGGTTTTGAAATGAGAGGTCGCCCCCATTCGTATCAGTGTCTGATGATGGCAGATGAAATGAAAAAACGTTTCTATGAAACTATCACTGTACTTATTGCTAGTAAAGGAAAAAATAATCAGTTTTTTACAAATGATCAATATTTGCCTTTACTTTTAAAAGTAAAAGAATCGAAGAACGGCTGTCTTATTAGTATTGGACACGGCGGTCAGAATGATGAAAGAGTTAAAATTGAGATATAGAAATGTAACTGCTGAACTCGTTACAGTGTATTTAAATCTGTGTGAATCTTGCCAGAAAAAAAAAGTTTGCCAAAAAAAGGTCTTATTGTAACACCGATTATCAGCAACGAGCTTAATTCAAGGTGCCAAGTTAATTTTATAGACATACAATCACAAGGTGATGGTGATTATAAATTCATCATGGTGTATCAAGATTGTCTAACAAAAAAAAAAGCAAGCGAGCAAATGAGGTAGCTTATCATTTACTAGACATAATTACTACATTCGGAGTGCCTAGTATTTTACAAAGCCATAATGGTAGGGAATTTGCTAACAAAGTGGTCAAAGAAGTCTGTGCGATGTGGCCGGAATTAAAAATCGTACATGGTTAACCCCGACACTCTCAATCACAAAGAGTCTGTTGAAAGGCTAACCAAGACGTAGAGAAGATGCTTTGTACTTGGCTGGAATCTAACAACACGACGAAATGGTCTGAAGGATTACGCTTTATTCAATTTATGAAGAACAGAGCGTATCACGCAGGGATAAATCGTAGCCCTTACGAAGCAATGTTTGGCTGTAAAGCTAAAGTCGGATGAAATAGTCTTCCTAAAGATGCGCTAGTTGAACTGTCAACAGAAAAAGAGCTAGAACCTATATTGAATGAAGACGAAAACCAGGTGAATGAGGAGAGGGAAACCGAACCCAATATTACCGACGCTGTGATTAATGAAGATGAAGAAATAAAAAGCGATACTACAATTTTAAACACTGATTCGCAAAACGAAATTCCAGATAACCTGACAGTAAAACCTGATAACGCGACCGAAAACCAAGGAAATGCTACAGATCCGTCGAATATAATGCAAAGTGATCAAGAAGTAGTAATTGCTCTCGATAAAAAGAAACAAGATATTGGAAATATCAGAAAATTAGACAATCTCTGAAAAAGCAAGCTTATAAAATGTTAGCTCTATCTTCGATAAAATATCCTGCTGGTAATACAGGCTATAATGTAGTGGAAAAAATTCCTGATGTAGACCGCGCCAAAGCCGATGATGGAAACATTATGGCTGTTAAAATTTCTTAGGAGACAAAAGGTATGTATAAGTTAGGTACTAAGCATGAGATTCTTAATCAACTTTACACAAGGAGTCAGTTCACTGTCTGCAAAGAAACGTTTATTGCAGTTGATATCGTTCCCCAATATAAAGTTACTATCAGAGAATGTGCAAAGAAAAGAGTCGCATCATTGCAACTGTACTGGAGAATGCGTTTCTAATAGGTGTAAATGTAAAAAGTAAAACCTCATATGTAACTCAAAATGTTATAAGGGCCTTACTTGTAAGAATAAACAATAATTATGTATGACCCAGTTAATTCATGTCAGTTCGTGTTAAATATTTTATTATTGTAGTCTTTAAAGAGTGGTATCACTTGTTTTGATCTCTGTGTTTTTTTTAATTTTCTCTCATAGCTAGTGAGCTTTAAATTAATTATATATATATATATATATATATATATATATATATATATATATATATATATATATATATATATATATATATATATATATATATTATGTGAAAAACTTGTTTTTTTGAGAGAAACGCGTAAAAGATTTGAAATATATATATATATATATATATATATATATATATATATATTTTTCAAATCTATATATATAAATCTATATATATATATATATATATATATATATATATATATATATATATATATATATATATATAGGCATTTTCAGTTGCCTCCATCAGATCAAATTTTGTATCTACAAAATGTGTGGAAGATAGTAGCAGGCAAGTGCATGAGTGAAAATTTTTGGAGCGTGTATGGCGCTAAAATTAACAGGCTGTCGGCTCTTTCTGCACGCACCCCGAAACCCCCTACCAATGGAGTCAAATGGTTAAAAATTTATACTTGCATTAAGTTGACCCTATGGAAGTGGCCCACAATAATATAAACTTTTTTTTTCTAACCGCCTACATTTTAATGTTGAGATTTCATTTTTTTTCGTGCGTAATATTTTTTTTAAATTTAGTGATGGAACTCCAGCGTTTTTCTCTTCTGAAATAATTTGTCATTCCAATCCCACATATGTTTTTTTCGTTCCTATTGTGAATCCGTTTCTATATTATTATTCCGTAATAAATATTTTCATGGATATAATATTAAGGTAGTTGCGTCAATACTTTTAAACGTATTTATTATATAATGTTAATAACTCATGAAGATGTTAGCTTTTTATCGGTAAACATAATGTTTTCGCGTTGTATAATGAACGTTCAAGTGAGAATTACGAAATTTCGTACCTACGGCACATTTGTCATCTCGAATGTATATAGCTGAAATAGGATATATTTCTTCCGAGAAAACCTTGGTAATTAGTTTTATATCGCGTTTGAAGATTGAAACGTGTCCAAATTATAAATCCAGACGTCAGAAAGATGACAGTCGAATATCGCCAATAATAAATTTGTTATGAAGTTTTCATCTCAGTTCGCACGAATATTCAGCTTTCATCCCGATGATTCAGGAAGTGTCTTCAAATTCAATATTTGTGATGAAATTTAAACTATCAAAACAATTAAATTTTTTACTGTACGCATCAGGTTAATCGAATTAATTCAGATGAAATGATTAAAAAAAAAACTCAGCAACTCGCATACAACAGCAAAAACAAGAGACGTATCGGAAAAATTCATATATCAATCTTATTTGTGTCAGTCTTGATGATGGATTAGTTGTCCGAAACATCGCGATGAGTTGTAATTATTTTTTTAATATATCGCGGAACGTTAAAAGCCAAGTGTTTATTTTCATTATCAATATTAATCATTTTTCAAACGAATGATGTACTACTATTATACCGGGTGTCCACGGAAGGAGGCTCGCCCCTATAACTTTTTTGTTTTCGGAGATAATGAAATGAAATTTACAGGATCTGTTTAATGCATAAAACTGCTTTTTTTGACAAGTAACTCAATTTCATGCAACTTCCTGTTTCACCGGAAGTGACATAAACTTTCGATTTCTAAATAGGACACCTGGTATATTTTCAGTTTTTTTGTCTTCATATGACATTAAGAAAACAACCATGTATCATTTGCTACTTCTTGTAACCGTTGTTCAATTTTTTTTTCGAAATAAATTTTTATTCTAGAGGGCTATAGATGCGTTCAAACAAATAATTTCGGACCTAAAATGGCCCTGTTTGCCGTCCAGGGACGTAGATTTGTGGGCGTGGTTTTGGACTTATTTTGTTTCATTTGTTTTGTCACAGGCTACTCGATGATTTCAAATGTTATTTTAATCTCAATAAGATTCTTCATTTAAAGAAAGTTCTAAGGTTATGGGATTTCAGGTTTTTATCGAAAGTTTTCTTTCAACCTAATACCAAGAGTGCGGTATCAAATTAATCGTAATAAAATTTTTTTTTTTTTTTAACCCGACGAGCCACCATGTTGCCATTTGAATAAAAATAGTAATTAAAGTTTTAAAATTAAACTTCACATAGCTGGAACATCTTGATCGAAAACAGTGTAGTTGTATTTTAACATACATTTTAGGACCGAAATTAGTTATTTGAACGCATCCATAGCCCTCTAGAATAAAAATTTATTTCGAAAAAAATAAAAAAAGGTTACAAAAAGTAACAAATGATACATGGTTGTATTCTAAATGTCATATGGAGACAAAAACTAAAAATATACCCGGTGTCCCATTTAAAAATCGAAAGTTTATGTCACTTCCGGTGAAACCGGAAGTTGCATGAAGTTGAGTTAATTGTCAAAAATTGCAGTTTTATGCATCAAACAGATCCTCTAAATTTTATTTCATTATTTCCGAAAACAAAAAAGTTATAGGGGCGAGCCACCTTCCGTGGACACCCGGTATATCTATGTATAAGAAATATATACTACTATATGATAAAGTTGTTGTCGATGCAAAAATTAAATTTGAGGTTCCGGAAACATTCGAAGTAATTTAAGAAAGAAAAATTCTTAACCCATGCATTCAATTCGGAGGAACTGAAGAGATGTAGAAAGCTTGAATACTCTTTTAAAGAGTACCTCACGTAATTACTTATCTGTGCTATAAGACGTTGCTTCGTACCAAGCTAGTTAGTCGAGTATGTTAGGTTCGCTGGCTAGTATTTGGGAGGTCTCGGGTTCAAACCCTGGGGCCGACTGGTCTGCCATGAGTTTTTCTCAGAGGTTTCCTCATGGTAATGTAAGTCACTGCTTGCAAACTTATAAGGCGAATGCTGGGCCAGTATTAATTCTCTGAACCCTACCCACACTTCCTATGTTCCATAAATATCCCGTCTCACCTATCCTTAATTCACTTGTACATACAAGTGTATCCTCTGATCTGGCTGAAAGAGTTAATCCCAAACTCAAGCTGCCCGCCTCCCCCGGACACATACTTCAGGGAGGAATGAAACACGTGTGTTTCCTTTCCTTTTCCGTTGCTTCGTACCAAATTTCAAGATTCTGAGATCACGGGAACTACCCTGAAGGTTTCGATTCCATTGCGAGTGTCAAAAATTTGCGGAAAGTTTCGGCATAAACGGCTGTATCTTTTTGCGTTGGCTTAGAAGTTTGATTTTCACAGCTCCAAGTCTCCAAGGGACAGTAGACCTGAGTATTTGATATTAAATCCAGCCTGATACCTCCACGCGTTCCTATGAAAAAGGGTCTTGACAGACACACAGACGGACGGACAATAGAGTGATCCTAAAAGGGTTCCGTTTTTTCCTTTCGAGCAACGGAACTCTAAAAACACGAAATTTCCACATTAAAATGGCAACGGTTAGGGAAAATAGTAGAAACTGTGCACTTCCATAACGTAAACTCTTTATTACCCCGAGGCGAAGCTAAAGGGGTTATAGTCTCAAGACAAATAGTTGGTAACTGGCCCGATTTTAAAAATTCCAACGGATATCGATAAAACACATATGATTTCATTAGGGAATTTGAATTCCCAATTTTTACCAACGAAGAATAAAAAAATATAGCGTTTTTACCCCGAGGTGAAGCTAAATTCTCACTACAAAAAGTTGGGATCTGGTCCGATTTTAAAAATTCCAACGGATATCGATAAAACACATATGATTTCATCAGAGAAGTTTTGTTCCCAATTTTTTCCCAACGAAGAATAAAAAATTATAGCGTTTTTCAGATAGGCATTACGACATGCGCATGCGCCAAGGTCGATATGTACAAAGTCCTACAAAACATGCGTCGAAGTGCTCTGTGTGCCACGGTAACCAAGCGACGTTGATAGCTTAAGCTTGATTCTGCGTCTGTGTCTGCTTCCCATCCATAGAGATATCTTATCAATTTGATTCATAATTTGCAGCAAAATGGGCCGGGCAAATTCGACAGTCAAACAATGAATTTTTTTGCTACATTTTCACGGATTTTATTCGTAATATCGACTTATCAATACATTTATTGCAATTTTCCTTCATTTAATTCGTAAAATCGACTTTCATTGTTATTTAATTGATATAATAGGTACATTCAAAAAATATTGACGACATGAACATGCGCCGAGGGGTTTTATCATTCCTAGTGCTACGCAGTAGGGTGTCCTTCATTTTAGTAAGAAAAAAGTTCAAGCTTTCAAGACTCCAAAGGTACACGTCTCACTCAATTCACGAAATTTGCCGTCTTACATGTCGTAAAGTGGAAATATTCATTGATGTCTACTTAAAAAATTATTCTATAAATAACTGAACCTGAAAAATTAACGCTTGCATTCTTCCGATGGATACGGGTAATTCCCTCGAAATGGTATCGCTCGTCTTACCGGTGGGTAATTCCGAGTCGAAGAGTTATTGATGTTAGTCGAGAAATGTCTGTCTAGATCGGGTTTTTCCATTTCTTGCGTTCCGATGTATCCTAGTTTGCTCACCCAGATAGTATATCATTGTAATTAGTTGAAAAAGATCGATAATTATGTCGTTCTATAAATTGTTTTTCGCTGGGAACGCCGTAAATGTATTGCTCAAAATGGAATATTCCATATTTTTTGTTCGTGTTATATTTTCGTCTGCTCTATCATCAATGCAAATTCATTCAGCTTCATCGTCGCGACATTTGAAAGAGGTAAACTGTTTAGGGCTTTCTGTGTGAAAACTATAACATTTACATCGGATGTAATAATTTTTTTTAATGAAATTTCAAAACTTAAACGAACACAGTAAAAAGCTCTTTCATAAAAGCAATTTCTGGTCGTAAACTTCAACTTTTTAATACAAAATTTACAAGCTACCCGGCAACAGGTTAAATTCATTTTTACAGAAACATCACAGCTGATTTTTATGATTCTTTCACATAAAAGCCTTCTCTATGAAAAAATACTTAAATGTGATGATGATCGATCAAACGGTGCTGAAGTTGAAGGTTATATTTATATATATATATATATATATATATATATATATATATATATATATATATATATATATACATATATACACAGAAAAAAATAATGAGCCTGATATCAATCACTGCCAATGATTAACCGCATATTCATTATCATAACGTATTTTTCATTAGGACAATGTCCAAAATTTATTGATAATAATGAATTTCTGTGATTGATCAATCAACGATTTGGTTGTTATAATGAAATCTATGTCATTATGATAATGTAATTGAATCATGAATCTAATGAAAAAAGTCATCTTCATAATGTTTTTTACATCAGAACAATGTAAAAAATACATCAAGTTAATGACTACATAGTGATCAATACTATGTACCTTTAATCATCACGACACATTGTCATAATCCCTGTTTTGATAAAGCTATGTTCAATAGGCATAACATTAATGATTGAAAACATTAACCTATGTATAGTTCATCATAGCAATGCACTGCGTTCATCACCTAATGTTTTAAGTCATTCGGTCAATGTCCGAGAGCATTGGGACAATGCATAAAGATCATGGATTGATGAATTTCTTGCTGCACCCCCACCGTCTCAACGTAAATATGCCAAATGTCCGCCTAATTCGCTATACGACTATACGGGTATCTATCTAACGCTAACAGCCAAACGGTGAAGTATTATTTGTGTATAAGTAAATTTTTGTGGAAGCAGTTTCTTTAGAAGGTGGTAAGTACAGTAACTGTATTATTTTAATCTTGTTAGTTTTTTATAACATTTGAATAAAAGTTACGAACATATTTTTTGCCAGAATACAATCTCAAAAAAATAAGTAGTTACACTGAACACTGTTGAAAGAGACGAAAGAATGAAAACATGGTGTGTTTCGAGCACTTGTAGTAAAAATATATAAATGTATTGCATTTTGAACAATTCTTACATTATTTCGCGAACTACTATGAATTTTGCTATAAAAAAATAGATATGCTCAATAATGGAACTTGCTCATACATTGTTTTGCTGAATACCCCTTTAAATTCAGTAAATTACTGAAAAGAAAATTGTATTTACAAAAAATCTACTATTCACTAAAATTTGACGGTCTACACTATTTCAACATCATCTTGAAAAATAATCACTTATTGCAGGTTGTGACCATACTTGTGAGTGTGATCTGGATCTGAAGTAGAAACCGAAATATTCCATGCACCTTCATATTTATTCAGTATTTACTTTTCCCCAATACAAATCATGGTCAGACTACTATCTGTATAACAACCCAGAGCGCCATCCACCAAAGATATTGGAAACCAACAATTCACCGCTGAGATCGAAAATGCAGAAACCCGTCGCTAGAACACAAACTTCCTGACATGAGATGTCTACTTTGCAACTGTGGCGTAGGTATGTTTTTTTAAAAATTATTGAAGAATTTTCCTTGTTCATTTTATGTAATATATTAAATTGTCGATGGTATATTTTTCATGATTTTTAATTTATTTTTGTATAATTTTATGTAATACCTCTAATATTCAATATAATATAGCTAAAGTTGCAACTAACTATTATAACTTTACTTCTAGATTGATATGGACTCAACCATGAAGAACGAAAATGATAATTGTTTTCTCAAAAACTGTGAAAAAGAAGTGTGAAAATCATTGCATTTCTGTTCAATGGCAATGTCGAAGACAAGGCGATTGAGTTTTTACTAGGTCCATTGGAAATCGAAAATATTGAGGAATGTAGGTATCTGCTTGTGTAGATTGTGTTTTTGAGTGAATGGTGTTCACCCCGTGATGCTAATGTTAGTAGTTCAAAAAGAGCTTGATATTATCATTCTATGTCAGATGGTTGTTCTAGTCAGGGTTGAAAGAGAACAATTTTTTCATTTGTTATGAAATCAAATGACAGCTTCAGAGTAATTTGATACATATTTCTTGAACATCATATTTAAAGTTCATAAGATAATCATTTCATAAAGTAAAAGTCCCAATAAAAAAGAAACTCAGTTTTCTAATATCTGGAATTCACCTTTTCTATTCTCGACCATAATATATTTTTATTTCTAGATGACCGAGATGAGGCAACCACCAACAAGTAGAAGTCCCAATAAAAAAGAAACTCAGTTTTCTAATATCTGGAATTCACCTTTTCTATTCTCGACCATAATATATTTTTATTTCTAGATGACCGAGATGAGGCAACCACCAACAAAGTTTTGAAGAAAAATATCACTGGAAAAATGAATAATACAAAATTTTCACTTACAGCACTCATTTTTATATCTTGCAAAAACACCACAAGAAATTGAAGAATGGATATACTTTTTTAATTCTAAGAAAACTTCAATTCAATCTTTCACAATTGACGAAGATATAACAAAAATTCAAGAAGAGTATACATACTTCGATGGAATTAGATATAAGTTTTTCTATGTTATAAGAGCTGTTGATAGTTGTTTAAAAATTATTTATATGTTTCCGATTTGAGTTTTCTTCCAGAAAGTATTATGTGTCGGTCGTTTATTGAATACTTTTTTTTTTAACGTCAAGGAATTGTATACAGTAAAACACATATCTTATGTCTATATTTGAAAAATTATGAATAAATTGTATTATTCCAATTCAATGAATCTTTTGTATCTGTTTGTAGTTATCTTTGGAACGTTCTCATTCGACAATGCCATCATAATTGCTTGGAGCATTAGCAATAATACATAGACATTTTTTCCCTATTTGCAATTATATACCTGTCACTATATACATATATATATATATATATATATATATATATATATATATATATATATATATATATATATATATAGATATATATATATATATATATATATATATATATATATATATATATATATATTTATATATATTTATTATTATATATATATAATTATATATAATTATATATAAATATATATAGAAATATATATATATATATACATATATATATATAATATATATATATATATATATATACATATATATATATATATATATATATATATATATATATATATATATATATATATATATATATATATGTAGTCTATTTTATTTATGAAAATAAAAATTTTAAGGGGGTGCAACCTGTAGGCTCAGATCGATGTATTTTTACATTATATTAACGTCTTCGAACATTGAACGATGTTCGAAAGTCATTGTGCGCATGGCTTAGAAATAATGTATCGGTGATTGAGTCAATGTCCTGAGTTCCTTAATTCAATGACTGCAGTTGATCGGTTGATGTACAGAAAACATTAATATCATGCTGGATGTTGATTGAATGATACACAATGGTCATTAGTAGAATGTACTTTGTTTTGAAATCCAGGTGATGAAATTAACGCCTCTCGGGGATTGATATAATCACTTGAACATCAAGCAATTAATAATAATACATTGAATCAATGAACTAGAGCATCGGTTGAAAATTGATGTCCGAATACATTATCACAATGGTTTTATTCATTATATTCACGTACGTTTTTCGTTCTGTGTATATATATATATATATATACATATATATATATATATATATATATATATATATATATATATATATATATATATATATATATATATATAACAGCCAAATGGAATAAATGAGAGCGTGTTGGGAAAAACGCTTGGACACGTCGATTTGTATTTTCAGATGCGCATTTTTTTCCAAAAAAAAATGATTATATAGGGTGTGTCATGTGACAGTGGCCGATACGAACTTTCTTATTTTAAATTAGTTTTTTGGATTCTTCAGAAAATTCTAGACATAATTCATGTACAATGTCTCTTACCTATCTTCAACTGTTTCGGAAATATTGAGTGTTTTCAGATGTATTACAAAAATTAACATTAAAAAAAGAAAATTATTTCATTTCACAAATAATGTAAAAAAAACAAAAAACATTAATTTCAATGTAAGAGATGTTCAAAATGTTCGCCGCGAACGTCTTGGCGATGCTAATCTGGTATAGAAATGTCTTCTAACGTTTGTAATATTTAAAAATGATCAAACAACTTTCCAAGGGAGCTGGTTATACGTATTCCGCAACGCAAAATCCGCATTCACAATCGAACGGCGAATTATAGAAATATAGAAGTCGCCCCGATTCAAAATCTGCATACAGCTGTTTCTTATTAGCTCTCATCAGTGCAGCTTATTTGACTCGAAGTGAATTAACTAATTTTTAATTGTTCCCCGATAAATTTGTTCACTTTATGTAATGTATGAAATTGACCGTGATCAAAAAAGATGTTTTTTCATGATTTGAAAATATCTTTTCCCGTTACCAAATTTTCGTCAGTCCGTATTATTTTAAAAATTATTATTGCCGTCTTCTCATAGCCAAAATAGTGATTCTTCAACAAAGTGAGAACTGTCTGTCTTCAGTATGTAATCAGTACTATTTGAAATATTTATGGGTTTAACATAAAAATGATACCGAAATAGTTATTTATGTACCAAGTGCGTTATACCGGGTGTAAATGAGTGATGGGCCACCCCTATAACTTTTTAATGGATTCTTTGATTTTATTGAAGTTTGGGTGGTTTATCTCCGACATAATTTTGAGTTTTTTCACATACAAAATCTGACAAAAGCTGACTTCCGGTTTCACAGAAAACGATATAAAAATTAAAAATTCAAATGGAACACCCTATATATTTTTACATATTTTAATTCTGAGGCTTCAAATACATACATTCCATCTGTCAATTTTTTTTTTCATATTTCGTAAGCAGGGTCGGTCTCAGGAGCATAGGAAACTAATAAGAATAAGATTTTCAATAATTCGTTATTTAGAAATTGAGAAAACTAATGTGTGAATCATTTTGAAGGAATTTGAAGGAGCTTTTTGATATACGGGGTGGCCCATGTATGTTTCTATTTAAAATACTGAGTTTTGGTTCGAGAAAGAATTTAATCGTTAACAAACCACGAAAATGAATTTTTTGAAAAATTATCACTTTGGGCGATATTTTAAATCAATTATCTATGATTTAGACGATGTCGCAGCCATCTACGATAAAAAAAAACGAAATGAAAAACAAAATTGAAACGGCGCTAGAATTGACATTTGACAGATGGAATGTATGTATTTGAAGCTTCATAATTAAAATATGTAAAAATATATAGGGTGTTGTTTGAATTTTTAATTTTTATATCGTTTTCTGTGAAACCGGAAGTCAGCCATATTGATTTTGTATGTGAAAAAACTAAAAATTATGTCTGAGATAAACCACCCAAATTTCAATAAAATCGAAGAATCCATTAAAAAGTTATAGGGGTGGCCCATCACTCATTTACACCCGGTATAGATCCATGGGCGTTAGGATCTAGTAAGGCTGCGGTTATAGTGGATGCGTTTTCTGACGACCAACTAGTCGGACGTACACGTCAGAACTGATCGTCAGACAACGGTGGTTATAGTCAATGCGTATTTTGTTCTGTGTTTGCACCTAGACTGTCATTCTAACTTACATAAATCATGGATATCAACAATAATAATTTTGAAGAATATTATCAGTATGTAGAAAGTCCGCTATTAAAAGTTTTATTACTTCAATTATATCCTTAACGGAATTGAAGGAACTATATCTAAGCAGTCAAATTTTCGTGAATGTATATCAGCAAAAGAAAGACTAGCAGTAACTTTAGGTATGAAAGTATCTGCTACTTACGATTCGTATTCATCTCCTTGGCAATTTTATCCCATTTTTGACAGGAAATATCTCTATTATGGTAACATTTCTGGTTCATGTCCCATAAACATTTATTTTCAAAAACTAATGATCAGTTTTTCATTATCTATTTTGACGTTCGCACAAAGTCGCATGAAATATCAAAGCGTTTGAACGACTTCTAACGTCATCGGACGACCGATTCGCAAGCACTATAACCATAGTGATACATTATTATGTATTTGATTCATTCCTGCGACATCTGACGTGTACGTCCGACTAGTTGGTCGTCAGATAACGCATCCACTATAACCGCAGCCTAAGGCACGTGGTGCATACAAGATTTCATTTTTCACGAAAAAATTATTTTGTTATAATGAAAAATCGATTTTAAAATCGGTTCATTGCTCCTATTCTTTCCATTTGCCTTCTCATAGTAGGCATGCCATTTGTTGATATTTTGACGTTTGTGAATATTTTCGTCATCATATTTAGTGAATGTCATTGCTGCTTTCTTTGTGTAGTCTTGTAGAAATAATGGAAATGAAAATGAATTTACCAAAGAATGCCATAGAAAATGCAGCCAAAGCTGCGAATAATTAATTGCCGGAGAAATCCAGAGTCGTATACGACAAGGATTATGAAGTATTTAATCAATGGAAGTTGCTTCATTTCTCCTCGTACAATGAGCGGGCGTTATGATCCATATTGCCCGCTCATAATGCCCTAGGGCATAATGAGTGTATTTATAGCAACCGTATCTAAGGTAAAATCAACAAATAATAATAATAATAATAATAATAATAAAATGACTTTATTTCCACAAATGTGTATACACAGCATTTGCCCAGGCAGGCGAAGATTAGCTTAAAGCTACTCTTTAACTCTTAACCTACCTGGTTAACACGTAAATTAGCTATAAAATAAAGTAAACATCATAAGAACACTACAAGAGAAACAAATACTAAAACACAGATACAGAGATAGTAACATACATATCATCATTATCATTTTCATTGCCTGGCCAAGAGTAAGTCCCTAAGAGTATGCCGATATCGAGACAATGAAGAAATAGACATAGTGAACACAAAAGAGTTGTAGTACTTTACTAAATTATAAGTAAAGCAGCGCTCGAACATGGCAGAGGAATGCTGTGGCATTGTCACAGTATTATGTCGGGTGTTGACATTATGAACTGATTTTTTAAAAACGATTTTTTTGTACAAGTAAGAAGGAGCTTTAGACCTGATCAAACGATATATGAAGACAAGAAAATTCAACTCAAAGGCGTGATTAATTTTTAACCATCCAATTTGCGAGAAACAAGGTGTAATGTGATCATATCTCCCTCGGTCGAAAATAAATCTACAACATGTATTTTGAATGCGTTGCAATTGACTACGGGATTCCTGGTCGAGACAAGGGTAGTAAACAATGCTACAATAATTCAAAACTGAAAGAACCAAAGTTTCCGTTAGCTTTTTACGCATTTTGAAATTCAGTATGTGCTTGTTGACATAAAGCATACGCATTCTCATGTAACACTTCTGAAGAAGTGAACTAATATGACCTTTAAATCTTAGGTTCTGGTCTATAATCAGTCCTAAATTTTTTGCTTGGTCTGACAAGTTGATCTCAACGCCATCCAACTCAAGCTGTATCAAATTCTGAGTATCTGGTCTCTTATACCTGCTACAAAACAGAAGTGCGGTTGTCTTTGATGGATTTATGGTTAAATTGTGTGCTCTTGAGAATTGATATATCGCAGTTAGATCCCTATTTATGGAATCGTTTGCAGCCGGAACATTGGATGGGTCGAAGCAATGAATCAATTGGGTGTCATCGGCATACAGCTGCATTGTACAATCAGATACAACATTTGGTAGATCTGAGGTATATAATAGAAACAATAAAGGGCCCAAATAGATCCCTGTGGAACACCCGATACAATAGATTTAGATTTGTTATTGTTAACACGGACACGCTGGCTACGCTTCCACAAATAAGATTTGAAAAAAGATAGAGCAGTAATATCCGAACCAAAATATTCGAGTTTAGCACACAGTAGCTCATGATCAATTAGATCGAATGCCTTAGAAAAGTCTAAAGCAACCAAAAGAACTCCCATTTTCTTATCAATAGCCCTAACAATATCATCAATAATATTTAATAAGGCAGTGGTAGTACTATAACCCCTGCGGAAACCAGACTGCTGAGAAGGCAGGATATCATTACTTACGAGATAATCATATAACTGAACATAAACTACACGTTCGAGAATTTTTGATAAAACTGGTAGAAGACTTATCGGCCGCAATATACAAATGAAAAATAGAAAATATTTGATCTCTGTATTGAAAATAAGTCTACAAAGCTCCCAAATCAAGTAGCTTCGAAACGAATTCAGCAGTAACTACGTCAATAATTCAATTATACCCGTGGCGTTATTTTGATTTCGTATTTTAACAGTGAAATTTTCGTAGGTTTTTTGTTTGTTTATCGATGAAATGAGTTTGTTTCGGTGTTAATAGAACCGTAAAATTTGGAAACGATGTTTTCCTTAAAAAATTTCCGAGCGTTCGGTTTACTTGCGAAATCATGTGAAGGGAAAAATATAGTTGTTGATTTCATAAATTTATCGTGGGTTTAACGAACGTTTGTATTTTTTCACATTTGAAACCGCGGTTGCAAGTGGATATTCTCAGAAAGTTCTACATTCTATTGAACAGAAAGAAAAAAAGGAACTTTGATGGTGTTCTAATTTTGCGTATTACAAATTATAGAGTTAAAATTTGTCGATACGATAAGTTGATGTTTGTTATTCGAAACTTCAAATTTAGGTAGATGTTCCTCATAATTTTTCTTCCTTAATTAAATTACTCAAATGAGTGTTTGTTGTTGTTGAATTTGTAAAAATTGTGGTTCTTCCTAAAAAGACCATCAGGCTCTTGCACCGTTTTATTATAAAACGTCGTTTAACTAAACCTGTTTTAAGGGGTGTTTACGACGGCTCAAACGCCGTTTATATTTTGGTGCAAGCGAAAATGTCACATTAAATTCGGTTTATCATTAAACTTAGTTTAATGATATGCGGTGCAAGAGCCTATGTATCTCTTGAGTTTTATTCACAGTTTCATTCACCCTCTAATAATTTATCCATAATTTAGTAGAACTGAAATAATATTCTCATTAGTAGCATGTTCAACGTAACATGAAAACATATAATGGATAATATATATATACAGTGCTTTCATGATGAAAGGAACAAATTCATTAAAAAATTAGGTTTCTATTTCATGTTAAAATCCTCGGACAGGTCGATTAGTATTTTTATTTGTGCAATTTTCGCAATAAAAATTTTGTATACAGGGTGTCTCATTCAAGAGCTATGGCTTTGTCATTAGTTTTTTTAAAGGTAATACCCTGTATATTATTTCACTTTACAATTCTACGATAAATTCTTATCACTTTTTGTGAACATACCATATGCCTCAACTTGATGGATTCCCAGATTATAACGGAGATAGTGGAGCACCTGGAGATTTAAAATGTGGATTAAAAGTACAAAAAAAATTTAGGTAAACATTGTCATTAAATCTGAAGAATGAAATTTCACATGTACCATCTGAATTCATTCACTGGTGCTCTATAGTCCGCAGTTTTCACGTTTTTAACGCTCCAGGCACTACACTACTTCATTGTTTAAGAAAATGCAATTACTTGAGAGAGAACGTATTGAAGTACTTATGATGATTGGTTTTGGAGATAGGGTGCGTTCACAAGAAGAAGTCTGCAATCTATTCAATGAAAATCATCCTGATCGTCCGCCAATTACTAGATCGACAGTCAGCAAAATTGAATCAAAATTCAGGAGATACGGCCACGTTAGAGATTTACCTAAAGGAAGACCACCGAGAGTATCTGAAGAAACAGTGCTGAACGTTCTACTAGAAACCCAAGATAACCCTCATACATCCATTACTACAATTTCCAATAATTTCAATTTATCAGTAGGGTCCGTGCATAAAATACTTAAGGTAAATAAGTATCATCCCTATAAAATTAAGCTGGTACATGAATTATTAGAAGACGATTTTGACCGCAGAGTACAGTTTTGTGAGCAGATTCTTGAAATTCATAATCAACATCTAAATTTCATTACAAACATAATTTTTTCTGATGAAGCCACCTTTACTTTAAATGGTCACGTCAACAGACAAAACTGTAGGTATTGGGCGACCGAGAATCCTCATTGGATGCAAGAATGCCACACACAGCGGCCTCAAAAAATTAATACATGGGCAGCGATTGTCCGAAATCGTATAGTTGGTCCCTATTTTTTTGAAGGAACACTAAACGGAGAGGACTACTTGAACTTTCTCCAGTTCGAACTCATTCCGGCTTTAGCTGTTTTGTTTCCTAACCCACAAGATCCTGACATACCTAATAACGAGATATGGTTTCAACAAGATGGGGCACCTCCTCACTATTCAATCGCTGTTCGACAATTTCTTGATGCAACTTTTCCCAACAGATGGATAGGACGGAGAGGTCCGATTGAGTGGCCGCCAAGATCACCGGACATAACCCCATTGGATTTTTTCTTATGGGGTTATTTGAAGTCTAAAGTTTATTTGAATAGACCAAATAATATTGATGATCTAAAAGAGAGAATCAGGCAGGAAATAAGACTTATCAGTCCAGAAGTAATTGAAAATGTGCAACGGGAAACATTGAATCGACTTCAAAAATGTCTCGAAGTAAACGGACAACAGATTGAACATATGTAAAAATTAAATTAGTAATTACATTTGTGTGTTTTCATATCGTACCTCTCATTACCACTATCTCCGTTTCTGGCAATCCATCGAGTTGAGGCATATGGTATGTTCACAAAAAGTGATAAGAATTTATCGTAGAATTGTAAAGTGAAATAATATACAGGGTATTACCTTTAAAAAAACTAATGACAAAGCCATAGCTCTTGAATGAGACACCCTGTATACAAAATTTTTATTGCGAAAAATGCCCAAATAAAAATACTAATCGACCTGTCCGAGGATTTTAACATGAAATAGAAACCTAATTTTTTAATGAATTTTTTCCTTTCATCATGAAAGCACTGTATATATATATATATATATATATATATATATATATATATATATATATATATATATATATATATATATATATATATATACAGTGTGTCGCATTTAAGATGAAGACACCCCCATATTATAGTTATTTGAAGAAATACAGATTTCAATTTTCGCACAGTCATAAACGGTGATGGGTCATATTTATTAAGATAAAGTATAAACTTCAAAATAAAAACACTTGGCTTATGTTTCACAATATGAAAAATATTTAGATACTGTATTTAGCAGTAACGAAAAGTCGACATGTTTCGAGTTATGAACTCATTATCAAGACTGACTACAGGAGAGTATTGCACCGTAATTTATAAAACAGACAAAAGCAAAGGTGATACCTGAAAATCAATTTGTTCGTTCACAAGGGGTAATTGACTATTATGGGCGGAACTAATTTCGAGAATTTCAAGAAGGTCAAGGCGTTCTCCTTTGTTACCTGAATGTAACAATTTGGTTTTGTTGAAATCCAGGAAGTGATGGAATTTTATACAATGTTCAGAGAAGCCAGTGGTATTTTTGTTTTGTAAAATTGACTTTTTATGTTCTTCAACGCGAATATTTATATTCCTTCCTGTCTGTCCAATATAGAAAGCAGGACATTCGTCGCAAAATATTTTGTAAATACCACTGTTTTCTCCGATGTTAGATTTTTCTTTATTATTGACCAAGAACGACTTCAAGTTTCTTTTATTTGTACAAATTGTTTTAACGTTATTTTTCGATAGTCTGTTACAAATTTTGCTACTCAAATTCGGCACATAATTTATTGGGAAGTATTTTTGTTCTTCATTAATAGTTTGCGTGGCGTATATTGAATGCAACAGATTCTTTATTCGTTTTTTCCCAATGAGCTTGTCGATAAGACTTTCATTGTAACCGTTATTGATGGCTAATAATTTAATTGTATTAACTTCAGTTTTAAAATTTGTTTCCGATAATGGAATAGTGAACAACCTATGTATGAACGAATGAAAAGCACTGAGTTTTATTCTAATGTGTTGGTTACTGTCGCTGTGAATTAAAGTATCTGTGAAGGTTGGTTTTCTATAAATGTTGAAAGTAAGAGAATTCAAATTCCTAGCAATCTGAACGTCTAAGAAATTCAAGGTACCGTTTTCGTTTTCTACTTCTTTTGTAAATTGAATCGAGTTGTAGAAAGTATTTATATATTTAGGGAAATTATCTAACTGCCTATCTGTACCGGTCGAAATACAAAAAATATCATCCACATAACGCCTCCATAATGAAACGTTAGTAATTAAATTATTATCAGCATTGAAAATTTTTTCTTCTAAGTTATTCATGAAAATTTCACTCAACAAAGGCGATAACGGTGATCCCATGGGCAATCAGTCTTCTTGTTTGTATATTATATTATTAAATTTGAAATAACTCTGTTTCGAACATAAGTTTAAGGCAGACATTGTTTCGTTGACTGCTTGAGTTGTTAAATTTGGGTTCATCTCTAGATATCGCTTAACAATATTTTTAACTTCTTGAGTTGGCGTGGAAGGAAATAAGTTGATAACGTCAAATGAAATTAATTTAGCATTTAAAGTGCAATACTCTCCTGTAGTCAGTCTTGATAATGAGTTCATAACTCGAAACATGTCGACTTTTCGTTACTGCTAAATACAGTATCTAATTATTTTTTATATTGTGAAACATAAGCCAAGTGTTTTTATTTTAAAGTTTATACTTTATTCTTTATGATGTTTCACCAAGTGATGTGCGAGAATTCAATGTCAGTTATTTATTAAGATACTTAACTGAATTTTAAACTCAGCCTACTATGAATTGACAAATAGGGCCGATTCTCAATATTGTGTTTCGCGTTAGAGATATCGAAAAAAGTTATGAGAAAAAGTTCAGAATATATTTTCAGGCCCGTATACCAATTTTCATGACAAAATTCGCATTTTTAAGTTATTCAATATTTTGGTTATAATTCAAAATTATGAAGTAAGAACTTGACTATTTAAAATGTTATGTATATTCAAGTATTTCAATAAAATAAATAACACAAAGGAATGAGAATTTTTTATAACAATTTTCTTATTCTTCTGATAACTGATTAAATTTTGAAAAAATTTATGAAAAAATAATTTTCCTAATACAAAATAATTAATCAACTGTAATTAGATGAGGTCTCTCTCGGCTAGATCTCCGTCATTCATCACCAAATAACCGAATTATTTCGATTTTTTCACGTAAAGTTATAATTGCATTTTGATTCTCTGATCACTAATCACTATCCAAATATAACCCAATAAACTCCAAACTGACTAGTATTCGACACTTCTGTCAATTTTATTATTCTCCATGGCACATTAAGTAGCAAATTAAAAAAAAAACTTTTAATAATTTTAAGATAGGTAGAAAAAGATTGAAAAAATTTTAAATTCTAATTTTTTCATGAAAACTGGTAAATGGGCCTAGAACAATATTTTAAACAACTTTTTCTCATAACTTTTTTCGATATCTCTCACGCGAAACAAAATATTGTGAATCGGCCCTATTTGTTATATCGTAGTAGGCTGAGTTTAAAATTCAGAATTAGGTAGGTTAAGTATCTCAAAAAATATGAAATATCACCATTTATGACTGCGACACACTGTATATATATATATATATATATATATATATATATATATATATATTTATATATATATATATATATATATATATATATATATATATATATATATATATATATATATATATATATATATATATATACGAGCGGGACCCGTCGCGTTTTCGCCCGCGTATCCATATATGTATACGTATGAATTTATTAAGATATAGTTCATATTCGTAATTGGGAAAATTCATATTTTAATAATTTTTTTTTAAACACGTATTCGTGGCGCTTTATGGTTTTCGAGCATGGTGAAGACAATTAAAAAAAGGATAAAATTTATCAAATCATTTTTTTATTTGTATAAAAATCCAATTTGTTAACATGTATTAAATTAAAATTTTCAATATAAATAATAGCCAATAAAAAAAACAGACTCACTCCTTTTTCACCCCTAAATGATGGGATTTCAAAAAAACTGAGAAACTACTTTCTAAAGTTAATTTTACTTAATATTTTCGTGAAAGAGCGGGATCACTAAGTCCATTATTTTGCGAGATTCAGCCAAAAATAACCAATATACGAAAAACACATTTCACCCTCTTTCAACCCCTGAATGATACAACATTAAAAAATGCAGAAAATGGTTTTTTAATAAAATATAAGGAACATTGTAGTGGAAGAACAGAATCGCTGAGTCGATTATTTTGCCGGAAATAGCCAATATTAAAAAAACAGACTTACCCCTTTTGCACCCCTAAATGATGGAATTTCAAAAAACTGAGAAACTACTTTCTAGAGTTCATTTTACTTAACATTTTAGTGGAAGAACGGGATCGCTAAGTCCATTATTTTGCGAGAAACATCAAAAATCACGTTTTACCCCTTTTCAACCCTTAACGGCGGAATTTTAAAAACCCCGTCTTAGTGGGAATCTACATGATCAGACTTAACTTCCCACCAAATTTCAGAAATTTAAAAAATATGGTTTTTGCTGTAGACTGGATTCAATTTTTCGGCTTGTATTATATATATATATATATATATATATATATATATATATATATATATATATATATATATATATATATATATATATATATATATATATATATATATATATATAATTATTTATTCGAATTGTTGTTGCCTGTGATTTATTTTTAATCTCTTGATAATTATTAGCAATAACAGGCTGGTTGAATCTTAAAAAACTCGATTTAATTAATAAATTGACGTTTCATTATGACATTCATAGTTATTCAAAATTTTTGAACAAAATTGAAAATTCTTTGACATTTATTGACTTGATAAAATTGAATATTGATCTGTCTTGTTAAAAATTCTTTCAGTCTAATATTAACATTCAAAATTGTTTCATTAGAAGGCAAGGGAAACTACAGAAACCTTTACCTATGTAATGTTCGAAAATAATAATAATAGAGTACTATTTATTTAACAGAAAGAAATTAGTCACGGGAAAATATTAAAAAAGTAGAGCAGAATTATCGGTATAGAACGTTTATATGGAAGCAGCCGTTGACACGTGTTTCGGACTCTTTGGTCCTCAAATAAGTGATTTTCTTCCATAACAGAGGATTTTATTTATTAAACTATTTTCATCTCCTAATTTTCAATCCAATACTTAGCTACGCCGTTCTGATGAGGACCAAAGAGTCCGAAACACGTGTCAACGGCTGCTTCCATATAAACGTTCTATACCGATAATTCTGCTCTACTTTTTTAATATTTTCCCGTGACTAATTTCTTTCTGTTAAATAAATAGTACTCTATTATTATTATTTTCGAACATTACATAGGTAAAGGTTTCTGTAGTTTCCCTTGCCTTCTAATGAAACAATTTTGAATGTTAATATTAGACTGAAAGAATTTTTAACAAGACAGATCAATATTCAATTTTATCAAGTCAATAAATGTCAAAGAATTTTCAATTTTGTTTAAAAATTTGGAATAACTATGAATGTCATAATGAAACGTCAATTTATTAATTAAATCGAGTTTTTTAAGATTCAACCAGCCTGTTATTGCTAATAATTATCAAGAGATTATATATATATATATATATATATATAATATATATATATATATATATATATATATATATATATATATATATATATATATAATGTCTTGAGTATGGCTCCCGAAGTTAAATTACTGGGAACTACACTAGATAAACATTTGCGATGGTCTGCCGAAATGGACAGTATTTGTAAAAAACTAAATAAAAATTTCTATTCATTGATCAATATAAAAATTTTTTTAAGCTTTGAGGCTGCCATGTCATTTTACCACTCGAATGTGTCGTCAACTCTGAGGTATAATGTCGTGGTCTGGGGAATCGCTGTGGGATGGGAAAGGGTTCTCATTGTGCAAAAGCGTATCTTAAGACTTCTGTTTCAATTGTCACCTCAAACATCCTGTAGAGATTATTTTAAGATTCATAAAATCATGACTCTACCTTGTATATATATTTTTAACCTAATGTGCTTCATACATGGGAAAAAAGTGAAATTTTCCATGAGGGCGGAATGTCACTCCTATAAAATAAGAAATGGACATCGTCTTCATACACAGAAATGTAACCATCGTTTCCATGAGCGGTCTCCCTATTGCTCGGGTTTGTATTTGTACAATCTGTTGCCGCGGAGTTTGACCGACAGCAATACGACCATTTTCAGAAGGGAGTTGAAAAAAGTTTTGATTTTGAATGCTTTTTATAGTGTGGGCGAATTTGTAGCATACTTGTAAACTGTTTCCCAATTTTGTGACATGTCATGTGACTTTTGATGATAAATAAAATTATTATTATTATTATATATATTTATATATAGTGTGTCTACGTAAATTGGTAATTTTATATTAGTTTTAACAAAAAAAATGTATCATTTATAAAAAGTTCTGCATGTTCTAACGCCCAAAATCCAACTATCAGATATTAAATTGCGAGGGGTTAACCGCGCTAGGAAATCATGTACACTAAATTGCATAAAATAGCAAAAAATTGCAAAAATTTGCAAAAATTTGCAAAAAATTGCATAAAATTGCAAAAAATTGCAAAAAACTGCATAAAATTGCGGAAAATTGCATAAAATTGCAAAAAAATTGCAAAAATTCCAAAAAGTTTCAGAAAATGCCAACAAAAATTTCAAATGATGAAACAAAAAATTTGAAGAAAAATTGCAAAATATTGTATGAAATTATAAAAAATTGCAAAAAATTTCAGGAAATTCATAGAGAAATTCCAAAAAATTTTACAAATTTAATAATGAAACTAAAAATTATATATATACCTAGTTAAAATGTTCAAATAAACAATAGCATAGGTATACAGGGTGTCCTAATTGCCATGGGCCACTATTGCTATCTCGGTAACTATAAGAATTTGGTCAAATTAGAAAAAATATGCAGTTTTTGGAGGACATTGAAAATCTAGTTTCATATTTGAAAAACAAAAATTCTATCTCGAGCTACGGGGGTTTTTCGAAAAATTGCTCAAAATTACTTATTTGATTTGAATATCTCAACAATTATAATTTTTACAAAAAATTAGTGAAAAGAAAAATTTATGCATTTTAGACGTTCTTCAATTTGGTATTCTTTAAGGAAATTTGGTTCGTCTAGTTTTCGGTATATTACCATCAAGTTACTTTTTTAAAATACGGACCTGTATTTTTTATTCCATTTCTCGAAAAAACTATTTTTTCTGATTTTAACGATGTATCACATGTTCATATTTGTTTGCGTTTTAATGATAAAAAGCCAAAATTAAAGTTGTATTGAGTTTAAAAGAATGAGAACATCAGAGGTGGCTTAGACTACCAATAAAACAATTTAAAACAATTATTTTTAACCATTGTTTTAATATAAATAAATTGCCTATTTTAATAACACAAACAGACTGCTGCAGCGTGTAATGAAAGAAACTGTTTATTAAGTTTTTAAACATTCAAACTTTTTACCATTTAATTAAATTCAAGTTATGTAATAAACCTTAAAACTTCCTTATTTTTTAAAATTACTTTTGTCAAAATTCAAAGTGGATGATACATACCTAATGCATTTGCTTCATCTTTCCCATTCTCCGCCGTTACAGTTGTTCCCCATTCTGAAGGATCATTAAATGATCCGTATAGTAGCAAATTTCGATCTAGCCTTGTAAAAATTATTCTATTCAGTAAGCGCCTTTCCGGGTACGAATTTTGATACATTTGAAGGGCTCTTTCAGCACTTCGAAATGCTTTTGCAGAACAAAAAAATAAACCTAATTTTTCACCATTGGAAAACGCTACCATATTGGTTTAAACTTACTTTGACACGACACATGTATTACGGATCATAGGATTTTATAAGCAATTTTTTTCTTTGCTCTATGATTAAACCTATGATAAAATGAAAAAAGTGCCAAAAAAACTTCAATACTAGTTTTTTACCATCTTGAATACAAACGACTATGGACATGTGATACATCGTTGAAATCAGCAAAAAAAGTTTTTTTTAATTTGGCATGAGAGATGCAGGTCCGTATTAAAAAAGAAAGTTGAATTGTGATATCTCGAAAACTAGACAGAACCAAATTTCCTTAAAAATACCACCTTGAAGAACGTTGAAATGCAAAAATTTTTTTCCTTACCAATTTTTTTGTTAAAAATTATACTTTCTGAGATATTCGATCAAATAGTTTTGAGCAATTTTTTGAAAAAAACCCCCGTGTCTATCGAAAAAAGAAATTTATTGTAAAAAATCTGAAATCGGATTGTCAATTTCCTCCTAAAACTGCACATTTTATCTAATTGACCAATCTTGCAGTTATTATAGTTACCGAAATAGCAATAGTGGACATGGCCAATTAGGACAACCTGTATATGTAAAAGTTATTCAAAATTTTTTTTTTTTTTTCAGTTGTTTTAATAATGTACGAGTATTTATGCGAATACGGTCTTACGGTACCCTTAAGGAGCTTGGACTAAAGAAAATGAAATTTTCAACTATCTTCCCGATAACTCTTCTATATACCATCTGAGTAGTAAACAGCGTAATAATTTTCTAGTGATTTGATCTCAAAAGGTTGTGAATAGGATGAGTTTAAATTGGTGCTTCTTTTATTTGACATCACTCTCAATAGCCGGTCAGAGCTAAATCTGAAATGAAAATATAACTTCAATTGTTGTTTTTTGTATTTAAAAGTTATAAAGTTAATTTTATACTGTGGTTGATTTTCATTGAGTAAGCAGCATAAAATTGTTTTTTCTATAGTAACAACATTTTTTCTTTATCCTTTACATCAACGTAAGGACTTGTTGTTCTAGATTTTGTGGAATATCAAATGATGTCACAGTTTTTCAAAATTTAGGATATCCTCATCAGGAGGTGTGGAGATATCTTCAGAAAAATATTCTTTGAACAGAGATATTTCTTCTTAATTGAAATTTTCATCGATCTTTCCATGTGCAACCTGCCCATCACAAATAAAAGTCGTATCAAAATTTAGGTAATTCTTGTGGACATCAGTCCAATGTTCCCTAGCATTCAGTTAGTACGCGATAACGAACTAGGTATAGAAAATATAATAACATGAATATTATGGAAGTTTTCAAAATATTATGAAATAAATGCAACAATTCCAGAAAAGTCCACAAATTGATGACAAAATTCCGAAAAATTTTCATAAAATTGCAAAAAATTGCAGAAAATTGCAGAAAATTTCAAAAAATTGCAGAAAATTGCAAAAAATTGCAGAAAATTGCAAAAAATTGCAGAAAATTGCAAAAAATTGCATGAAATTGCAAAAAATTGCATTAAATTCTTAGACGTTGTACACCAAAATTGCACCGCGGTCAACCCCTCGTTAAATTGTATCAGTTGTATACGAGTTTTGTGAAAAAAGAAATGATCAGAAGTAAAGTATCTTTATTTTTTCGGTAACAAATGTTGACTGTTCCTACTTGTGGCCGGTTTCCATTTTGAGCGGTAAACTTCAAAAGAAAATAGGAAACATTCGTGAAAAAATCCGTGTTGCTATCGCAGTGGAAACGTATCGAGAACGCGACTAGTAAACATTCGTGTCGCAGATTTTCAGCGTGCAGTGAAGTACGAAAACGAATAAATATATAGCTGCGGTTCCACCGAGGAAATTTTTTGTTGCCGTTGCGTGTTTACGTAAATGTTCCTAAATGTAAATTAAAATTTCTTTATGTTTCGGCAACAAATGTTGATTGTTTCTACTAAGTAATATGCAACTATTGACAAGTTTATTTGCTTCAGTGGAAAAAAGAAATCTACTTATGTTGCCATAAGTTTCTACCTTTGGCAACAAAGAGAAACATTCAGCAACAAAATGTTCTACTATTCTTTGGTATATTGTCACCTATCTTACAATGTTTTGCTATGGGGTAATTCTTCAGAGGTTGATAGAGTATTCGTCATTCAAAAACGAATAGTGTTTAATGTTCGATTGCCATCCACGGTCCACTTGCAGACCTCTTTTCATAGACAATAGTATTCCCACTTTGGCCGCTTTATTTATATTTAAATGTCTAATATATGTGAAAGAAAATGAGGATAGTATTGTAAAAATTTCTAGTTTTCATTCACATGATACCAGAAATAAGAATGAATTGTATTTTCCCATTCATAAAACTACTTAGTTTGAAATGTCTCCACTTTATCAGAGTATTAAGATCTTCAATCATCTACCACGATGTATTCAAAATCTTCAGAAAAACAAATTCAAGAAGATTGTCAAAAACTTTTTATTAAAAGAATGTTTCTATAATGTAAAAGATTACTACAGATATAATTTCAGTGAATATATTTTTGAATGATGTAATCTTTGTGTGTATATCTTTATGACTTGTCCCATACATGTAATAATATGTCTTACAGGATCAATAAACCATTATTATTATTATTATTATTATTATTATAAGGAACTCAGTTCCAAAAATACACGATGACAAAACTTCGATGATACCTAACCTTTCAATTACCTTTGAATATCCTCAGTTTTCGAGGAAAAGCGAGCGTCTATCTAATGAAAAACGGCACCGTCACTCGAAACTACATTCGGAAAACTAGCCGGGAAATACGAAGTCGCCGTTCGCACAATTTTCGCGGTATCGACCGGTCCCGACCGTCTTCTATCTCGCGGGAAAACACTCGAGAACGCGACCGGCAAACGTGAACGATCGGTCGTGTTTTTTGTTATCGCGAAAAAACGCCGCCGTCTCTAACGGCGGTCGCGCGGCGGCGCTTCCAAAGCGCGAGGAAAACCGAACACATCGAGAGCTTGTCTGGTCGCGGAATGCGGGACGAGTAGCACGGAAAGAAGACTCGGGGGTCTGCACGATTTTCGGAGCGAATTGCCGGTTACGTACGGGGGTCGACGGAGAAATTTCCGTCCTCGCATTTTTACGTGATGCTGAAGCGGGCCAGGCGATGCCAGTTGAGTATACGACGTCCATTAATAATAATAATAATAAGGCCTTTATTTCCTACAGGAAAAAAAACCCAGTTACAGGAAACATTCTTGAATAACTGAATAAGAATTAACATAAGCGGCTTCAAAAATATTAGTTTTACAATAACTAAAAATTAACTTTAAAAAAAATTAAATGACAGAGAGAAAAAAGAAAGAAAAAAAATTACATTAAGATATTAATACAATTTCATAGCTCATACTTGAAAAACGATAAGAACTCAATACCACTTATGTCTATCTATCCAGATACTCCAAAAAAACTCGACTTATGGCTGAAAACGTATCAAACTTCATATCACAACTATCAGAAACCTCATTGAATAATGAACACATATATCAAATAGGGGATTGTACAAGAGAATTGGTTCTTGGAGTGGCCAAGAAAAAAAGTTCATTATATCTTGAGCACCGTCTAGGCACCAGAAATTCCACCATAGCCAGAAGAGAGGGACAGTCAATACAGCCGTGTAATAGATTATATAAAACTTTCAAATAGGGAAGTTTTCTGGTGACTTCAAGCGATTTAACCCCAAACCTGTTCAATAAGTTATCCTGATCAAAACCTCTTGAAGGGTAAACACCATCCTCTCTCCACACCAGATACTTAAGGAACCTCCGCTGCACTGACTCCAAATGATACCTGTGAACATTTTAGATAGGATGCCAAATCATACAACCGAAATTTAATCTGCTCTTCACTAAAGAATTGAACAACTGCAATAGAGTTCCCGTATCATGAAAGTGATTGGCATTGCGCACAATGAAACCATAGGTTTTAAATGCAGCCGAGAGCGTAGCATTTATATGAGGGACAAACGTGAAACGTTGATCAAACAAAATACCAAGATCACGAATCTCAGATACCCTAGCCAAAATGCTATTTTCAATATTATAATCGAAGTGAATAATATTTTTCCTCCTGGTATATGTCACAACATTACACTTAGCAACATAAGCTGGCGTTGTCAAATCAATCAATCACTGAGATTGAATTCTCGCACATCACTTGGTGAAACATCATAAAGAATAAACTTTGAACTTTAAAATGAAACACTTGGCTTAAGTTTCACTATATAAAAATATTTAGATACTGTACTAAGCAGTAAAGGATAGTCGACATGTTTCGAGTTATGAACTCATTATCAAGACTGACTACAGGAGACTATTACATCTTATTTTATAAAACAGACCAAAGGAAAGGTGATACCTGAAAATCAATTTGTTCGTTTACAAGGGGTAATTTACTATTATGGGCGGAACTTATTTCGAGAATTTCAAGAATGTCAAAACGCTTTCCTTTGTTTCCTGAATGCAACAATTGGGTTTTGTTGAAATCCAGGAAATTATTAGATTTTATACAATGTTCGGAGAAGCCAGTGGTATTTTTATTTTGTAAAATTGACTTTTTGTGTTCTTCAACACGAATGTTTATATTCCTTCCTGTTTGTCCAATATAGAAGGCAGGACATTCGTCGCAAAATATTTTGTAAACACCACTGTTTTCTCCGATGTCAGATTTTTCTTTATTATTGCCCAAGAATGACTTCAAGTTTCTTTTATTTGTACAAATTGTTTTAACGTTATTTTTCGATAGTCTGTTCCAAATTTTGCTACTCAAATTCTTGCTTTTGTCTGTTTTATAAAATAAGATGTAATACTCTCCTGAAGTCAGTCTTGATAATGAGTTCATAACTCGAACCATGTCGACTATCCTTTACTGCTAAATACAGTATATACCTATATATGTATATATATATATATATATATGTATGTATATATATATATATATATATTATATTATATATACATATATATGTATATATATATATTGTATGTATATTATATATATATATATATATATATATATATATATATATACACCTATATATATATATATATATATATATATATATATATATATATATATATATATATAAAATATATATATATATATAATGTTCAGAAAGATTCTCTTCGGAATGAACCGCGTAAAAGATTTGAAAAATCTCGACGTTCCGGCTCCTTTTGCGAAGCCATCTTCAGGAGAATTAGAAGGGAAATAATTCAGATACGTGGCCTCGATCTGCCTACTCCACGAATCGAATTAGGAGGAATCGAAAAGAGTAGGCAGGTTGAGACCACGCAATCGTATGGTTTTCGATTCCTCCTAATTCGATTCGTGGAGTAGGCAGATTGAGGCCACGTATCTGAATTATTTCCCTTCTAAGAAAAAGGAGTCGAAACGTCGAGATTTTTCAAATCTTTTACGCGGTTCATTCCGAGAACCAAGTTTTTCATATATATATATATATATATATATATATATATATATATATATATATATATATATATATATATATATATATATATATATATATATATATATATATATATATATATATATATATATATATATATATATATATATAAAAAAAAATTTTTTTATATATATATATATATATATATATATATATATATATATATATATATATATATATATATATATATATATATATATATATATATTTATACAGTTTGATTTTTGAGTTGATACTTTCTTTTTAACACTGTATATATTGCAAAAAATGAGAAAATTTTTAAAATAAAATTATGTCCGAAAATGCTTCGTTTCCGAGATACAGGGTGTTTAAGTTTAAAGAAAAAAATCCTTTTTTTTATCATAACTTTCCCACCACTTCAGATATTTTCATTTTGTAGTAATGTAAGTAATTGACCTCACTTTAGTACAAATTAGACAAAAACGAATTTTACATGCAAAACACCATATCAGAATTTAGCGATTTTGCTTTCCCAGTTTTCTCGCAATTTGATACTGTTTTTTGCGAGAAAAAAATAACCTAATATTTGCCGAGACCACCCCCTCCCCCACGTGAGACTTCGCTCGACTCCCCCCCCTAAACACCTCTCGTAGTTAATGGATGCCCCCTAACGAGTTCTACAAGTCTCCAACTTCCGAACCCGACCCCGTACGTAGATGGGGGGCCCAGAAGTTAACAGTGATCTCCTGTCGAATATTCTAATTCGCAAAATGTAATTGACAGACGAATCACCTATGCCAATCGCCGCGGGACCTGTCCGCCCGTGACGTAACTCTACGTTCGATATTTAAATTCGCGTTGGAGCTGAACAATAACCGCCTCCTTGACTGAGCTTCTTATATCGCTTCGGGGGGGCCACTCTCCGATTATTTTCGAAGCGAGGAAATGAAAAAGTAGACGTTCGTTCGTGATTTACGAACCGAAGATTGGTTCTGGGAATTCGACCTTACCTTTTAATTTTTCTATTCGTTTATTGGTTTTATACCGTACATCATTTAAATTATTCAACGGTTTCGTGAAAAACTATATTACATGATTCGTGCAAGCCATAGGTAAATTGAATTGGTGGGAGTTTTCTGAAATTGAGAAGGTTAACAGTGATAATTACGCTCTCGTGGTGATCTTAAGAACTACGCAAAAAAAAAAGTACGTTCATCCTTCGGGCCGAATGTTACCCTCCTGGCGTTATGATCTAGTAACGCACGTGGTGCATACAAGATTTTATTTTTCACGAAATTTTTTTTTTATTATAATGAAAAATCGATTTTAAAATCTGTTCATTGCTCCTATACTTTCCATTTTCCTTATCATAGTAGGCATGTCATTTGTTGATATTTTGACGTTTGTGAATATTTTTGTCATCATATTTAGTGGATGTCATTGCTGCTTTATTTTTGTAGTCTTATAGAAATAATGGAAATGAAAATGAATTTACCCAAGAATATCATAGAAAATGCAGCCAAAGCTGCGAATAATTCATTGCCGGAGAAATTCAGACTCGTATACGACAAGGATCATAAAGTATTTAATCAATGGAAGTTGCTTCATTTCTCCTCGTTCAATGAGCAGGCGTTATGATCCATAATGCCCGCTCATAACGCCTTAGGGCATAATGAGTGTATTTATAGCAACCGTATCTAAGGTAAAATCAACAAGTAATATGCAAGTGAAAAATAAAGTATATTAAATTCTCAAATAACGAGTGGCACATCAAAACGACACATGTTATTTGTAAATATTAAAATTTCCCAACCCAAACGTCATAGCGTGTAATTATTGTTCTCGATCTCCCTTTCTCTCTCGCTCCAGGGCTATGTGCTTCATGCTACGTTCGCCCTTTCTCTCTCTCTCTCTCTCAATCGGTCTCGATCGCTCTATCCCTCTTCCCGGACAAAAACGTGACGCGTTTCATCCGTAAGAATTTTACCGTCATGCGCGCAAAGAAGTTTCACTTCAAAAAGATTGTTTTCGTGGGACACCCGATTGGAGAGAAGTTCTTTTCGCTATATATATATATTATGTATCAGTAAACGATGCACTTTTTTTTTAAGATAAAGACTCGAAATTTGATACGTGGATTGAGTTGATGTTGAGAAACGTTCTTTGTTGGTTTAATTTTTTTTTCTCAGCCACGATGCACTTTTTTTTTTATAAAAAAAACAATTTTCTACTTTCGCTGTTTCAACGTGATTTTTCAAAATATAATTCGATTCGTCGGAATCGCTTCTCGGCGCGATGCATTTCGCGCGAAAAATACTATGTCTATGTTCGTATGTATGTATGTACATATAAGCTTATGTATTTTAGCGTTGTTTACACGATAAAGGGTGCAATTTTGAAGCAATAGTTTCGTATGATATCTTGAATGGGATTGGTTTTGGTTCGAATTGATTGGGGGGGTTGACTCCCCTTGAGGGAAATAAATCTTGTTTACACCACAGAAGACGTAATATTTTAGCAATAGGGTTTAAAGTTCGTATCTAGGTAGTTTCGTATGATATCTTGAATGGGATTGGTTTTGGTTCGAATTGATTGGGGGGTTGACTCCCCTTGAGGGGAATAATTCTTGTTTACACCACAGAAGGCGTAATATTGTAGCAATAGGGTTTAAAGTTCGTATCTAGGTAGTTTCATATGATATCTTGAATGGGATTGGTTTTGGTTCGAATTGATTGGGGGGTTGACTCCCCTTGAGGGAAATAAATCTTGTTTACACCACAGAAGGCGTAATATTGTAGCAATAGGGTTTAAAGTTCGTATCTAGGTAGTTTCGTATGATATCTTGAATGGGATTGGTTTTGGTTCGAATTGGTTTGGGGGGTTGACCCCCTGGGGAAATAAATGAATGTGGGCGTAATTTTGGAGCAATAGAATTGAAAGTTTGGGAGTAGGTTGTTTCGTATGATATATTGAATGGGATTGGTTTTGGTACGAATTGATTGGGGGGTTGACCCCCCAGGAGAGGAAATAAATCTTGTTTACACGATAGAAGGCGCAATTTTGGGACCATAGGGTTGAAACTTTGTAGGTAGGTAGTTTCGTATGATATCTTGAAGGGTATTCATTTCGATATAAATTGGTTGGGGGTTGACCCCCGGAGAAGGAAATGAATATTTTTTACACGATAGGGGGCGCAATTTTTGTTCTTTGGATTTGAAACAAAGATTTGTGATTTTTGAAAGAATCGATTTTTTAAACTGAATACGTTTTGAAAGCCTGCTTTTCTGATGCAGCTCGCAGCGATAGGGTTTTTTATATATTTTTTTATATTTGGAAATTGAAAATCCAACGGAATACTTCATCCACGTGGTGTGAAGAACTCGTGCGTCGCGCGCGTGATCAACATATATCATTTTCGACAAATCGATCTCATTTATTAGAGTGCATAATCACAGTATTTCATTACATCCGAAAATAAACTAACCTCGTTTTTCCATGCATTTTAATTATAGTTTCCGCGAATTTCCGAGTTATTTCTAATGTCTCTGCATACTATCCGCTTTCCTGGACGGATCAACGAAACAAAGATACGCTTTTCCGATACGCGAAATATATTTTCACGCGGCTTTTTCCCGTTTATTTCTCGCCAGCAGATAATTTCAGATCGCGATCCACTCATGAGCTTTTATGAGTTTTTTTATTGTTTCTCCAGAGATAAGTCCGTAATCAGCCCGTCGATCCGTGAATAACCTCGTTTCATGTTGATCGGTTACGATAATGTTATAATATTTCGATATTAGATATTCTAAATATATAACTAGATGATGGAGTTCTGCTCTTATCTTATGCCATTGTTTTAGGTCAGTTACGGAACTTGGAGATTTTTATTTTCCATTCAAATCAGAGGTCTCGGTAGCCCAGCGGTAGAGTTATTATTATTACTTTTTTTTTTAAATCTTTTATAGACTACCCTCAGAGTATCTCGCACGCATTCTCAGGGCTGTGTGAGACTCCGAATGTTGCTGTTTACATTCACACATTCCTTGGAGTAGTTCTTCATCCTGCCCTTAGAACGTCTTAACAAAAGAGATGAGCTGCAAGCGGCCTCTATATAGGGTTGCCATCCGTCCGGGTTTCCCCGGATTTGTCCTAGTTTAGGGGGCGTCCGGACGGGGTTTTTAAAATATGTCCGGGTTTTACCCGGACATATTTTGTGTCCGGGTGTGTGAAGCTTGAGTGTCAGTGACGGAGATGAGCTATTAAATGCAAACCAGTTGTGGCCGAATTTTTTCGAAACATCTATATTCTAAACCGCTCAAAATTGCATAGTAATATTTTTACCCCGAGGCGAAGCTAAAGGGGTTATAGTCTCACGACAAAAAGTTGGTAACTGGCCCGATTTTAAAAATTCCAACGGATATCGATAAAACACACATGATTTCATTAGGGAATTTGAATTCCCAATTTTTACCATCGAAGAATAAAAAATTTAGCGTTTTCACCCCGAGGTGGAGCTAAATTCTCACTACAAAAAGTTGGGATCGGGTCCGATTTTAAAAATTCCAACGGATATCGATAAAATACATATGATTTCATCAGATAAGTCTCGTTCCCAATTTTTCCCAACGAAGAATAAAAAATTATAGCGTTTTTTAGATAGGCATTACGACATGCGCATGCGCCAAGGTCGATATGTACGAAGTCCTACAAAACATGCGTCGAAGTGCTCTGTATGCCACGGTAACCAAGCGACGTTGATAGCTTAAGCTTGATTCTGCGTCTGTGTCTGCTTCCCATCCATAGAGATATCTTATCAATTTGATTCATAATTTGCAGCAAAATGATCCGGGATAGGATATTGAAATTCGACAGTCAAACAATGAATTTTTTTGCTGAATTTTCACGGATTTTATTCGTAATATCGACTTATTAATACATTTATTGCAATTTTCCTTCATTTCATTCGTAAAATCGACTTTCATTGTTATTTAATTTATATAATAGGTACATTCAAAAAATATTGACCACATGCACATGCGCCGAGGGGTTTTATCATTCCTAGTGCTACGCAGTAGGGTGTCCTTCATTTTTGTATACCAGCTCACAATGCGAATGTAGAGTGAGTTTTTTCGCTAGGGTCGCAGTGATAAAGGGAGGAGAGAAACTTGCTAAATACACATACGCTCTCTTCTCTGATCAAAATAAAGTCTAATTTTAAAGACTTGAGTTGCTCCGACTTTTACAAATTCATGATGAAAAATAAAGACATTAAAATTGGCAAGTCTGAAAAATTCCAAGTTAAGTTGAATTAGTAAAAAGAACTTGATCTCGTTAAAATTAAAACTTGTTACTTACTTTCGATTTATAGTTAATGAATAATTTAGACTTTTGGGGGTACCTAACCTATCTAACCGAATTAGATGACCTATCCTATAATTTGCTATTACAATGTAGAATCTAGTCTATTTGATTTTTGATCTACCAAAAATTATCGTCATGAGTTGTTTTTTTATTTGATGATACCAAAAAAAAAAGAGAAAACTGTCAACTGTTGTTTTTTGTTGTTCTGTTTATATGGCAAACAAGCGGTTTAAAGTTTAAATAAATGAAAAAATTAAAATATAAACGTTGTTTTATTTTATCAAAATAAATTTTTTTACGGGGTGTCCGGGGAAAAACAAAATTTCACAGAAATGTCCGCGGTTTTTAAAATTTTTTGTCCGGCATCGGCAATTTAGGTGATGGCAACCCTACCTCTATAGTTCATGGGAACTGATGACTCGAAGTGACCCGAGCAACACTGCTTTCTGCATTCTGCGCGTCAATATATCGGCCAGAGATCTGCATGCCGGAATAATATTCAATTCTGTCACATAGTAAGCTCTGATTCCGCCTAGACAACCTATGATTAGTACGACCATCCTAACTTTATGCCCTGGGTAAAGTGTCCTCAGCTCGAACATAAAATCTCTCTATTGTTCCCTTTTCTGTTCTTCTTTCATCACCTATTTTCGGCAGGGGACGAACACGCGACAATAAACAATTCTCTGAGCTCTTTGTCCAGCAGGACTATATCTGGCTTTATTGCGTGGATCTGCGGAGTTGTTGGAAAAGCATAGTTCCAGTATATGCGAGCTCTATCGTTCTCAACAACCGCTTCAATTTCTAGTGGAACATATAGTAGCACTGGTTCTTTGTCTGTACCATAAACTTCTCTCAGATGGAAAATTCGGAGCGCCCGATTATGTCTTTCTATATACCCTGATGGAGCATGGACTCTGCAAGCAGACAGGATGTGCATAAGAGTTTCCTGCAGACTGTTGCATGCTCTGCAAGTTGTTGGGGTGTCCACTTTCATTATGTTCTTCTGTACCATCTTGTATTTATCACTCCATCTTGACAAGCCATTACATTATTATTATTATTATAAGTCAGCGCTGCGGGCCAAGAAGGCCCATGGATGGATTAGACAATAGAGCATATTTTGATTTGCTTTGACGGAAAGCAAATAGAATGAGTTTTCCACGTGAAACACGAAACGTTTCGAAATGAATTTCCACCTCCGACCATCCATTTCACTTGACGAGCAGCGTATTTTTATAGCATTAATTTTTAATACAGGAAAACGGCCATAAACTGTGGCTTAATCACCTGCATCGGTGTAAATCAATCGCCGGCTTTCGTTCAAGGATAAAATATCCCCGTGTTTGTTACATTTTCGAGATGTCACGCGAATCGGCTCGCGTCTTTCTTCGGGTGCACAGTGCCACCGAATGATACGTTATTGTTATTATCCCAGATCAGTTAACGAAATTCCGAAATCCTCAGATAAATGAAATAATTGTTCAGGGAACATGATGACAACTTTGCATCAAAATCGTGCGCTTTCATCAGCATGACAAATAAAGTATTATGTGGTCTGCCGGGATGTCAGAACCGACCTATCTGTCTGCTTTTTTAAATATTTTTGTCCACGACTGTACTATAAATCATTCATTATACGTGTGCTTTCTGAAGTATAATTATACCTATTATTCATTAGTGTGTATAATGGTTTATTATACACTGCATGACGTCACACTCAAAACGTATGTCCAAACTTGAGACTATCATTCACATTGTTAGGATGTTATTGTTATTAGACTTTTAGGTTTTATGTAACTAAGATAACTTTTAGGCAAATTATTAAACTAATATTTAATATAATGCCAACTTATTGAATATTTACTCTAATAAATTATCTATTTCATTTTTATCAGAGTGAAAGAAAGGAATGGAATCGATGTCAAGTGAAAAAGTTGACGTTTACGTGAGTATGCAGTTTTCAGTGAACACAGAAAATGTTATGTCAACGCTTTTGATAACTATTTTTATTGTTGAAAATGCAGATTATTATTTATTTTTTCGAGGAAATAGTGGTCAAAGTATAGTATTCTACTCGCACAAAATTACAATTTTCGTTGAATAATATACTATTACGTAGTAATAATATAAATGATATATAAAATTTGCAGTTGTCAAAATTTTTGCAGCTTTGAAATACTATTAATTATAGTAGGAACCGGAAGAAGTGTCTGCCATTAAGGTTTTACATGAAAAAAATTATATATTTTAATATATCAAAACGGCAGCCATGCTGCGATCACGTTTACGGAGTCGATTTTGATGTCTCGACTTCTGGACACGCCCAAAGGAACCCTCGATGGGAATAGTGAATCCCCATTTCACCTACGGCACGTGAAGTAGTATGCCTAGCATTAATAAGGACTTTGCTACTATTACTCCAGTGAAATAAGGTAAAAAAAGTGGCCATCTGCGGAATGAGGCCGAACAAGCTGAATTTTTGCAGAGGCCTTCGTTTTGATGTTCTAATGAAGCACAAAAAAATATGCCAACCATTGTGCGTCTTGAGATATAGAAGGTCAAAGGTCATAAAAATCTGTTTTTCTCGAAAATCTCGTTTCCAGTGCATCTGACGTCGTAAGAACCCATTAAAAAACTTACGTAAAATAGTATTCTCTACAAAATTGTTCATATACATTTTTTCCTACGACCAACCGTTTTCGAGATATAGCACGATAAAGCGGTAGAGCGCATCCTTAATAGGTAATATTGCATTACACTGCAGAGCTATAACTATAAAAGCACTTTTCTTAATCTGTTAGACTAGAAAATTAAATTTCTGTTATTGAAACCGTTGAAAATTTGTTTATTTATAAAAAAATTTATAATAAATAATTTAACGAAACAATGTATTCTTTTGACACCACTTTTGTAATGAAATGCAAAGCTTCTATATATTATAATGCAAACAAAAAATATTTTTCTATTCTAGACAAGAAAAGTAAAATCATTCAGGTATAAAGAAGTGGACCATGACCGTATTTCTCCGAAACGCAGTCCCTAAACCCCTTGCGTTATGTAATTCTAAAGCGCCTATTGGCCGCATCATGTCGAATCAGTCGAATCCGAATCCAAGCCAGTTTGTTAGAGTTAATGAAACTGTTAAAAGCTCTTTCTCGACTGTTATGTGAAAGACGTTCTTTTCCACACGGAATGGCTAGTCTGTGCTTCAATAGACTTAATAGACCTGTTAAATTGTCATCCCTTCCACCTACGAGTGAAGCAGCTCGACAACATATTTATCGGGTCTACTACCAGGTTCAGATTTGGCTAGGGAAAAATCTACAACCCGAAAAATGGGGTTGGGTATTAGAAAACGACGTACTTCAGCCGAAAACAACACTACTGCCACCTGCTCCAGACGAACTATTGAATACAATATTTTGTAATTGTAAAAGGGGATGTGGTCCGTAGTGCGGGTGTAGAAAAGTCGAGCTGCCATACTCCAAAGTTTGTGGCCAGTGTCACGGACAGGCATGCCTGAAACCGTCAACGAAGTTGCAGAACATAGAAGACTTCATTGACCTTGAGCCTGAAGAGGTTTTGCCAGCTGACATAGAGCCAACAGACTTGGAGGCAGCGTCTGATGAAGACAATGTATTAGTTGACGTGCTAGTGGAACTAGACGAAGACGATGAGGACGGCAAAGAAACACAAGGCGCGTAGCGCCAGGTGTAAAAAATTATAAAAAGCTTTTCTAAGATCGAAAACATGGATTAGGCCTACTGGGGATACCATGTCAAAAAAAACGCGCCTTGCATTCTACTTCAAAGGTGGTGGGGAAAAAATGTATTTTTTGTTATTAATTATTTATTATATATATTTTTCTATAAATAAACAAATTTTCAACGTTTTGAATTTGATTTTCTAGAATAACAGATTGAGAAAAGTGCTTTTATAGTTATAGCTCTGCAGTATAATGCAATATTACCTATTAAGGATGCGCTCTACCGCTTTATCGTGCTGTATCTCGAAAACGGTTGGTCGTGCGAAAAAAATGTATATGAACAATTTTGTAGAGAATACTATTTTACGTAAGTTTTGTATTTGTGTGAGTTCTCACGGTGTCAGATGCACTGGAATCACAAGGGTTGGCATATGAGATTTTTTGTGCTTCATTAGAACATCAAAACGAAGGTCTCGGCAAAAATTCAGCTTGTTCGGCCTCATTCCGCAGAGGAAGTCTTATTTCACTGGAGTATATACCGTAAGTCTGCAACGCTGGCTCTTAGACCAGGACTTCCCAACCAGGGGGGCACGCCCCCCTAGGGAGGCGTAGTGAAATGTTAGGGGGGGCGTCGTAAGTACGTAATATGTGAGATTACATTTCCAAAAAAAATAGTAATTACAGTTTTTAATATTTAGTTTAAAATAAATGTTGACTTTTCTGTGTACAATATATTTTCTACCGTATTATATTAACATAAGTAATTGATAGAAACAATTTAAAAAAATGCATATTCCCTATGGTTCCTAATTGCCATTTAATCGCTGCTGTACAAGTTTTCATATCAAAACTTCAACTTTGGAAAAAGAAGATATCTGATGAAAATGTATTTCCTTCTTCACGGCTGTCCGAAGTAATTCATAATCAAAAACTGAGTAAAAATTTGAAATCTGAAATAGAAACTCATTTGGAAGCATTGGAAAATGAATTTAATCGATACTATCGAGATATCAATTCCGAGTCACCAATATGGCACATGACCAGAAACCCATTTGTTGTCGATGTCTTACAACTACCTGAAGAAGTTCAAGAAGAATTGTTAGAAATGAAGGCTGATTCGACCATGAAAGATGACTATCATCTCTTGACGTTAGAAAAATTTTGGATCAAACGATTCGGTTAATCCGAAAGTTGCTTCTCTTGCTTTAAAAATACTTATTCGATTTTCGTCCACTTATTTATGCGAGGCAGGTTTTTCAGCTCTAATTTTAATAAAAACTAAGCCGTCGAGAGTGATTTAACCATAGCTTTAGCAACGACTGAACCCAGAATCGACCAACTGGTACAGAGCATGCAAGCTCAAGTATCTCATTAGCTAGTACTTTAAAAGATTTTATTTATTTGTTTTAAAATTACTTTAAATTAAAAATTGTTCAAAAATCGTCGAATTATAAAAATATAATTTAAAATATAAAAGAAAGTGAAAGATAAAAAAAAACTATTCTAGCAAGTAATGATGCATGGTAGGCCAGTATAGATAATTTTAAAAAAAGTTACAGGATGAAACCCATCTAAAAAAGAAGAAAATATAATAAAAATAACAGGAAAAATAAATTACGGGTGATTTGAGGTCGGGAAGTGGGAGGATGTGGGCTTTGTAGGTTTAAAACGGGTTTATCACGATTCTGCAAAAAATCCAATGTGCCAATTACAGTGCAATTGTGATGGCTCAGGTGGCATCACTCTCGACTGACAATCGAGAGGACGTGGGTTCGACTCCCACGACAAACCAACAAATTATCAATACCATCGCTACCGTGTTTCGAAGGACACGTTAAGCCGTCGGTCCCCCTGGGTTAGTACGCCTCGGCACTAACTACCTAAAACAGGGTTAAAGAGGCAATTGGCGCCGGAATATCGCACATAATGTGTAGGCTCCCCGGCAATAATGCCATACGCGAGAGAAAAATAAAAATCCCAAAATGTCGGTTATTTTGTAAAAGTACTTAATGATTGAAATGTATTCTTTCGTTCATTATCCTTAATTAATACATTTTATCTGTATTAAACCTATTCAAAATACCTAAAAATAAATAATTTAATTAATAAATAAAATGTGCATATTTTTGTTGAAACTTACCTAAGGGGGGCATGACAATATAATTTTTAGCTCGGGGAGGCTTGGCGAAATGAAGGTTGGGAAAGCCTGTCTTAGACTATACTTTAGTTACCAAAAACCAATCATTATTAAGATTGAATAAGTTTATATTTTATAAAATGTTTATTTTTATTATGATTGTTTCATTTATTTTTCTTGTCATTCAATTATTCTCTAGCGTTTTTAATTTAATTCATTGCGCCTTCTATTTAATACATAATATATCCCGAAAAGAAAGTCGTTCTTGGTGTCCCACGACATTATTAACATAACCAATTTTCGAGGCGGGTACATTTTCATTGTCAAGCAGTGTAAACGCCGAATCACTTAACACGTATTATGTACATTTTATCGTTTTAAAGAATAGTTAACACCGGTCGAATTAGTATAACAAACATAGGTATCGATGTAAATAGTTTCGAAGCGAAAAATAATTGGTTAATGCACCTAATAGACCACTTTGCAAATTTTCTGCAATTCGATGTTAATTTATTTATTTTGAAATATCGACGCACGTGCAAGTCGCAATGATATATGCGTTAGGTTTGCTAGTTTCTTTCTATATATATATATATATATATATATATATATATATATATATATATATATATATATATATATATATATATATATATATATATATATACACTGGCCAGCAAAATTAACGCACCACTAAAATTTGGGTCAATTTCAAAGTTAATTTTCTCGCGAACTGCTGAATCGATTTAGATAAAAAAAAATTTCAATGTAGCTTAAATCTTCAGAAATGACGTTATGAAAAGAGAGAAAATTTAAATTTGTGTTTTAGGCATATACTGGGTGTTTGAAGAAAAACTAGTTTAATGCACAACTTTTGTCATATTCTGTGGGAATTCCCATCAACAGTATCAGGTGTCTCTCTAAGTCAAAATATCTTTTACAAGCATTTTGTTTTTTTATTCACGTTTTTATCTCACATATTAAATGAAATACAGAGTTTAATGTCGAAAAAATACTTATGGGCTTCAATTTGCTAGGGAATATGTGAACTGGACTGCTGAAGATTGGGAACGAGTTTTGTTCACTGATAAGACGAGAGACGAGGTTTTGTCTCTACAGCAAGAATCGAAGCTCAGAAATTATTCGACAGCCAAACGAACAAAATAATATTCGCTAAACCGAGTTATTTAATGGAGGCTCTGTGATGTTTTGGGGCGGAATTTCTTTGGCAGCTCGTACAGACATCATGTCCTTGCATGGAGCACCTTTAAATAGCGAAAAGTACATTGACGAAATTTTTTCAGAGCATGTGGTCCCTATGGCTGGTTATATTGGAGATAATTTTATACTAATGCAAGATAATGCCAGACCACATACTGCGAAAATAGAACAAAATTATCTAAATCAGGTGAATATTGAGGTCCTAGATTGGCCTCCAGGTAGTCCAGACCTTAACGCTACAGAACATTTATGGGATCTAATGAAGGGCAGCTTAGAGATCATCAACCCCCACCTGCCTCCTTGGATGATGAAGAAAACATTATGAGGGAAATATGGACAAATATAGATCAAGCAAAAATTAGACGTCTGGTTCAAAATATGGGTCGTCGATGTCAATCAGTTATAAGGAATAGGGGAGAAAACATCCGATGTTGACTTTTTATTTTAATGTTTAAGATTTTATTTCAAATTTTTTCAAAATAAATGTTAGTTGTAACGTTTTACATTAAATTCCGAATTTGATTTGATGAGCAAGATAAAAAATTGAATAAAAAAACAAAATGCTTCTTAAATATGGGGCTATATTTCGACTTAGAGAGACAACTAATACTGTTGATGGGAATTCCCACAGAATATGACAAAAGTTGTGCATTAAACTAGTTTTTCTTCAAACACCCAGTATATGCCTTAAACTCAAATTTAAATTTTCTCTCTTTTCATAACGTCATTTCTGAAGATTTAAGCTACATTGAGTTTTTTTTAAATCTAAATCGATTCAGCAGTTCGCGAGAAAATTAACTTTGAAATTGACCCAAATTTTAGTGGTGCGTTAATTTTGTTATATATATATATATATATATATATATATATATATATATATATATATATATATATATATATATATATATTATATATATAATATATAAAACTCTCGTGTCACGGTGTTAGAAGTTAAACTCCTCCGAAATGGCTCGACCGATTCTCATGAAATTTTGTGTGTATATCGGGTAGGTCTGAGAATCGGCTAACATCTATTTTTCATCGCCCTATATGTTAAGGGTGGTCCACCCCTTAATTTTTTTTTTTTTTCAGACAAAATTTTCTGTTCTATTCTTTTTATGATACAACATTCAAAAATACATACAACCCTAAATTTTCACCCCTTTACGATCGACCCCTATCTTTTATTTGTTAAACTCCTCCGAAATGGCACGACCGATTCTCATGAAATTTTGTCTGCACATCGGTTAGGTCTGAGAATCGGACAAAATCTATTTTTCATCCCCCTAAATGTTGAGGGTTCACCTCATAATTTTTTTTTATTTTTTAGACAACATTTTCTGTTCCTTTCTTTTATATGTTACAGCATTCAAAAATACATACAACCCTAAATTTTCACCCCTTTACGATCAACCCCTATTTTTTATTTGTTAAACTCCTCCGAAATGGCTAGACCGATTCTCATGAAATTTTGTGTGCATATCGGTTAGGTCTGCTAATCGGACAACATTTATTTTTCATTCCTCTGAATGGGGACCACCACTTAATCTTCTTTTATTTTTAAAAAAACATTTTCTGTTCTATTTTTTTGTTGTGATACAGCATTCAAAAATACATACAACCCTAAATTTTCACCCCTCTACGATTAACCCCTATTCTTTATTTGTTAATTATAAACTTAAATTTTTTTGCAAGATTTTTATTTTTATTTTGTCAAAAATCGTGCTCTGAAAGCAAAAATTAAATTTATCAATTTACAAAATGTTTTCTCTCTATAACTAATTCCTCACCTCAGAGCAAAGAAACGACATCAAAAGTTTATTATCTTAACGATATCAACTCCTTTGAAATAGTTACAAAGACTACATTCTATTTCCATTGAACATAGAATTAACATAGAATTATAACATAGAGCAAGTAGGGCGCATTCGTATTTACACGAAGGTGAAGGGAAAGGCAGAACTGAAGAAATGGTATTTATTTACTTCCAAAGCTCATTGTTCGTGGTTTTCTTACAATTGGCTAGAACTTTCATAAATTCCTCATAAGACGAAAAATTATCATTCACTTTAATTTCACCCGTTTTTGTTTATTATGATAACAAA
>JARQZK010001471.1:230000-387500 GCA_030704885.1 Cynegetis impunctata | reverse complement strand
ATGGCCTTTCAAAGTGTACCAAAATCAATGTGCCACAGTAAGGTAATGTCACAATTAAAATAGATTATCTCTCCGTCAAAAGATACCCAGAACAATTACTCAGACGCAGCCCAAATAAAAACTTGATATTAAAAAAACCAAGTACCCTGCGATTATTTTAAAAAATGCCTGCAAAGGCATTAATTTTCAGAAAAAATTAAATAACTTCTGAACGGCTGTAGCGATTTGCAAAAACTTAACGAATTTACAAATTTCAATAAAGAACAAATTCAAATATGTGTAAAAATATATAGAGTGCCCTTTAAAAAAAGTACCTTAAAATTTGCTCCGTAAAAATGGTACATCCTGTAAAGGGCAAAATAATTTTACAAACTGCACTCTGACCTCCCATTTGCAGTTTCGATATCATCAACGGTGTAGGTGGAATCAAGCTTTCCCATATCAAAGACTCACACTGTATATATATATATATATATATATATATATATATATATATATATATATATAGATATATATATATAGATATATATATATATATGTATATATAGATATATATATACAGATATAGATATATATATATAGATATATATATATATATATATATATATATATATATATATACAGGGTGATTCACGGTGGATGGCACATAAGGCGTTTCTGGTGAACCATACAACGGATCACTTTGAAAATTCAATGGAGGGCATAATCGGACATTCTCTACCCAACTAAAATATTTTCGGTAATGCGGCGTTGCCACTTCTATAAGAAAGTAGTAGCAACTTTGATTTTTCAAATGGAACCACCTGTATATTATATTATTTTTAGAATCTCCAACAATTTCCTAACAACTTTCCATAATATTTCCCTATACCTATCTGTTACCGTTTTCGAAATAAAAATTATTTTCGTTTTTTTTCGTCGGAAATCAACACCTCTAAAAACTCTGATATCTTTGAGCTAAGAAATACAATGATATCGAAATTTCGGATTAAGTTTGTTAATACCTAGGGGCTTCTTACACTACAGCCTAATGTTCGTTATTTCAATACAGGGTGGTCAAAAAATACAGTTATTTCGTTAGCTTGGAAAAGTGACTATAAGTTGGTTATTATGTCCGATTATGCCCTCTATTGAATTTTCAAAGTGATCCGCGCCATCCACCGTGAATCACCCTGAATATATATATATATATATATATATATATATATATATATATATATATATATATATATATATATGAAATTGAGTTTTTGGTGCCAAGCATAAAAAGTCATGTAACGAAAAACTATCTTGGTCCTAGGTCCAACTTTGCTAATCGCACCCATTTTGATAAGCAGGTTTTTAAAGTGAAAACCTGCTAAAAGAATGATAAACTGACTGATAGGAAAGTATACACACACAAAGAAAACAAGTTTTTCTTATGTCATAGCATATCCAAGGGAAACTATTATCAAAAAAAATATTGATGACGAAGGAAAGTACACACACTCAAAGGAAACAAAAGTCGTACTCTGGGTTTTTAGCCTGCAAATGCATTGATATTGTTTACATTTTATTGTATGCTCGATACAAATCATGAAAAACGTTGATGTACGAGATTTTTTTGTATTTGAGAAGCTGGCGACAGAAATTTTTGAATAATTTCGTCACTTCCCAGATGTACATTGGAATAAACCAAAAAAGACGAGAGGTGTCTTGAAACACCTTTCGCTCTGTATTAAATAGCAGGCAAAATGAAATATATTTTAAACATTTGATTGTAATTAAATGAAAAAATAACTGAATGGAGAAATGATAATAAAATTGTTATTAATATTTTTTTTAACTTAATGAAAATAAACATTTTTTATTGATTATTATAAAAATTTGAACTTAACCAGTACATTCAATATTAGTTATGATTGGTTTGTGGTTACAAGAGTAGGACACATACGATGCAATTTCATGTAAGTATTAAAAATTGCATCGATAATGGTATTGTATTTTGTTGTAGATTTTGCTGGATAATTGTAAATTCGTCAAAAAAAAATTGTAACAATGACTCCGAGTTTTCATCAGAAAATTTGATGTTAAAATCGATTTTCTTGAATAAACAAAAATCAAAAGTTTTTAAAAAAAATTTCTTCATTTAACCATCAAATTTACTATTTGTAAAAATTATAATCATTTCTCCACTTCCAGATCATACGTAATTTATAATAATACTCTGATATTGCACACTCATATATTTATATTTATAAAGATTATAAGACGCTTGGTCAGTTCCAACCTGTACAGGTCAAATAATCTTGAATGTAGATAAAACTCTTCCCGATTACCGAACTCCTACTTCAAGCGCGTCGTTCTAACCTTAATTGCCGCTCCTACATTACACTTTTCACTTATTTTCAGGGCATCTTCCGACTAGCATGCGAGAACGTCCTGAAGACGATGAGAAAGGGCAGAGAAACGCTGCTGACCCTCCTGGAAGCGTTCGTGTACGATCCGCTGATCGACTGGACGGTGGGGGGCGAGGTTCTGGCGGGATCCACCTTCGGGAACATCCCGTCCGTCAACAACATCAAGCAGACCAGGAAAGATCTGGAAAAAGAGGTCACTATTTCTATGTTCAACGTGAGATGTACCGAGATGCGAACCGAGTGGAACGAAAACAAGTGAGTAGTGAAAGACTGCGTGGCTTTATCGCGTATTGGCTAATCACATTATTTGAACTCTATCGAAGCAAATGGAGATTAAGAAAAGTTAGATGTTTTTGTAGCTATATGGCTATTTGAATTCCCGGAGTATGTTTTCCATGACTTTCCCTGTGAACTTATGTCGATTTTTACTTTGGGGTTGATTGCTTTTAGAAGATATTTGCTTGCGAGATGACCTTCCGATATTTTGCTTTAAGTTATTCAATTTTTAGTTTGTACAATTTTCCTCGAAGGAATAACCAACCATCACCCCACTATTATTTTTCTCGCTGTAATCGTTTCTTTCAGGTATTGAAATGCATGTAAATTTAGATACCAAGATTTCAGTATTTAGTTTCTAGTGATGAAGCCACCGTGTGGTGAAATGCCGCGTCGTAGTTTCAATTTTAGTAATCGTCGAAATTAAACATTCTTATCATATTGTTATGTATTTTAACCAGCCTCATCAGTTCAAAGTTTGTATCTTTCATTACAGGAACGATATTCTGAAAGAAATCGCCCTCATTCTCGACAAGTTGCAAGAATGGCTGGAAACGGATCGCCTGATAACCGAGGACGAGGACGCGCTGCAAGACCTGCACCAACAGATGGCGCTCGTGAAAGAAGCGGAGGCGCACGGCACCAACAAACATCCGCTGTACACGCTGCCGGCACGTTTCGACGCGTACCGCAAGGCTAGAGACGCGCTCCGTAACGCCAAGACCGACCTGCGCCTCCTGGCGGCCGATTGCGAGGCTCATCTGCTCGCTTACGGCGATTGCGCCGCCGCCCTTGACGGACCCGAGCCGCTCGATTGGCTAACGGAACTGCGGACCGCGTTCTCCGACGATTTCACGAGCTCGATCGGCGTCTTCGACCTGGTCAAAGAGTTCCTCCACAACGCCGGCAAGGACGACGTCGTGACGAGGTGCGAGGAATCGGAGGCCGAAGTCTCGCAGCTGACGCAGCATCAGAACGCTTCGATACAAAAATGCCTACAATTGTTGCAGGTAAGGGTATACGTAAGACACTTTAGAATTTCACTAGTTTTTCTCCAAGAATAAGGAATTCTGTTACTAAACAGGTCAGATGATGTGGCCTTAAACCACTTCCGCAGATTTCTAAGCCAGGACATTCTTCTCGCTCCAATGAATCTTTTTCCACTATTTTTCCCTGGATTATGAGGCGTAGAAGTTCGTATTTAGGACCTCTCATGATGTGGCCGAGATATTGCAATTTTCTTTTCTTAACTTCCTGTAGGATCTCACTTTCTTTTTTCATTCTTCTCAGAACCTCCACGTTGGTCGTATGTTCTGTCCATGGCACTCTCAACATCCTACGGTAGGCCCACCTCTCGAACGCTTTTATTTTTCTCTCGCAGTACACATTGAGGGTCCATGTTTCTACACCATACAAGAGAACAGGCAATACGTAGCATTTAAGTTCAGAGTTCTCAAGTCCAGGCTGAGGTCGCGACTACAGAGCAGCTTTTTGATCTTCACAAAGGATGCACGGGCTTTCTCAATGCGGATCTTTATTTCCGAGCAGTAATCCACGGAGCAGTTGACACTTGTACCCAGGTATTCGTACCTCTCGACTCGTTCCAGCGTTTTGCTTTCCACATACAGGTGTTCATTTGGGGCTTCAGTTTGGGCGACGATCATGTATTTGGTCTTCTTAGGATTTATGTTGTATCCATATTTTTGCCATTGATCGTTGCCGTTCTTATTGACAGGAGTACAAGACGCTGACCGGCCAGTGCCCAAAATCATATCCAGACACGCACCGCGCTTGCGCTTACCTGAAATGGACCACTTACATGTTAGAGCACGAATCTCTCGCCGCCTGCGATCTCGTGTACGAGAACTTCCACAAGTTCATCGAGGCGTTGAACCAGTCCAAACACGCCGTCAATTTCGCCGTCGCTCTCGACGCCCTTTACAAGGACGCCGTCTCGCAGGTAACGCACGATTTGGTTAAATTTTACTATATCGATTTTGAACTTTAATGAATAGTATTGATTTATTACGTTAAAACGAAATTTATTTTTATGGATGTAAAATTTGTAGACAAAATGTTGCGTCCAGTTTGGCCTGCATTTAAATCAAGATAAAAGAACATATAAACTCTACACTATACAATATATATTGCACTGGATTTTCCGGAATTCTGAATTAAAATTAATCACTTCATTGAACTGATGTAATGGCATATTCATTTTGGGCAAATAAACATTATTATTATTATTATTATTATTATTATTATTTAGAGTCTGCGAAATTATTACATGTAGGTAGTAACGAAGGAAATTAATTAAACCTTCTCGTAGCAATAGAAACTTCGGAAATCTCTGATACTTAATGAGCAGTTGATCGTTAATGAGCAGTTGATCGTTAATATGTCACAGATCTTACAATCAGCTATAAGAAACAGATCCTAAGATTTCCCATACTTCGTAAAAATGACAAATTTCACGATTCCACAAAATATGAATACCAATTCTTGGGACGTTAGACTTATATATCAGACTTGAGAAACTAGTCAAGTATTGGAAAAAGTTTTGATCAAACAAATGTAAAGTGAGTATATCGTATAACCTCGCAATTCAGACAAACTATGAAATACAAAGAAAAAAAGTGAATAATCTAATAAGAGAACAGAAGAAAAAATATTTTAGTGAAAAATTAAATGGAGTTGAAATTAACACAAAAAAATTATGGTCAATAATAAATACCATGCTACCAATAAGGAGTAAAACAGAAACTAAATTGACACAATTAGTATACAAAGGAAAAACATACACCAAAACAAAAAGCTAATTTTCTCAACAGATATTTCGCCCATGCAGCTGACAAATAAAAAAGAAAATAAAGAAAAATACAACAAAATTTGAAGAAATCAAAAAAGACCAGTCACTCTATGTAGGAGGATGTAGTGAAAAAGAACTCAATAGCACAGTGATGTCCTTGAAGAGAAATATCTCGCCAGGTCCAGACAATATAAGTACAAGAGCTCTTATAATTCTGTATCCTATTATCAAAAAGCAAATGTTGCTTCTCATGAATAAGAGTATAAAGAGTGGAGTATTTCCAAGTCTATGTAAAATCGCAAGAATAACACCAGTATTTGAAAAGGGAAGCAAGGAGGAACCAGCTAACTATAGGCCAATATCGAATACTTCAATATTTGCTAAAATAATTGAAACAATAATGAAAAAAAGGTTAGTGAAATTCTTAGAGATATCAAAACATCAGTATGGATTCCAGGAAAAAAGCTCAACCGAGGGTGCAGCGATTGACGTCATCGAACATATACTACAAAAACTGGAAGAAAAAAAAAAGTTATAGGCGTTTTCGTAGATCTACAGAAAGCATTCGATACAATCAACATCTCTATACTACTAAGAAAATTAAAGAAAATAGGAATACAAGGAACTGCTTTCAAACTGTTTCAGTCCTTCCTAACTGATAGAAGACAACATGTGGTTATTGAGGGTACAAAAAGTAACCAACAAAAAATCAGAACTGGAGTTCCTCAGGGCACAGTACTTGGACCACTACTTTACCTAATATATGTAGAAAATATAACCAAATCAGGATTGCTGGGAAAATTCTTCATATTTGCGGACGATACAGTAATTATATATAATGCAGACAATTTGAAATCTTTGGAGGAAATTGTCAATGAGGACATGCAGAAATTTAGTGATTGGCTGATTTCTAATACACTAGTAATAAATGAAGAAAAAACAGTATACATCCTATTCAGAAATAGAACTACCAGAAATAGTAACATCCATCCACAATTGGTTATTAATGGTAAGACGCTTAGGCAGGTGAAAAAAACAAAATACTTGGGATTAATCATAGAAGACTCCTTAACGTGGAATTCACATGTGGACATGATTATGGATAAACTCTCACCATTGGTGGCAAAGCTCCGGCATATAAAGCCATATCTTGATAAACAGTCAAGCAAAAATATATACTATGCCTACTTCCAATCGGTGTTCAGTTATTTGTCGGTAATCTGGTCCAACACAACAAAATTCAATCTTAATAGATTACAGAGATTACAAAATAAAGTAATAAAACGACTCCATAATCTTTCATATGATTATCCAACGAAGGAATTATATGAAAGATATCAATATATGAAGATAGAGAAACTAGTTAAGTTTCAACAGTGTAAATTAATTTTCAAATTAGAAAACAACCATTTAAAGAGTCAGAGTCTATTACAAAGAGTTCAAAGCATTACCAACCGCGAAACAAGGCAAAACAATTCATATTACCTACATAGAACGAAAACAGAATGTCGTAGGAAGAGTCCTATCTATGCCAGTCTGATAACTTTCAATAGCATGCCATACCATATAATAAGTTCAATAAAATGTAAATTTCATAATTTTAAAAATTTAATTGTAACTCAACTATAGTAACAACAAATTGTTGAATATTAGTTGTATTCTTAAATAAATAAATACAAAAATATCGTGAAATGTTGCCAAGTATATAATTCAGAAGTCAAAAGAGAAACGCTCTGGCGAAATCTTTCAGGGATGGATCACTTCAAAAAGTTCCTTCGGTACTTTAAAACTGCAATATTCAAAGGATATCTGGATTTCAGTTAGAACAAATTACACCTCCTCGGCTTCCTTAAAACACACTGTCGCCTCTGGAAGTATCTGGCGAGATCAGGTTCATCAGAAACTGATGAGGGAAGATTATGTGGTGAGAAGGAGGAAACTTCTGTTCACCTGGTTACAGAAAGCCTTGCCATTGCCGCCAGCCAACGGAAACAATTATTTGGACTAGAAACTTATAGGAACGAGGACGTAACCTCCTTGAAGCCATTGCAGATATTGGATTCCATTAGTACTCTGGAACTCGAAGGCGAGCTGTAGATGGCGCAGTAATGAAAACAGCTCGTATGGGGGCACAATCGACCTTAAGGTCTCGGTGCAGTGTAAACCTATATTAAATAAATAAATAAAATAATTTAAAAACACGTATATGTATCTGTAGAATTTTACCGTTATTTATTTCAGCTTCTGAAGAAGAAGTAATACTTCGATACGTGCTTCATGCATTATAATTCAAAAATTCATGAAAAGTACGTTTCATCATGAAAAGTAGTTTTCTCCAAATAATTTGTAAACGGCACGTCCCTCATGCTTCAATTATCGCCAGGTCAACAAGCTGTACGACGAGCTCTCGGCTACGGGTGCCAGCGCGGACGTCCAGACGCTCGACAAGTTGTACAGCGCCGCGAGGGCGGGCATCTCGACGTTTCTAGGGTGCGAGAAGAACGCCGACCGAGCTTTCGAGTTCGTCATCGCGTCTGAGCTGCTGGTGCTGAATCGGAGTTTCCTTACCCTGGAGACGGCTGCGCATAGAAGCGGCGAATGGCTGATCACGTTGACGTCGAGAGACGGCGAGTGGTTCCTGGACGATCTGGTTTTGAACAGGTTAGTGTAGCAGAGCAAATATTATAATCAACAAACTCTAGCGAAAGAAGAGTTGTTAAATCAGTTGAGCCAACGTAACGGGTAGATATTTCATTCACATTCAGCAAGTAACCAGTTCGAATGTTGATCCTCTCTTCTTCAATTTAGGGATGTTGTTTTTTGCTTCTTGAAAACTCTGCACAAAATTAAGAACGTCTTAAAAAAAATTGTGAAATTTTCATTGCGTTGACACGTAATACTTTTTCCACATCAAACAAGCATTAGTCTTTATTTAATCACACGTCTTATCCGTGACTTGCAGCAGTCGCGCCGTAGAGCTGATCAACAACCTGCCCCTACCACGCAGCGAAGACCACTTGCTGTTCTACCAAATATTCAACTGCGTTCGAATTTCCAACAACATCTACAAGGGTCTTCACGAGCTGTACTTCAACTTCCACACGATCATCCTGCCAGAAAGCATGAAGAAGATACAGAGCGAAGATCTGAGTCTGCTTCAGATCATGTCCGAGCTGAACAAACTGCTGCTTAGTGTCGGCATTTCCGTGCCCGATATGATTGTCCAAATGGTGAAGATCCTGCCGTGCCTTCTGATGCAGATGGAGATAAGTGTGAGTGTATTTCTCATATTCTCCAATATGCTAGTTTTATATATACAAGGTGTTCCATCGAAAAGAAAACTAAACAATTTAATTGTTTTGAAAGCAAAACAAGACCTAGTACGTCAAGATTGGTTATATAAAATGAAAATTAAGATTCGTTGCATGTGCCTCTTATATTTTCTATTTCGCAGTTATTTTCTATTAAATTGTACTATTTTATTTCAGCCGTCGTACGATTTTGTTCTTGAACGCGTCGCTAAACTCAAAACCGGCTTCTTGTCCCTGATAAACGGCCAATCAGAAACCCTCACATCCGGTCGAATGCTCCTGATGGGATTCAACGGCCTCTTCGAGAAACTAACTATGGAGTGGAATAATCTCATTAACGCATTGGGATCCATAAATTTGCCAAATTCCTGGAAGAAAATAGACCAGGTGAAAGACGCTAAGAACATCTCCCCTCACATATGTAACCCCAAAGTTCATTCCCTACTAGAAGACATATTCCTGTTGAAGAGATTACAGGCAATGTCGGACTTCTTTAATTTGAGCCACGAGATGTGTCAGTCCTTCAAGGCAACGACGTCAGTAGCTTACAGCGACGATCAATTGCTGAAACCCATAAAGCAATTCATAGCAGACTTCATATCCAGGCAACTGTTAGGTATAACAACGGAGCATATCGCTTATTCGGTATGTTATTTACTGCAAGACCTTGGGTTCGATGTGGTCGAAGAGATTGAACAAAAAGATATAGGTGCCGAGCACAAAGTCCCGTTGGACGATCTGTATCACAAAGCCGGCGGTGTATTCCTGAAACAAGGCTTGTTCTCCCAAAACGCTTTATCTCAAGCCTCCACTCTCGAAAGCAACCTCAAACACGCTTGGGTCAAGATACAGGAGACTAAGAAGCTGCAACAAAAGATCACACTGTTGCAGTCGACGCAGGTAAGATTACACACGCAGATAACTGTGCTGAACTTCATGTACGAAGAGAACTTGACACCGTTCAACCTCTGCAATCCGGTCAGAAGCAAATTCATTATAGATCTCAAGAGTGAATTTAGCGCCTTGCAACTGATCGACGATAAATTGAGGCAGGCCGCTGAAAAACAGACGACGCTGATCGAAAAGGCGCACCAGAGGCTAAACTGGGCAAAGGGAGCCAATCCGGAGGTGGGGGAAATATCTACAGCCTTTGAAAATTCTGTTAAGATCAGGGATCATCAGCTGAAAACGCTGGAGAAGATATCGTGCCGGATTTTACATATTTGCGGCGTTATACTGAGACACGAGCTGCTGAGAAGTCCCTGCATGGAATCCAAAACATTCGACAAGACATTCTTGAGCAGTTTCGAGAAGTGGAGAGTGGCCTGCCAATATAACTCCATCAAGAGCGACGCTCTGACGCCCACGGAAGAGAATATAATGGGTTTGTTGACGAAGGAATTGGCGGAGGATCCCAATTGGCTAGAGAAAATATCGGAGAAAGTCACAACGTTGATTACCAAAGCGCAGAATAAACTGATGGATGAGAAAGCTAACCTGTTCACTATTAACGATTCGATCACTCCTAGAATGGAAACGCTCAAAGACCTTTACAGTGCGCACTGTAGATTGATGAGCGACGTTAAGAACCTCATCAAAGCCATGACGAAGATAGAAAACTATGCTCCCAGCACCCAATTATTCGTGCTGGACTACAAGGCTTACATGGATTGGTTCACGCCCGTCTTCCAGAAGTTCAAGGAGTACAGGAGGGACAGCGTGCTGAAGACCGTGGAACTGTTGACGCAAGTCAGTGCGCACACGGATAAGATATACGCAGATTTGCTCGCATTGGAGGGCGGAGCTAAGAGGCGGGCGGGACTAGTCAGGCAAGACGGCATGTGTCTCGACTCGGAGGTTGACGGAAAGGAGCCGCAGAAGCAGGACAGCGGGCCGGCGACGACGAGGGGGCAACAGAGGAACGCTTACGCGATGGGCGTGTGGCGAAGGGTGAAATTGAAGCTAGAGGGGAAGGATCCGGATCCCGGAAGGAAGTACAGCGCCCAAGAGCAGGTGAGTCTGTCTATCCGTGGGTCGACTCGAACGGGAAGTTAAATTGAAGTGTTTCGCAGCATCCCAAGATTATTCCTATTCAGTTTCAATCTGAAACTTCTAAATTGAGCTCTATATTCTAAATATCGTTGGTGCGTTATAATTTATTCATGAGCAATGTTTTGTAATCATATTATCTTGGTTAAGAATACTAAGTAACACTTGGCCGGCATAGATATATGTTTGTTTATTGTATTTTCAAAGCGCTGCTGAAAGTGTTGTAGTTCCACCTGTTCAGATTGTGATTTTTGCTTGTCGTTGTTGAGGAATTTCTGTTGACACCAGATCAAAAACCTAAACATTTTCTTTACTCTCTGTAAATATAGTAGGTTTTTGATATACCTTTAATAATACTTTTAACGGCATTCACATATTATTTTATGGAATTTTATTTGTAGTAAAGAAGTAATGAATAAATAATCTATGAATATTTTTTTGTGAAATTTAAATTGATTGATCTCTCATCTTTTTTGTTTGATAAAATTGTCAAGTAGATTCTTGTATCGTTTTAGGTCGATTATGTGATTAGGGAGGCAACCAGCCTCGACAACCTGGCCCTCCTGTACGAGGGATGGACGCCCTGGGTGTGAGGACGGACCGACGACAGCGGGCCCACACGGCCCGCTTGGATTTCCCTTCAGTAGCAAACAAAATGGCGAGCTGACGACGGCGCCCGTCACAGGCCGAGCACAGCGGCGCCATCTCTCGGTCGTAACGCGCTTGCGCGCGCACGCGGAGGTCAAGTCGCTTAGTTTTATTGCTCTTGTAAGATTTTATGTCTTTAACGCTAGAGGGGGTCGTCGGAGATGTTCCGCACAACCCCCCGCAACAGGCGTAGCACGCCCCTCGATCGTGGGGGGGGCGGGGCCAAATGAATATGTCTTAGATACGTACGTACATTGAATTATTTAGTTAACTCTGGAGCAATTAAATTTATTATCAATACAAGGATTGCGTCTTTTTTCAACAGGAAGATCACTGCAAGTTTGTTTACTTCAATAGTTTGTTTGATTCAAATTCGCTTAGAAATTTACGTATATCCCATGTGTATTATTAAGTATCTTTAAAAATTTATCAAGTAGTTTCTATATTAAGCTTTAGATATTCATATAATCAATTGAAAACACTTTTTTCGTGCACTGACAATAAATGTATAACTATTTCTTCAGCTTACTTTGAAGTTTATGTGAATTTTCTTTATTTTAATTCAGTTTTGCATAAAACCACAATCCAATGTGAGTTTTTAAATATATTATGTTTCTCAATCTTCCGTTTTCAATTGATTATGTTAATTTTGGTGTTAAATTTAATATGGACTATATTCCATTGAAAGATCTTCCACAAAGTTATTGTGTTCCTTCATAGAAAATAGTAAACCTCAAAAAAAGTTTATTTTTGTTATTCGGTGAAATTTCAGTTTTAATTTTTTATTTTTCGGTAAAATTGTTCACAAACTTTATATAAAAAATCGTCAATGTTGAAATGGGTTTTTTCATAATTTAAACGTGAAAAATTTGAAATTTGTTTTATTCAAGCTTCAACAAATGCGTGAAAAATTATGTTTTCCTAAATGTCATCGACTCATTATCTTTATTTTACTTTCAGATATTCTCCATTCCTGTAATTTTAATAATCAAATTTTTTTTATCTGTTGTGTTGTTTTTTGAATTTTCATTGAATTTCTTTGTTATATATCCTTATATTATTAATTTCCTTGTATACAAATAATGTATGAAGAATTGTGCATCCCTTAAGTGAGACTCGGACAAATGTGTAAAACTATAATTTAGATTTTTCTCGTGAAATTTCATATATTTACCATTTGTAGTTTATCGGTTCTGACTTTGTAAACATTCTTTAACTGGGGGGTGGCTTGATCGTTACCCCCAATTGATGAAAAATTTTCTTTAAACCTAATAACTTTGAAATATAGGATTTGGTAAAAACTAGAAAATGAATCAAACTAACAAAAACGAATTAAACCATTTTTTATTTATGCTTGACTACTGACATTGGTTTGTGGTTTTATAGACTTCCGTTACCCTTCACTTGTTAGTGTCCTTACACGAAATTAATAATTTTGCTTAATTTTAATCTTATACCATTTTGTAACTCTAAATTTGGATTTAATTATATTTTGCTAAATATTCTTTCAAGCTTTGGACATAAATATTGATGAAACAGTATAATTTGATTCGTTTTTTTATATCATAAAAATGGTTGTATTTTCAATTTACATGAAAGATTCACAAAAGTCTAAAATTCGATAGTATAAAATTAATAACAATATGTTTGTGCAGATTAATAGAGAATAAATAATACTTCTTAATGCAACTTTTTAGATGATCTTATATTTTTGATTTTCTTTTTACGATGTGGACAAACTTGCAATGATCCTTTTGGCCTCGTTCACCAACAATTGCGGATCGCAATTTAATATTTTCGAAGTATATTTCACTTGGTTCCTACTAGAAAATTGAAGTTGGATTCACGAAACTCCTAAATTAATTTCACTTGTATTAGATTCTTGAATTGTGTGTTTTCTATGACTTTGACTCCTGATTCTTTTATTTTCGATTGATAGTTTTCGTATGTATTGTTAAATTTTTTCTTCTCGAAATTTGATCAAGTGTTTTCAATTTTTAATTTCTGTAGTTTATTTTAATAAAAATAGTTCTTGCTCTTGAATCGTGGTACTAAAACAGGCCGGCTGTAGTGTCAATGAAAATATTTGCTTATTTTTCAACTTACTATATTTTTGGGAATTGAATATTTGGATTACAACTTGAAATATAGATTCTTTCGGAATAATACTCTGAAAGTTTTTGTATTTTAGTATTTTCAAATTTAATTATTGTTTAAATTCTTTGAATTAACACAATGAAAAAACGCCGTGGCGCTGAAAAAGTGTATCATCATTCAAAAGTAAAATAGCATAGCACTTATCATTTTGTTTATTATAATACATGAATACCTCTTGTACACCAATTTTTTTTGAAATTTCATAAAAACTAGAAGCTGAATAATAATTGTTGAAGCATCATTTAGTTACTTCAATTTCATTTCTTGATAATATAAATATATATATATATATATATATATATATATATATATATATATATATATATATATATATATATATATATATACGATAGGTACAATTTCTTGTGCTATATTTTATATATTTAAGGTGCAATTTTCTTGGGTTTAGAGCACAGTAAAAATTTCAGGTATTCAGATTTTATTACTTGTAATCCTTGTAATCGCCATATGTTTCGGCGTATATAAGCCTTTTTCAAGATTATAACTTAGGTATGGCTGGGACATTTACATCTAAAAATACATTTAAAATCAGTCACAATTCTTCATTATGTGTACATTAACTTACTAGTTTATCTGTAATCTACATATCATCAACTTACTTATAACAACGCTATGAAATACATTGGATCTGTCAATTTTAATATTTGTTTTGTTTTGTTTTTGACTATATAGTTTTCTAATTGATCACCTGAGATGCCATGTGTGCGCTTGTACGAATAAATAAATATGGTATTGGAAGTTATTATTTCATTTCGATTATGTTGTATGTTTACAATCACAGATGTCATCTCAATATAGGTTTTATCTCATTTAAGGATACTATGGTAAATTTTTGTTAAATTTTTCAGATCGGTTCTGTCGTTTATAGAGTCTTTTTCTTTTTGAATATATATCATTTCTAAAAAAGTCCTTATTTTGTTGTTGGTTTTTCTGTGTTGGATCTGAAAGTTATCGAAGTCGAAAATATGGTTTCTTGTTATTTCATGTTTCTTTAGGGCTGAAGAATTCTTCGCATATTTGTGGCCATTAATCTTTTCTTTTATATATTGTGTTGTCTGGCCTATAGAAAAGCAAAAGAGATCCTAAATCAAAACAACTATTCACCAAAATTCATAGAGAAAATATTCAAAACTAGAATACATTCAGCTTATAATTCCACCAATAATGAGACCAATAAAAAAGACAAAAAATATATAACAATCCCGTGCGTGAAAAATCTGTCAGAGAAGATAAATCACATATTCAAGGACACTGACATAAAAATTGCACACAAGTCCACAAACAACTTTAAGCCTCTTTACAGCAAGCTGAAATCAAAAATTCCAAAGGATAAAACATCAAACTTTGTTTACCAACTGAAATGCAAGGAATGCCCGGGAGTGTACATAGGTCAGACAACACAATACATAAAAGAAAAGATTAATGGCCACAAATATGCAAAGAATTCTACAGCCCTAAAGAAACATGAAATAACAAGAAACCATAGTTTCGACTTCGATAACTTTCAGATCCTACACAGAAAAACCAACAACAAAATAAGGACTTTTTTAGAAATGATATATATTCAAAAAGAAAAAGACACTATAAACGACAGAACCGATCTGAAAAATTTAACAAAAATTTACCATAGTATCCTTAAATGAGATAAAACCTATATTGAGATGACATCTGTGATTGTAAACGTACAACATAATCGAAATGAAATAATAACTTCCAATACCATATTTATTTATTCGTACAAGCGCACACATGGCATCTCAGGTGATCAATTAGAAAACTATATAGTCAAAAACAAAACAAAACAAATATTAAAATTGACAGATCCAATGTATTTCATAGCGTTGTTATAAGTAAGTTGATGATATGTAGATTACAGATAAACTAGTAAGTTAATGTACACATAATGAAGAATTGTGACTGATTTTAGATGTAAATGTCGAAACATATGTCGATTACAAGGATTACAAGTAATAAAATCTGAATACCTAAAATTTTTACTGTGCTCTAAACCCAAGAAAATTGCACCTTAAATATATATATATATATATATATTTGTTTTAATAAAATATAATTTAAACCCTTGAATGAAATATTTGGTGCTTAGTTTACCTAAAAATTTCAAAGTACCTCTAACAGTGTGTTTCTTTTTTCGTTGAAACTGAAAATATAGTTTGTCTTCATTTGTTAATTCAATATTCTCATTTTTCAAAACAATTTTGCAGATTTTCCTCAGAAGAATAATAATTTTTTTTAGAATACATTATATCTCTTGAAATTAGCATGTTTTGGCAATAATCAATTGTTTCGTTTGGTGCTTCTAAAATTTTAAAGTGTACTGAAAGATTAGATTCATTCATATATATATATCTGCAAGCTTAAGTTATATTTTTCAATTTAAAATATTTCAGTTGGAAGATTCATGAAAATATTTATCAATGGCTTAAAAATATTAGGTATATTTGGTATATATTTCTGTTCGATTGAAGAGGTAATTCAACAGTGCGATAGAAGCCTGTATTTGGGAGTGATTTCACAATTAAATGTTGAACTTTTACTCTGTTGACACTAGCAGAAAACATTTCTGAATTAAAAATGATGAAAAATTATAACTTAAATAACGGAACGTTAATCTTTGATTCTAGAAATCACAATAAACATCGAACTATGACTTAACAGAGTTAGATGACTAGCACTAGAGCTACTCAAAGCATATTCCTTGAGTTGTGTTATTGTTTTGCGATATTTTAGCTTAATATTTCATTCTTTTCACTTTTTTTTCATTTCTTAGTTATAATAGTTCAAACTACAAGAGTTTATTGAGAAGTTACTTTGGACGAGACAAACATTTATAATCTTGAGGAAATTTGGCAAACTAGAGTACATTCAGCACAGTATTTCTTATTTTGAATTGTTTGGAATTTATTGCAACTCATCTATAAAATTATATCCATCCTGCATACCTAGTATCGTTTTCAATAAAAGTTCTGAAATTAAGTATATAACAATTTTTTATTCGAGAATTGATTAAGTTTTCTATTATTTATTGAGTGTATTCAAATCATAATTTGAGTGTTGTCAAATAAGCTGTATCGAAACAATTGAAATAGCTACATATACTGAAAATTTTTGAACATGAAAGAATTGTTGGACAATTGACACTTTTTGGGTTGAGAAACTGATATAAACACAGTGTTATTGGTGTGAGCATATACATTCTGTAAGACAGTTATTTATGATTTTCGAATTCCGAGAAATATTACGCAGTGAATCTCCGTTATGTTATAATTGTGCTTTATCCTTTAGCAACCTATAAAATAGGCTCTTGCACCGTATATTATATTAAACTAAGTTTAATGATAAACTGAGTTTAATTTAACATTTGACAAGCGAAAATGTCAAATTAAACTCGGATTATCATTAAACTTAGTTTAAAATATACGGTGATAAAGCTCTTTATTTCGAAACCATATGTAATGAATACCAAATTGCGAAAAATGATCAGTGTGGAATCTTAGTATTCGAAGGTACTCTCGAGTACTAGATGCCGTTTTTACTGAGTGACATCACAATTCTAGTAGTAAAATCAATAATTTGTAATAATTGACGTAAGTTTATCCTCAGGCCTGAAATAATTAATTAAAATGTTGTTAGTTTATGATGTTTTATTAAGTTATGATGCATTCAAAGAATTTCTGCGCAAAAGTCACTTCTGACTTTCTATATATCGCAAATTATTTTAGTTATCTAGTACAATTGCGAGCATAAAATTTTGGCCACTTCTAGACATTTAATTAATGTAAGATGTGAATCTGGCTTAAGGATTTTGTAACCTTACTTTAAACTTTTGTCATATTTATTGTCACTTTGACAGTAACCAGGGATTTGAATTTCAGTCTTTCAAAAGTCAATTTGACAGAAATTAAATTATAATTTCAAATTGTAAACGTCATAATGACAATAAAGCATGCCATACGCCTCATTTTTGTGATTGACAGAAATTTGGGTGGCCAAAATTTTATGCCCGCAACCGTACATCGTTCGAAGGTATTTTATCATGAAAAAAATCAAATTTGAACTGAGCAATGCACAATTTCACAAAGTAGTATTTGTCCATGGTGAATCTGCAGATAAATCAATAGTATTTTATCAATGAAAAAATTTCAATTTTTATACATACCTATGAATATTTTAAGACTCCAAACCAACAGGAGATAAATGGGAAATTTAAACACTCTGAGGAAACATCAGAATCATATTGATACATTGTTTTCAAATTCTGTGTGTCTAAATGTTTATGAAAATCTATTTTCAATATATTGAGTATTTATAAAAAATACAAATCTTACAATTTAGTTCATGTAATTTCTGCTAAGACATGTTTCTTTTATTTGTAAATGTTTATTGTTGTCTTTGATTCAGGAATTGTGATAAACATGAGAGATTCCATCTAGTCTATGAAATTAAAGACTTAAATAATAACTATTAAAAAAATTGGTTGAAAATGTGCTTATTACTATTTCTAATTCTTTTTAAATATAGTAATGCAACTTCTATACTCATAATTATTTATCTCTCAGCCATCTTTATTGTTGTTCAACATGGTTCTTCCATCTAATAATTTATTATTTTTCACACGTATATATTATATATATATATATATATATATATATATATATATATATATATATATATATATATATATATATATATATATATATATATATATATATATATATATATATATATATATATATATATTCACTACATAATATTGATGAATTTTGAACTTTTTTTTTTAATTTAATTTATTTCAAAATTAAATTATCATTTTATTGCAACAAATGAATCAATAGTTAAAAAGAAATCAAAATTGTAAGAATTTGCATTCGTTAGAATAATCACTTTAAAACTGTGAAAATAAATAATATTAAAAGGTTGATCAATCAGGGCCAAAATTGAAATTTCGAAAATCTCTGAAAAAGTTTAAAATTCACCTTTTTTATTGCTATGATTTTAATAATATCATATTATCTTTATCTCTCTTGAAGTCTTCCTGACTTCGGGTATTTTCAGATCAACAAAATTCATCGAGAGACCATTTTTATGTGAATCGTTTTTTGCTCTATATATTTAACCTAGGATTCATCCTCAGTCTTATTGAATATTAAATATATTGAAAACACACTTTGTTGATTTTTTTATTCATTACCCTTGTAGAAAATAGGAATTGTACTTTCGCTATTAATCAAACATATTTTTATTGAAACGGCCGGAAGTAGTTTATCTACTAGAGTAAATACATATAAGGTTCAAGGCAGTTTCATTGCCGATACTAGGGTGACTGTGCCAGGTTCTTGTACCATCCTAGCCACTACTGCAACTAGAAAACGCTCTTCCAAGCAACATTAATACAACGGGTAACTCCAATAATAAAGTGACACAAAATCAATACCATTATCCAAGAAATAAACCAAACAACTACCTACTATAAACCAAAAATATCTTTTCGACAATTTTGTCTATATTTCAAACTATAAGCAAGTTGACACATTATTTCCACCCGCTCCCTATATATATATATATATATATATATATATATATATATATATATATATATCTATATATATATATATATATTTATATATATATATATATATATATATATATATATATAGATATATATATATATATATATATATATATATATATATAGATATATACATACAAATTTCAGTGTGTTACCAAAATTTTCTATATCAAGAGAGAATGTTCTTAAGATAGTGTTTTATTAGATAGCATTTTTTACTTGTTATAATTATTTTCAAATTAAATTATTAAGCAGTAAGCAATTCTCTATGAGATATTTACTTCTTATATTTATTAGTGTTTGATGAGTGGTTAAATTAAAATATTGGCGAACGTAGATAAGCTATACGCCCCCCGGTGTCGAATATTACTAACGCATGGGCCATAGATTGCTTTGTTTACATCTGTTTACGTGTATTTTATATGAGAAGTTGTTGAGTTTTAATTGTGTTTAATTTTGTTTGGGATCGTTAACAAACGTTCAGAAGAGATGAATCACTATTGTTGTGTATCCTATTGTTCATGTTGGGCAAAAAAAACCGAATATATCTTACATACCTTTCCGAAAGTTGGATAATTCAAAGTTGTATTCCAAACAAAGTTGGGAAACAAATGGACAGAAAAAAGGTGTGGATTCATAAGTTGAAGATTGAAAAAAAGTGTCTAAACATAAGAGAGTTGTTCTCTACAGTTTACTGAGAATAATTATTTGCCCTGCAGTAAGTTTTTTCCATATAGAATTATACCAACTAATGTGCAAGTTTCAGCTAACCAAAAACGTAGGGTTTTTGAAGGCCAATGCTATTCCAACGAAAAATCTTCCACTTTTATTGGAATCTGAACTGGGCCATCATCCAGAGATTCTAGATTTCTTTCGTGTAACAACCAGAGATACTATATCAAAATAATAATAACAAATAATGTTTATTTGCACAACCAAAATAGCAGTTTATCATAACATCAAGAATATGAAATAAAACTTGACTCTATAGCTAGGTAAAAACTAAAATATTCAATTATATAATGATTATATACCAACCATTACAAACAATGTAAGTAATCCGTTAATGGCCCATGCTCTAGTACTGATATTAGCCGTTCCGGCGCTACGATCTTAATTTCAGACGCCAATAAAAGAAACCTGCGTAAGGCCTGTATTTGAATCATAGATTAAAGAAAATTTTCATCTCAACCTCAAATTTATTAAATAACCTTTTTTATTTCGTTTGGACAGAACAAATACTCGGAATCACTAGAAATCAATATACACAATGCAAATTGAGTTAATTTCGTCGAAGTTTATGAAAATAATATTATTTCTTCGAATTTATTAATTTCTCGTAATGTTAGTGACTGAGGAGCTAAAACTTCATCGCTCTAGTGGCGCAATTGGTTAGCGCACGGTACTTATAAGACAGTAGTCGTGAGCCATGCCGGGGTTGTGAGTTCGAGCCTCACCTAGAGCAAATTCTTTTTGTTTCCAAATTTATAACAAATGAAATTCAATAGTACATTGTTATTGGTAACGTTAAATCTTTCATAAAATATATTCCGCTGGTATATATTTTCAAGAAAACATTATTTTACTTTGGAAACTCATAACACGGTAGGTAATTGTTTTTTCTTCAAATTGTTATAATGAAGTGGAAAATTTTGGATGTAATCTCTGAAACTACTTCACCTCTAAACTTTAAGGGTGGACATAGGCTATATATTTTCAAGTTAAAATAAAAGGGTTTTTCGTGGCGACCAATGTTGCGACGAAAGTCTACGAAAAAAAAGAAAGAGCTATTTAAATGATTTCTATAGAAAATAAATGGTATAATTCTAAAATTCTAAAGAAAAGTCTGCATGGAATATATTTATATATGTTAAGGTTAATACAGAAATAGATAAAATACTAGCGTTATCCGTGTGGAATTCATGTGGACATGTAAGAAACCGTTTTTTCATCGCCTTTAGTTGCAAAATTCGTAGCCCTAAAAACCCTTTTATTAAAATATTTATTCTAAATATTGGAGAAAGAACTTTTTAAATCAATTAAATAATTCAGAGGTAACATTTTAAGGACTAGAAGTTCAGATTTTACGATCATAATTTTGCAAAAACAAAAATAACCCATCTCTTCTATTTCATTTTATTTGATTAACAATCATACAGTTTTTCAAGGCAAGTATTAATTCCAAACGGAGGAATCTAGTTATCTTTAATTTTCAATAGTGTTAGTATGAATCTCAAAGGGTATTCGGAAACAAATTTATGGAAAAAATTAATGAATCTACAAATAATTGAGAGATACCATTCTACTCACAAACAAATCTCATGTAACTTTGGTTTCATTTTAAATTTAGAAATTCTGTTTCAATGTGGTTCTCTTCATGTAAAAATTAGAAATCATTCTATTACCTTATATTTTATAGATTTGAAATCGAAAATTGAACATAAGAAAAAAATTAATGAAAATAATGCAACTTCTTTATTCATATAAAAATGCAAAACATTAACAAAACACCTCTCACAACAAGATTACTAAGGGTGAACATATTTTTTTGAAAAACTATGAATTAATGGATTAGATGTTTGTCTCTCTTATATATCTATTACCCGAAGGTAGTGCTACCACTGTCATTACTGGAAACAACTTTTTTGCATCTTCATCACTTACACTAGGCTGTATCATCACAGGTTGGCCAGGCTGAAATACATGCCATAGTAAAATTTATTTAAATACTATAAAATATTTCTAGACAATTCATACCTTCCAATCTGCAGGAGTTGCAACTTTATGCTTGTCAGTAAGTTGTAAGGCATCAATGACCCGTAAAATTTCACTGAAAATAATATTAGAAATGAGATAAATGATATATTTTGTAATAAAATATTCTCACTCAAAATTTCTTCCAACAGTGGCAGGGTACAAGAAAGACAGTCTTACTTTCTTATTATTATCAATTATAAACACAGCTCTTGCTGTTAGAGGAATACCATCTTTATCTTTTTCATCAGGATCTAACATACGGAGTTGACAAGCCAAATCTCTGTCTTTGTCACTGATAATGGGGTAAGGAAAGCCTTCTTCCGAATGATTAGCGTACACTTTTATGTCTACAGTCCATTTCTGGTGCGAATCTACAGTATCACAAGAGAGAGCAATTGGTTTTACATTACGCTTAGCAAATTCGGAATTCAGTTTCACGACTCTTGCTAGTTCAGTTGTGCATACGGGAGTAAAATCAGCAGGATGGGAAAACAAGATACCCCAGCTATAACATTTAAACACAAAATGGTTATAAATCAAAGATATTACCTATGGAAGAACTTACGAGTCACCGAGCCAATCGTGAAATTTTATTTCTCCTATTGTTGTTTTAACTGTGAAATTTGGGAATTCGTCGCCGAGATTCATTCTTATCCCTTTATTGTATTCAAAATTTCAGTTATTAAATGAAATTATAAAATGGCACATATGTTCATATTCCACAGAAATGAATGTTTATATTTATTTGTGACATTGAGCTAGAGAATAGAGATGGATAATTCCCACTCTCTTCCTTATTGTGATTGTGAATCCGGTTCCCGAACAATATATAAAGATGTTAAATCAGGAAATGTCAGAAAGCTTTTCAAATGAAATACTGAATATTGTTAAAAGTTTCTCAGATTTCATATTTTGATATATATATATATATATATATATATATATATATATATATATATATATATATATATATATATATATATATATATATATATATATATATATATATATATATATATATATATATATATATACTAGCTGACCCGGCAAACGTTGTTCTGCCATATAAATTATTTTTATCTATTCATCTATCTGCCGATGTATATCTATCTATCTAGTTATCTATATTTCTATCATCTATCTATCAATCTATCTGACCCGGCAAACGTTGTATAAATTATTAAAATGGCTATTGAAAAATATGGGTTGTTGATAGAAGGGTGAAAATTTAGAGTTGTATGTGTTAGAGGCCAATGAAATAATATTTAGTTACTGTTTTATGGTTTAGGTTGGTAGTTTTGTTTGTCAAGAATATCCCTAGTTTATAGAATGTACTTTTGCAACTATTGCAACCGTTTTTTCTAGTGTTAAGACGATGTGATTTATGTAGTTATAGTTTTTCAAAAAGACCTTTGGTATTTCATTAAATTAATAAAATTACTGATCCAGTTGTAATGTTTTGTTACCCAATACTTAACCTTTAACAGTATGTATTTTTTAAAGCAACATCATAAAAAAATTAAAATTAAAAATTTTGTTCAAAAAATTCATGAAAATGTTAATCATTAGGAGTATGAAAAATATATTACAACCTATTCTCAAACAGACTTATTATTTTCGATTGCTTATTGTTATTTTCGATTGCCATCTTGCAGCCCTATTGCGGATCTGTGGATAAAATAAAAAATATATAAATCGCGATGCAAAAATAGGGGTTGATCGTAGAAGGGTAAACAATTGAGAGTAATATGAATTTTTCTATTCTAAGTCATGACAAAATAAAAATTACAATCTTGCCAAAAAAAATTGAAGTTTATAATTAACAAATAAAAAATAGGGGTTGATCGTAAAGGGGTGAAAATTTAGGGTTGTATGTATTTTTGAATGTTTAATCATAAAAAAAATAGAACAAAAAATTTTGTCTGGAAAATAAAAAATTGAGGGGTGGACCTCTCTTAATATTTAGGGGGATGAAAAATAGATTTTGTCGGATTCTCAGACCTACTGAATATGCATATAAAATTTGGTGAAAATCAGTTAAGCCGTTTCGGAGGAGTACGGTAACTAACTTTGTGACACGAGAAGTTTATATATAAGATATATAAAAAAAAAAAAAAATATCCAGGAATCAGTGATGCACTTTTATATCATCCAAGCTTTCGGTAAGTTTTTATTGCCTTTCTCAAGGATATACAACGTGATTTTTTTCCTTTCGGAGATCTGTTAACAATTTACTTATGTTGAAAAATTTAGTAAAAACATATAGACCAAAAATACAAAAGAATTCTCAGCTGTTGATTGGCTTGAACGATGTTTTATGATTTTGAACTTTTGTATGAGAATTCTTTTGTATTTTTGGTCTATATGTTTTTAACATAAGTAAATTGTTATCATATATCCGAAAGGAAAATAACCACGTTGTATATACTTGAGAAAGGTAATAAAAACTTACCGGAAGCTTGGATGATATAAAAGTGTATCACTGATTCCTATATATATATATATATATATATATATATATATATATATATATATATATATATATATATGTAACTTCATCGAAAGCTAGGGTTAAAAACTGATTAGATAGATGTTAAATATAATTAATCAAAAATGCCTACATGAATAATGAAAAGTCTATTTTTCAAATTAAAAAAAAAAAACAAGCAATTTCACGAAATAATTTATGAGGTAAATTACAATGAGAGTATAATACATTATATTTTAAGATAGTAGTTTTTTAAAATTGATTTGTCCTATTATATTTTATTTTAGTGTCGAAAGTGTAACAACAGTTCGGTTAGTGACCCAATTCCAGGAATTGTGTCTTAAATGAATAGATTAACACATCTCTACAGGGAACAGCATTGAAAAGACAATAACTTTAAGTTCTATGGTGTATATATTTCACTCAGCTGTGTCAGAGAGTCGGCGGCAGTCAGCGCTCACAGAAAAATATTATGTTTATTTATGGTGGTTGAAGAATGTCGTCGTCAGCTACGGTGGGTTTTTAAAAGGAGGAAAATATATTAGAAAATGATGATTGAAGAATTAATAAAAAAATTTCTCAGTAACATGATTTTTATTTTAGGTGCCTCTACTGGAGGATGACACCTTAGCATTCGGAGATGAAGATTTGGACACTGGAACTGGAAAGGGTGTCTTAACGTAAGATATCTAAAATTTAGCAATACGCAGACAATATAATTAATTGAACCATTTCAGACATCCCTATGTGACATTATTCCATCTAGCCTTCAGAGGATGTGCACTATTTGGGTATTTGTTTTGTAACTTCTTCTCCGATAGTTTCATATCTAGCTTCATTTCGATTGTTTTGTTATTGTCAATGGATTTTTGGACAGTTAAGAACATAACTGGACGTCTTATGGTTGGTTTGAGGTGGTGGAATTATGTAGACGATGATGGAAAATCGCATTGGGTGTTTGAATCTCGAAAGGTATACAGATAACTGATTTTAGTTGCTAATGGTTTTTTGAACTTTTATTTTCTAGAAGCTTTTTTAATTTGTATTTACTTATTCATCATTTGAACCTTTTTAGGGACACCAACAGAATCGTATAAATGATAGAGAAGCATTTATATTTTGGACTGCTTTGATTTTGACACCTGTTATATGGGGAATACTGTTTCTGATAGCTTTCTTTAGCTTCAGTGTGAAGTGGTTGGTGAGTAATTAATTTTTTTATTGAATTATAAATATAATCAACAGAATAGGCAGAAATACATTAATTTATTGAGCAAATTAGAGCTCTATTACTAAGGTCATATTTCAACATCATTTTTGTTCTTTTTTACATACCTACTTGTTCTTAACCCCTAAGTTAATTTGAAGCTGAAAAGATGCACAAAACTTGTTATGTAGGCCATACCTTATTATTAAAAAAAAACTAAATTGTTATTTAACTGTTGTTTCAATATATTTATCAATTCACAAGTATCGGCCCTATCAATTCAGAATAAATAAATAGATAACATTCATTGATTATTTTCAAAGATCCCATTTAAATAAAAATATTAGTGTACTATGTAAAGAATATTGTAAAAACAACTACCAATAAAGCAATTATTGAATAGCATCTCCAACACATTATTCAGCACAAAAACAACGAGAAAAAAAATATAAAGAGATATATGGTAAATGTTTTTTCAGCTTATCGTAATGATTGCATTGATTCTCAGTGGATCTAATTTATATGGTTACCTCAAGTGCAAGATGGGAAGTAACGAGAGCATTACAAGTGTTACTACAAACTTTTTCCGCGCTCAAGTGTTCCGAAACGCTGTAGCCATGGTATCAAGTCAAGCAGCAAGTCCTTTTGCAAATGACACTGCAAACACTGTTTGATATTCCTCTAAATTAATGTCAAGATAAGTTTATGTATGTATTATTTATGTATATTTTGTTAATACATTTTTATGAATTTTGTAGCTTTTTGCAAAATCCTCTTAACTAATTTACAGCAGTGAAACAAATTATGAAATTAATTCAAATTAGAATACACAAAAATGGCTATTTGTTAGCTAAGATATATAGCGAATAAGTAATAAATTAAAATTACCAAGAAGTATATAATAGTAGTATATATTAATATTATTAGAAAAACGGATAGAATTCTATCCGAAGAAGCCACCGTGTGGTGAAACGCCGCCTCATAGAGTCAAATATATATATTAATAGCGTTCTCCATTAGTAAAACTGGTGCGGCACTGAAACTCGATTAGTTCTGTCACAAAGCTGCCCTAGGGCAGTCCCAATGGATCACAAATTTTATAAATTCCGTTTCGGGTTTCGGTAACACTACAGCTTTTTGTTTTTTGAGGTTATGTTAGTTAAGTTCCGCTTTTTTATTTTTAATCGTAAAATTGAAGTTTTTCTTTGTTTATGAAATGTAAAAAAATTACCCAAGAAATAAACCTTCAATTTGAAATTAATAACGAATTAGTAACCCTTTGTGTCCCTATTGATGACTGGGATACGCTTTTTAAGTTGACAACTGAGTATTTTTATTTAAACTTTTTCTGGCCAGACTGCTTCTTGAGAGAGTGTGCTTTGATTACAGATTACGATGAATTTATTTGTTTTTACATTATTGATTTAATAAATAATGGTATGGTTTCATTGAAAAAACCTCTACCAAATATTTATAGAATGGAAGGTTTTGACAGGTAGGTTGCTAAGGTAACCATGCAGTCAGTAATTTACCTAGTATAAAGTGTATTGATTCACTGATTAAGATTTCTTTCTAATTTTGATCTGTAAAACTTTATATAAGTAATTATAAAATGCAAGATATTTCCTATAAGGTGATGAAATTAACTATTATTATATGTTAGCTGAAAAACTGGCAAAACAACTAATTGATATTATAACTCTTGAAGTACATACATTTATTCTCTAAAAATTGGTTCAAGTAACTATATAAAGTTTAAATCATTCAATAACAATTTTCTGGATTATTTTCACACAATTAAATGTATATTCCATTATATTTAACCGTCACGAAGCAGTACAGAAACAATTTTTTATTAGATCATGGTAAAACTTTATAAAATTATTAATTTAAAGTTCTCAATATTAAGTATTCTGTTATTCATTCAAATCAATCAGTTCAATTTCTACTGCACTAGTTTCCCAATGGCAAGAACCCTCACACTAAGCTTACCAATGGATCATAAAAATTGCACTCAGTGCGCACTAGTTCTACTAATGGAGAACGCTATAAAATTTCTATGATAATAACCGTTAAAATCAAACATGTGTTTTTCTAATAATATTGTTATGGGTTTTAACCAAGTAACGGCAACATCAATTCATAACAATATATATTGAAAACAGACTATTAAAGTACTCTAATATCGTAGATTCCTAATTTCTATTATGGAAAAATATGATGACATAAAAATAGTCTGCTCCCTTCATAGGTTATTTGACGATATCTAGTATTTTCAACTGAATGTTCTCTAACCATTAAACAGCTGGTATCAATGTCCTGAATGTGACTGATCCGCTTCAATTGAACTTTACTGCAACTTGATATTACACGTTTAGAAAGTACAATTTGGAAGGTACCCTATTACATTAATAAATCATATATTCAAATGTGAAACTTTGAATAAAATGAATTATTTGATGTATATCTGGATATTAACTCAAAAATGGCAGAAACAAATATTCGCTGGGGTTTTAATATAATAATAGTGGAATCCTACGCTGGAAGAAATGTTGATTTGCACGTATCATACAGATTTACATACATATTGCACGTAAAAAAAAGACTTCAAAAACTATTTGAAATCGTCCCTAGTAGGCCGCTTATTGATGAGAAAATTCGTTTCAAAAAGCACAATCGCCCCTTATAATGAAGGTATATTTTCAAGAATGGAACACGGTAAATCAGTACTTATTTATCGTTATCCACATTTGGAAGGATTAAGTTCAATGTATCACATCAAGGGGATTTGGTTGTTTTTGTATAATTAAATTTTTAAAAAAATGCTTCAAGAAAATTTCTAGAAGCTTTGTTGTTTTCATTCAATTTGAAATAAAAATCCTAAAATGTTTAATATTCTATTTAAAAATAAAACAGATTTTTTGTAATAAGGATTAATTCTACTCATTCATAACATTATCTTTTTCAACTTAATGCTCTCGCTCTCATCATTGACGATCTACATTTTGACTCAGAGGTTTAAACCCAAGAAATCTTAATATACATAAGTATATATCTATGTTTAAACCGCTTTAACATTCGACTTTATTGAAACTTGACGTTATATGTATTGCAAGCACAATTTGGAACGTACCTGATTCATCAGAAAGAAAGAGGTTAAGATGCAAGTTCATCTGTCTGTTCATCAATCAGCTGATTGTTGATTTGTTTAGTTCCTAATAATTTTCAAATTCGATCTTTGTGAGCAATTATTTCTAAAATTCTTTTGAGCACGAGTTGAAAGAGACATTTTTAATTTCTATCAGTCATGTATAAAAAGTAAAACTAAGAATAAAATTAATTAATTAATGGTTATCCCGATATTAACTCACAAATGGCAGGAAAAAAAGTTCGCTGGGCTTTCAACATTGCCAAGTGGAATCCTACGCTTGAAGAAATGTTGAATTGCACATCTTATATTCAATTGGAAGAAAAAGAAAGACTTGGACGATTCGTCTTCAAAAACGACTTGAAGTCATCCCTAGTGGGCCGCTTATTAATGAGAAAATTCGTTTCAGAAAGCACAAGCACCCCTTATAATGAAGTTTTGTTTTCAAGAATTGAGCACGATAGACCAGTACTTATTTATCCCAATTTGAAAGAAATTAAGTTCAATGTATCACATCAAGGAGATTTTGTTGTTTTCGCTGGTTTACATGGGGATAGACTTCTGGGTATAGACGTGATGAAAATGGAATACAAGGGAGGTAAAAGATTATCCGAATTTTTCCGACTTATGAACAAGCAGTTTTCAAGTTATGAATGGGAAGCTATAAAAAGTGGAAGTGAGGAAGAACAAGTTCGTACGTTCTATAGATTTTGGTGCTTGAAAGAGAGTTATGTTAAAGCTCTAGGTGTAGGAATAACTATGGATTTACAAAGCATAAGTTTTAAACTTAATTCAAAAAATGTTACGCTGGATAACATTGTTAACGATACACAACTGTATCTCAACGGTAAGCTGCAAAACTGGGAATTTCATGAAGTGCTACTTAACAAAGATCATTGTGCTGCAGTGGCAATGAGTGATTTAGATAATGAAATGATCAATTTCAAAGAAATGACAATAGATGAGTTAATAAAAAATGGCATACCTATTCTCGAAAAAGATTTACAATATTGCGATAGATATTTTAAGAAATTAGAGAAATCTTGACATTCACATACAATATTCATTGATTCAAGTGATGTGAAAAACTAAAGAGACTTAATATACACATATGATGATAATATTTGAAATAAAAATTATTTGTTTTATTTCATATATTAAGTTTTACACCCTCTCAGTTTTCCTTTTAGGTTTACTCATTATATTGGATTACGTTTATTATTACCAGTATTATATTCATGTATTATGAACATTAGGCCAAGCTACAGAGATTTTTTCATGTAAAAAGTGTTAGAAGGAAACCAGCTCCGCCATTGTTTGTAAAATAGTTCCACTTGATATAGTGATATGTTTTTCACTCGACTTTATTATTTATGTCTTTGTTATTAACAATTTTATGCTAAAAATCGTTTATCAATATAAACTTTATTTGTGCGAAGAACAGGAACTGTCCGATGCATAGTTTTTGATCTGTGGCCATTTGAATATTTTACTATGCAATTTTCCAGCAGACCTGAATGCGACAGGTATGGTCCGATTTCTATTTACAAAAAAGATTTTGAAAGTAGAATTCTCGTAGTTTAAAACGTTCATCTTGGTTTTACATGACAACGCTGAGAAATATGTTAAAAATAAAGCTGAACATGACGAAAAAGGGCCGAGAAATAACCGTCACGTTCAAAATGCCGACGCTTTCGAATGTCATGCTTATCCTTGCCTGCTGCTCTACCCCCACTCTTCAACTACTCTCACGCGCTCGGCCCTTTTTCGTCATGTTCAGCTTTATTTTTAACATATTTCTCAGCGTTTTCTTGTAAAACCAAGATAAACGTTTTGAACTACGAGAATTCTACTTTCAAAATCTTTTTTGTAAATTGAAATCGGACCATACCGTCGCATTCAGGTCTGCTGGAAAATTGCATAGTAAAATATTCAAATGGCCACAGATCAAAAACTATGCATTGGACAGTTCCTGTTCTTCGCACAAATAAAGTTTATATTGATAAATGATACAATACCGGAGGATCTACTCTTCAACTCAAAAAATAACCGAGTTATGAATTTTTGAAAAAACTGCATTTTGGCCGGTTTTTTTCGATTTTCCCATAGACTAAATGTCTGATCGAGTCATCCGACCTCTCATTTTTTTCGTCTTTTCATTTTCTACAATAAGTCTATGGACACCAGGACCGGCCTAAGGGGTGTGCGAAGTATGCAGCCGCACACTCAAGCCTTTTGGAGGGGCATTAAATTGACCAATTTTTGTAAAAAAAAATAATAAATTTGGAAAATTTTTAGAAACTGATTTAAATGTTGGGCAGAAATATTACCCGACGGCATATCATTGGAAGCTTGGACCCTAAACAGCTGTACACTTCCCTCTACACCTCTCGCTTAGCGTCATTGCCAGTTTGTGGATTGAAAAATTAATTCATACAGCTAAAAATTCCAAGCTTCCAATGATTTGCCGCCGACTATAGAAGGAATTTTGTCTTAAAACTATTACAGTTAAAACCGAAGATCTACCTGGCTACCCCAATGAGTTCTGAAATATAGTAAGACTGATGCCCTTGACCAAGGTCAGTAGAACTGTCGTCTCGTGGCGCGACGCGGAAAGTCCCTCCCCCGGCTTTGCTTTGGCGCCTGAAATTAAAATAGTAAATTCATTCTCCGAAATGAAATCAAGAAAAGCCCTTGTATAAAATGTATAATAAAATAGACTATGTACTATCCTCATAGTTAATAATTTTTTTTTGTGTTTGCCATTAATGAACACTGTTATTATTGGTTCACTATGTTCTGTTGCTTTATGCCATATGGAAATTTATCTTAGGTCCGGTGAACGGTGATTCCCGCATTAGGTAGTAATTGCAGTATACGCATAAAAATCATTGCAACGTTACCTAGAGTTAAGCTTTCATTAGTTTATTTGACATAATAGTGGTTACAGTACAAAGAAGAGTACTGAACATATCAAGTCAATCAATAATGAATCAAATTGTCATACATAAATTTAATGTTCTACAAGGAGCAAAAGTGCACAAAAACTGTGTTTTTGGACCTTAAATTTCAAAAAATTCCATACTTCCCAGACCCCCGGCAGGGGCATAAAATTTGAGTCCAGCACACTTGCAATTTTCGCCTTAGGCCGGCCCTGATGGACACCATCACGATTACTCTGATAGTTCAAATTTTATAAGCAAAAAACTAAAAAAAACGCAATTTTTTGCATAAAATTGTTAATAACAAAGATATAAATAATAAAGTCGAGTGAAAAACATATCACTATATCATGTGGAACTATTTTACAAACAATGGCGGAGCTGGTTTTCTTCTAACACTTTTTGTACAAAATGCTCATTCTAAATCTCTGTAGCTTGGCCTAATGCTGAATCAAGATTTTCATCAGATCATGAGCACCCTGCTATTATAGATTTAAATATCAAAATTTTTATCCATACGTCCTTTATATAGCACTAGTGTAGTAATTAAATGTTTAATTCGACATAATTCCTGACTTGAAATTATGAATGATTATTTCATATTTGAAATATTGTTACAAATAAAAATTTGGTTGAAATAAATTGAGTAAGTATGCTCCCTTTAGCATAACTAAAGTTCCTACTCACTTAATCATTGTATAAATGAGTTTCATTCAAACAACTACTTCAAAAAGAAAAAACAAGATTAAAATGCCATATAACATTTCAACAAAATGCCTTCTATTCAATAGTTCAATACATATTACGCTTTATTTAATAATCTTATGTGTACAACAGGTTACAAACGCCATAAATTCTCTAGTTTAGCTCGTTAAGTTAAATATTTCAAAACTCCCTGAATCTGTTAAGTTGCCATAGTAAGAAATTCGTCGAGTTATTATACACAGTTTCTTATTTATTAAAGAATTTCATAAAGGAAGAACGCTATAACTTCGTTTAAACAAAAATATAATTGAAATTATGTTAACGAGTCAGTCAGATTATATTCAAATGATCAAGGCAATTGGAAAAAATCCAAGAAAAAAATTACTACATTTTAATTATTGCTTCCATTGAAATATTTATTCCAATGAGTGTCGAAAAATTTTGCACTGTAGAAATATTACACATCTAAATACAGGGTGTTCTACAAGCTCTATGACAAACTTTGACAGATGGTAGGTCACTTGATTTTAAACATTTTTTTTTTAATAAACATGGGTCCGATTCGTTGTTGTTTAGAAGAATTTTTTCAGTCAACCAGGAAGTGATAGAAAGTCACTAAGCATGTTAAACAATGCACACTCAAAAAATATACACCTGCTTCAATAAAAAACTTAGGCTGATAAATAGAAATATCGGTTCTTATGAAAATAATTATTGTTAGTGTCATTTTAATTATTTATTAGATATTTCTTGTGAAAGTTCTAAATAAAATAATTGCTGACGTACATTTTAATATTATATATACCACAAAATATGTGCTATCAGCACGACGGTGCACCGCCACATAGGGAAGACAAGTAGTTGCTTGACTAAATGAACATTTCCCGAATAAATGGATGGGTCAAGGAGGTCCAATATTATGGCCACCTCGTTCACCCGATCTAAATCCTCTGGATTTTTATTTATGGGGACACATGAAGCAGCTGCTCTACCATGTTGAAATCGCTACCCATCAGCAATTACTTGCAAGAATTCAAGATGCAGCTAACCAAATAAGAAATGATCCAAATCTCATTCTTCGAGTGACCGAATCTTTAGTTCGTCAATGTGAGGCTTGCATTCAAGCTGAGGGTGGACATTTCGAACAATTTTTATAGTTTTTAGTTTTGTGATTATCATTTAATTTAAATTTATATAATTAATTGCTAATAAAAGTTGAATGCTTGTAACTTCTAAACAAAAACGAATCGGACCCATGTTTATTGAAAAAAAATGTTCAAAATCAAGCAACCTACCTTCTGTCAAAGTTTGTCATAGAGCTTGTAGAACACTCTGTATATTACAGACATTGGAATAGATTGATTCTATTTCTATTAATATTCAACAATTTCAATTAAAGAATATATATCTGATTAACCAGACTTTGATTTAAAACAAGGTTCTTATTGAGGAAATCTGAAAAAAAAATCGAGAAGAATTAGCTTATTACTCCCATCAGTATTAGAACTTTGGTTACACAAAAACCAAATGGAATATTCTTATATTGAAGTTATCTTTTTTCCATTGTTCTTGGATATTTTCAAGTAATTTGATAATTCAAGTTTGAATTTCTAGTAACATCTTTTGCAGATCCAATTAAAATGTTAAACCGCAAAATTTATCCTCTACCAATTTGAAACTTTCGTAATCCAATCTTCTCCAAAAAAAATTCAAATGTCAGTCTTGAAGTGAAGCTTTGTGCCTGAAATGAGAAACAAAAAATTACCTTCAACGATTCAAGAAAATTATGTTTGTTGGAGATTCTAACAAATGGACGGTATATTTATTCATAAACGCATATAAAGGGTGGATTTTGGATTGATTGGGCCGATACTTGGTGTAAATTAATAAACATATTAAAACAATGGTTAAAAATAACAATTTACACATTTATTATAAGAAATAACGCATGACGCACGTTTCGGTGGAACTTCACCTTCTTCAGATACTAACGGCAAACTAACTATGATTCTCTGTTATATCGAAAACAAGAAATGACAAATTATGTAGAAGGGGTAAATACAAAGATGGTTACAAATAATTATTAGAAAAGGAAAAACCAATTCTGAACTGCTAGTCAGGTAGTTCGGTAATTTTGAAAAGATTGAGAAGGGGGCTTGAAGTATGATCGATTTGGCTATTCAATAGGAGACCGGAATGCTTGTATTTATTTATCAGTAATGATTCTAAAAAATTAAGTTTAATTCCCTTACTTTCAGTATTTAATATTTTAAAATCGAAATTGAATGTGTGATTTTCTTGGATTAAATGGTTTGCATAATGTGAATCCGACTTCTGATTAACAAAGCTACGTTTGTGTTCTGAAATTCTAGTTTGAAAATTTCTAAAAGTTCTACCAATGTAAAACTTATCACAATCGCCACAATTAATTTTATAAACTCCCGATTTATTATCTTTATGAACTTTGGTTTATTATTTTTTATATGATTTCCTAAATTATTACCGATGCGATAAGCAATGTTAATGTTGTGCTTAGATAAGAGAGATTTAAGTTTTTTACTTGAATTTCCGATGAAAGTGAGGCTGTTATATTTGATATTATTTTTAGTAAGGGGTACACCTAGTTAATCGCATTTTTGAAAAACTTTTTACCTATCATATTGTCTATAATATTGGGATCATAATTATTATTTACAGCAATTTGTTTAATTATATTTTTCTCGATGTTAAAATTGGCGTTTGAAAGTGGAATATCTACTAAACGATGTACCGTACTATTGAAAGCTGCCATTTTGTGTTGGAATGGATGTAGGGAACTACTATGTATGACGCTATCAGTGTGCGATGCATTGCGAAGAATTGAAAAATTATGTTTGTTATCTACTTTTGTTATTTCTTATAATAAATGTGTAAACTGTTATTTTTAACCATTGTTTTAATATAAAGGATGGATTCCGGTGGAGCGATACATACGCGACTTTAGCCGTATTAAAGCCAATGATACTTTTTTGTTTATAACCGTTAAAATAATTCCTACACCAAAAATATTGGCATTTCTCGTGAATAAAAATCCTCTCCAGGCTAATAGGTTAGTGAAACAAAATTATTTTTTTCACTATCTTAGTGACACTATGTTTCTTGACTTGAATAGCTCATCTTGTATTCTTTAAAAATTTGCTTTCAATTCTTGTTTCTTCGATGAAACATTCGTTAATGATATTGGATAATTTTCTTTAAAATCTTGATTTCTTCTTATAAAAAATGTGTAGGTTTTTAATCATTCAATAGTTTAATTTTCTTGATTTAAAGAATACTTCGTGTGCACTAATGAATACATTTATAAAGGAAGAAGAGATTATTTTACCATTTTCAAGAACATGAACAACAGCGACAAATTTTTAAAACGCGTTAGGTTCAGATTTTCAAAAAGAGCAATTTGAAGGGATTTTAGGGGTGCAAAAATCAGCTCCATGAGCTCTCCAAAAAGCTCTAGCTCTAGCATAATCAATTGCTACATTTTTTTCCGCCAGTTTGGAAAATCCCGCTTGTGCCCACTTCCCCACCACTCCCAAGTTTGAAAATTCTAAAATTTTTGTTTGACTCAAAATTTCCAAACTAGGATATTTTTTCAGCTCATTTGGTCTGCTGGGGATGTCAAAATGTACAGGAAAATTATATACCCATATGATACATCAAAAAAACCTCAAAAATCGTGGTACAGAAGGTATAAAACGGATTTAAAAACCACTCCCGGACCTCACTGTTGAGTTGTTGACTTTTTAATACAGTGCAATAGACTATTATTTTTGGTGAATATACTACTAAAAAAAATTGGCAGCATAAAAAACATGACAATAACGTAAATTAGATGTTCAAATAATTCTTACATCTTCACGGAATTAATACAAGATTTTGTGAAAAATGGAGCCTGAAGACTACTTTGTATCATTACTAATAAAAGTCGGGATATCTTTCTTCAATAAAATCATTAACACTTATAATTTTGAGACGACTAGCAGTTATAAACTGATTAATATTATTTCACAAATTAATCGAAACTTTTCCACTTCCATATACATAATTATTTTCCCAAAAGCATAATCCCAAAACGCTGAATATTTTATTAGATCCCGAATTTATTTAAAATTTTTTATTCATGTTATATTTTAATTATCTTTTCTGTCATCTAGATTGTAGACACTCACTTGACTAAAACAAAATACGTTGAAAATTTGTCTATGTCAATTGTTTGTGATTCATTGAACACTGCTTTCACGTGTTTTTTAGCTCTACAAAAAGTTCAGACTTTCAATTTCACAAATTTAAAATGACTGAGATTGAATTCTCGCACATCACTTGGTGAAACATCATAAAGAATAAAGTATAAACTTTAAAATAAAAAACACTTGAATTATGTTTCACTATATAAAAATATTTAGATACTGTATCTAGCAGTAACGAATAGTCGACATGTTTCGAGTTATGAACTCATTATCAAGACTGACTACAGGAGAGTATTACATCTGATTTTATAAAACAGACAAAAGCAAAGGTGATAGCTGAAAATCAATTTGTTCGTTTGCAAGAGGTAATTAACTATTATGGGCGGAACTTATTTCGAAAATTTCAAGAAGGTCAAGGCGCTTTCCTTTGTTACCTGAATCCAACAATTGGGTTTTGTTGAAATCCAGGAAGTGATTGAATTTTATTCAATGTTCGGAGAAGCCAGTGGTATTTTTATTTTGTAAAATTGACTTTTTATGTTCTTCAACACTAATGTTTATATTCCTTCCTGTTTGTCCAATATAGAAAGCAGGATATTCGTCGCAAAATATTTTGTAAACACCACTGTTTTCTCCGATGTTAGATTTTTCTTTATTATTGACTAAGAATCACTTCGAGTTTCTTTTATTTGTTGGTATACAAAATATACCACTTATTAAAATGCATCTAGTTTATCGTGCGACGGTCCAAATCATGAACCAGTGCATGATTGTGACATATATTCTATTCGACTCCTTACAAAACGATTCTCACCGCAACTTTTTGACCATGTGCTTGTGTTAGGTTATGTTTACTGGCGCCTAGAGTGAATTTTGTCGTATTCTTCTAGAAGTTTGTAGAAGTAAGTAAGCAATATGATATTTTTGGAATATAGTTAAGCTATATTGAATTGGTTCCTGTAGAGTATACTATTGATGGACATGGAATATTCCAACTTTATCAATTTCTAGTTGTACATTTTCATGTATTGTAGTGGTATGTTATTTGTACCACCGCCCTTCAATTATTAATTCCTTTTACGAATTGTATCATGGAATCTTTACCATTTCGACTGGTGGGTATGACATATGAAGAATTAATGAAAGAAATAGAAAATCTGGATGTCGATCCCATACCCTCTGATTCTGAATCGGTGGTGGAAGATCAGTCAGAAGATGAAACACAAAATATCGAAACCAATATTGATATTTTACAAGCAGACAGCGATTCCGACTGTGAAGAGAATTTGCCCCTTTCGATTATAAGACAAAGATTGAAGATGACGCCCAAGCAACTGGAATGCAAAAACAGTGCCAAAAAAACCTGGAGACTTTGTTTCGGAGACTGGTGTAAGGGATATTATAGAAAATGTGGAGTCTCCTACACCAGGAAAACTGTTTCAACTTTTTTTTCACTGACGATTTGTTGGAGCATATAGTTTTTCAGACTAACTTATATTGTAATCAGATATGCACAAAAGCTAAAGTTACAGATCTGAATGAACTGAAAATATTTTTAGCTATAAACGTATTGATGGGACATGTACCTTTGGAAATACGGACGACTGAAAGCGCTCATCAGCCAGAAAGGGCTACAAGGCGTCGTTGTGTCAATTGTAGCACAACAAAAAAACAAATTCGAACAGATTGGATATGTTCTCTATGCCAAGTAGCCCTTTGTTTAGGAAAAAGGAAATCTTGTTTCCAGGATTTTCATAATAAACTATGAGGACCTAATTGCGCAGTGGTACACTATGTATACCACCCATTTTTTTTGATAAATTTTGAAAAATTATGGATTTTTTTGTTTTTACATTACATTATATACACTTTGTTTATGTTTGACGTTGTATTTATATATAAAAATTTAATAAAATCATTTTGACCCTCTACGACTTTTTTTGTCAGAATTTCTTGCCCCTGAAAGAGTTAACGTTATTTTCCCATAGTCTGTTACAAATTTTGGTACTTAAATTCGGCACATAATTTATTGGGAAACATGTCGACTATTCGTTACTGCTAAATACAGTATCTAAATATTTTTATATAGTGAAACATAAGCAAAGTGTTTTTTATTTTAAAGTTTATACTTTAAAATTTAGAATGAGTAAAAAATATGAATATGAAGCTTACATTGGTTCAAGCCCATGGAGATTAGATGATTAAATTATGTATCGTTCTTTTCATTTGTTATATTTCGTTAACTTTCTAAAAACTTTGATTAATTTTTGATTTTACGAAAAAAGATTTTAAATAGAAATACATGAAAATTTTCGAAAGAGTTGTTTCAATTTAATAATATCAAAGTTTAAAATTGCAAATATGTGTCAGGGGCAGGGGGTCACAAAAATTTGACCAAGGGCTCAAAAAATCGTTGAATTCGTAAAACGTAATTTATACAGGGTGTTTCTAAATTGATGCGAAAGATTTCAATGGGTGATTCTTTAGCAAAAATTAAGGGGGGTCTTTCATATAACTTTTTGTTCAAGTTACCCTCCAAGTTACAGCCCTTTGAAATTAGGTGAAAAAAATTGTTTTTATTCAATACATCCACTTTGGAAAAATTTGGAAGAATGAAATTTGGCAGATAACTGCTGCTAATAAAATGGCAGTTTTTGAGTGTTTTTGTTACCCTTAAATGTAATCACAAGGGGCTAAAAAAAACAACCCCTATAATATTTTGCATCAGAACTTTTTAATGCGCCTATATTTTCCTTTTTAAAAAATATATTCGAAAAAACAGACTCGATCTGCAACTTTTTTATATCATAAAGTTGTTAGTTTGATCACAAAAAAATAAAATAGTGCTGAGACTATTTTCCCATAAATTCACAGAGGTTATCATTTATTAAAAAAAAAACAAGTAAGCTGCTGTCAAATAATTTGTTAATTGTTATTAGTAGTACAATTATTGTTCAATCCGCTTTAATTTGCAATATTCTTCAACTAAATAAAAAAATGCCATTCTTTCAATAAAGTTTTATTTAGTTGTGAAAAATGTTTGAAGTCATTATGAAACTGTCTAGAAATTAGAAAAAATCAGGACTATAAAACTATTTGTCATATGACTTCATTTGACAGCAGCTTACTTGTTTTTTAAATAAATGATAACCTCTCTGTGAATTTATGGGAAGAGTCTGAGCACTATTTTATTTTTTTGTGATCAAACTAACAACTTTATGATAAAAAGTCAAGATATAAAAAAGTTGCAGATTGAGTCTGCCTTTTCAAATATATTTTTTAAATAGGAAAGTATAAGCGCATTAAAAAGTTCTGATGCAAAATATTATAGGGGTTGTTTTTTTCAGCCCCTTGTGCTAACATTTTAGTGTAACAAAAACACTCAAAAACTGCCATTTTATTAGCAGCAGTTATCTGCCAAATTTCATTCCTCTAATTTTTTCCTAAGTGGATGTATTGAATAAAAACAATTTTTTTTCACCTAATTTCAAAGGGCTGTAACTTGGAGGGAAAAGGGCGTTGAACAAAAAGTTATATGAAAGACCCCCCTTAATTTTTGCTGAAGAATCACCCAATGAAATCTTTCGCATCAATTCAGAAACACCCTGTATATGGCCCCATATCCCAAACTTAAAAATCAACTAATTTTCTTACCACACGTTAACTGCGTTAATCAGATACAAGCTCCTGTTTTAGTTTCCCACTACCTTACAAAGTGATACTTTAAAAATGTATTACTTACTCAATGTGGCATCTCAATTCAATTCGCTCCATCACTTACACATTCTACCAGAAAAAATTCCACTTACATTACATCACATATTCCCAGAAATATGTAACTTCCCCAATATTAAAAACACTAACATCACAAAAACAAAAGTCTCTCATGTTTCTGGAGATATGTAACGCAGTTAACGTGTTGAGAAAAAAAAAGTTGAATTTACTTTTAAATTTTATTACTGAAAAATAAATATTTATAAGCACATACATTTTTTTCTACATCATGTTTAAGAAATAGATATGAATGTACAAAATAATTTACAAAGTTGAAATTAGGATCTTCGATATAGAAAATTTTTTCCTAACCAACACGATAATTAAATAACGAATTTACCTATGAATTTAGTTTTCCATCAAATCGAGTTATTCAAGAACGTGCAAAAAGCTGACAGAATTAACATTAACATTTTCTAAACTACTTCAATATTTTAAAATGAAAAGGTTTAGTGAGTTCTTCTCGTTGTGTCATATCCTCATAGTGATCATTATGGCCTTTAATTTTGTCAATAAATTACGCAGTGCTCTTTTAATTAATTGTAGAAAATTCAATTTTTATGAATTATAATTGCTTTTGCACATTTTCGAGTGCTTACCTACTGCTCAATAACTACGTTTTAAACTACACACAGTAAAAAACGAACAAAGCGAATACCCAAATTTGAGAATTGATTTTGCCATAAAAATACTGGTTAAAATATTAGAGCAGCTAAACAAACGAAAATAATCAAATAGCAATACATTTTTGTTATTTATGTAAAAACAACAAATAGTCAAATCTTGACAAACTGTTACTTATTACAAAGAATAAACAACTTAGTAAACAATTACCTCGAAGTTTGATCCATATAGTATCAATAATTAATTCATTAGTCTGCTTGGATAATTCGACCAATTCCATGAAATTTTCTCTCGCGAAAATATTACTCTACAAGAAAAATCATTCTTCAACATCAAAACTAAAAACCGATGTCAGCATTCTGCACGAAAATGAACCTCGAATATTCACAAAAAATACACATTAACAAAAACCAAAGAAAATTTCCTAATATTTTCAAGTTCGAATTAACAACGAATAAAAACACCTCTACCTTACACTTGGCTCGCCAAAAAAGAACGAAAAGAAATTTCAAAAGAAATTAACTTTTCTTCGTTATAAAAATTTCTTGTAAACTTCATTTCATTTATCAAAAAATAATTTTCATTTCATACCTTAACGTGTATTAACCTGAACTATAGTTGTGTACAAAAAATTTCATCAATACGTCAGCGTAGTAACGTCAATCGTTAATTAAAAAAAAAATTATTTTGTTCTTTCGCTTAGGAGTTTATTCGTGATTGTCTACTGAAATTTGAATGAATTTATGAGATAAAAGGAGCGTTAACAATAGATCAAGTATCAACAGCTACTGAGTTCTGCAAACAATTGCGGGTTACTTTGATCGGTCGCAAACATTAGTATTTAAGTCTGGCTGGCGAGACGGCCACCTACTCAAATATCCTCAACACGCAACATAAACATAACGAAAATTATTGATATTTTCACTTATAATCGAAAGCTTGCATAACCATAAATGAAATACATGTTACACAGTTACTCATATAATTATTTAGTACAAACGAGCTTGGGCGACCATCTCGCACATGCAACCAATCAGGTTTTAACCCTAGTGACAAAGACCGTTTCCGCAACATAAAATTCATCATCAGGATACAATAACGTAGTTTCCACCGTTACAACGTGAGACCGTTATCAAGGAAATTGAGATAAAATATTACAAAAAAAAATTCAACTAATTTACTCCAACTATTGAGTCAAATTAACAGTTTCATCGACGATTGCATCAATTTAAAATCGCCGAAGATGCTCATCTTATTCTCTAATGATATATACCTTCATAGTCGTAACTGAATTACGATTTTTAACGGTGCTTCGTGGGATAAACATGAAAGATCGACGAAATTCGATCCGACATAGAATTATGTTAAACCTGGAACGTACAATGTTAAATGTGGAATTTAAAGCGTAACATTTCAAGTGGAATATACGGAAAATGGCCGAAAAAAAAACACACACACATATATATATATATATATATATATATATATATATATATATATATATATATATATATATATATATATATATATATACATATATAGGGTTTTCCAATAAGAAGTTTCATTTTGAATAGCCCGATGTTTAGGCAGCTGTCAAATTTAAAGCTGTCATCTTTTGACATTTGACAAGTAAAAACTTTGCCATTACTAAAAATGGTACGATACACGCTTCAGCAACGCATTGAAATTATTAAAATTCACTACAAAAATGGTGAAAATTTTTGCAGTCTCAGTTCGCAAAACTAAAGAATTTTTTGGTCATTCGTCGATCTTTGGAATTAGACATTCCACAAACGACATTACACCGTATTTTGGATAAAGACTTAAGTCTTAAGGCTTTCAAAATTCAGTTAACACAGGAACTCAAGCCAGCCGATCACCACAAACGTCGTATCTTCGCTGATTGGGTCCATCAAATGCATCAAAATGATCCGGATTTTCATCGAACAATTATCTTAAGTGATGAGGCCCATTTTCACCTCGGAGGTTACGTTAATAAGCAAAATAGCCGCATTTGGGGCTCAGAAAATCCTAGAATGATTGTTGAAAAGCCTCTATATCCGCAACGTGTCACCGTTTGGTGTGGTTTTTGGGCTGGCGGTGTGATTGGACCCTACTTTTTCGAAAATGAAGCTGGTGCAACCGTTACAGTGAATGGATGGCGTTACCGAGCTATGATTAATGATTTCTTATGGCCGGAATTGGAAGATATTGATGTAGACGAAATTTATTTTCAGCAAGACGGCGCAACGTGCCACACAAGCAACGAAACAATCGCAATTTTGCAAGAAAAGTTTCCTAACCGTGTTATATCGCTAAGAGGTGATCAAAATTGGCCACCGAGATCTTGTGATTTAACAACTTTAGACTTTTTTCTTTGGGGCCACGTGAAAGATAAGGTCTATGCCAATGCTCCACAATCGATTCAGGATCTCAAAGATGGAATTCGTGAAGTTATCGAGGACATACATCCGCAAATGTGCGAATTGGTCATGGAAAATTTCATGAAAAGGATATGGTGTTGCAAGCGTAACCGTGGCGGACATTTGGCTGATATCGTTTTCAAATATTAATGGCATATCTTCCTCTTTCTAATGAAATAAACATTCATTGTTTTCTTTAAAAAAATACTCGTTTTTTTTAAATATCAAAATGTAACCTCTTATTGGAAAACCCTTTATATATATATATATATATATATATATATATATATATATATATATATATATATATATATATATATATATATATATATATATATATATATATATATATATATATATATATATATATATATATATATATATATATAATGTATATGTTTTGTGATTACGAGGATATTACTGTTCTATTTTTTGTTATGAAATTTTATTTATTTTGTGATACTTTAAGAGAATATATATATATATATATATATATATATATATATAATATATATATATATATATATATATATATATATATATATATATATATATATATATATATATATATTATATATATATATATATATATATATATAATATATATATATATATATATATATATATATATATATATATATATATATATATATATAAGATCGCATAACTCCAAAACCGTTTGACCGATTATAGTCAAACTTGGCACATCTGAGCGTTATTTCATTGAGAAGGTTTTTAAGTGGAATTTTGATATAAACTATATGTGCTTTTTTGATAAAACGAATTTCGTAGAATTCGTTACTACCTGGTCTGGCGCATTCATAATTCTGTATTAAATAATTTGAATCTCAGAAACGCGTGACCGGGCCGCTAGTATTTATATACATTAACACATATCATCGAAATATCTCATTAGATTTTTCCTTAATCTAATTATAGCCCCTTACGATTCTCAATTGACAGGTTCAAATTTTTGGACACCCTGTATAAGATGTGAAGTTTATTATAAATAGAAAATATGATCCGATTGTCACACTTGTACATTTCGCTCACAAAACTTACGATACTCCTCGAGTATTTCAAATATGAAACTAGGTACAGTTTACATTTCTTCAAAAATTCAAAACACACTTCTTTTGCTCAGGTAATCCAAAAAGGCAATAATATACAGGTTCCATTTAAAAACACGATACTTTTCGGGCTTTTGCGACACCCTGTATAATATCGCGTGTATAATAAAGTTATGATTGATCTTTCCCAATGTAAATTTTAAATTATTCAAAGGGCTGTGTAGCCATTTATCAACAAAAGCACAAATTGAACGTAATAAGTTCAAACGAAGAAAAAATGGGATCCCGCTTTATTTCTTCAAAAAAAAAATTATTCATTTTTGAGAAAATATTTCCGATGTTTTTCGAAGTTCAAATTCAAAATGGCATCTGGAAAAATCGCCAAACACCGAGATATATAAATGCTCTGATCTACAGATTTCATTATTTGTACATGAAAACTTCGTGGAAGTTTAACGATTTTTATCTATTTTCTTTTTCTTAGATTTAAATTTTACTTACAAAAATAATTTTATTCACTGGTTAGTTTATTATATTCGATAAACTGAAATACAAAAATTCTTTCTTGATAATAATTTTCGCGTAAATTTCAATTTATCAGAAAAAAATTTCGTATGAATGTAACATTTAAAAAATAAATTTCTTACAAATATGCAAGGTACTATTTATCAACAAGTTTTTTTGTAAAAGTTCTCGTGAAAATTTTAATTATAACTTTCAACTTTTTTCGAAATAGTAATAAATATATACAATGAATATATAATATGAATTTTGCGCAAAAACGATAAATAAGTCATTGTAATAAAATGCACATTTTCGTAATGCGTTATTGACATTTTCCCGTCGCCATTTTGAACAGAACCGCGAAACATAACCTAAAACATTTCGAGGACACAAATAACCAATTTTTTCCCTCGAACAAATAACACGAAACTTTTCTTCTACCGGAGGAACGGGGGCCGTTCAAGAAAAGTGGGGGAAGAGTGATAAATTGAAGGTAACAAGTGGTGGGGAGCATCGATTTACTCATCAGTTACGTAAATATAGATAGGCCAATAATCCACCGCTCACGGCGATCGCGCCGGCGACAAGTAATGGTTTATACAGAGACCTCTTCAGTTGTGTCCACTGCTCGTTGACCTGCTGGCGGCGCTTCATCTCTCTCACTTTGGCCTCCATGCGTTCCTTCTTCTCCCGGCGGTTGCGATGGCGCAGTTCGGACGGAGACACTCGACTAAAAATACAAAAGAAATATCATGAAATATATATATACAGTATGTCCACGGATGAGGTTTACAAGAGGACAAATCGACTAAAAAATGGAAAAATACGAAAAAAGGCCCCTCTTAATAAACGTTTCTGCTTGTCTATAATATACGATTCATCATAAGAAATTTCAATTTTTTTATACAGGGTGGGTACAAACTGCAAAAATGTTATTTTGCTTAAGAGTAAACATACCTTATTCTGAAAGTTATGAAAAAAAGTCACTCTTAATAAACGTTTCTGCTTGTCTAGAAAATACGATTCATCATAAAAAAACTTTAATTTTTTGATACGGGGTGGGTACAAACTGCAAAAATGTTCTTTTTTTATTTTGAGGGACCTACAGTTTAACGCCGGTTCCGAACGGCCAACGGGCTTGTAAACAATGTACATTACCCAGCAATTAATCTCATAATTAGAACCACTAAATTCAGGACATACACAACAACCAAGAGCAAGATGGGACTCGAACCCACATCCTCGGCTTACAAGCGGTGCACCTTACCGCTGGTCTACCGAGGCCTCGGCAAAAATGTTATTTTGCTTGAGAGTAAGTTTCTACCCACCCTGTATAAAAAAAAATTAAAGTTTCTTATGATGAATCGTATTTTCTAGACAAATAAAAACGTTTATTAAGAGTGATTTTTTTCGTAACTTTCAAAATAAGATATGTTTAGTCTTAAGGAAAATAACATTTTTGCAGTTTGTACCGACCCTGTATACAAAAATTAAAATTTCTTAAGATGGATCGTATTTTCTAGACAAGCAGAAACGTTTATTAAGAGTGCCTTTTTTTCGTATTTTTCTATTTTTGGTCCATTTGTCCTCTTGTAAACCCCATCCGTGGACATACTGTATATATATATATATATATATATATATATATATATATATATATATATATATATATATATATATATATATATATATATATATATATATATATATATATATATATATATATATATAAAAATAAAAAAAATAATATATATATATATATATATATATATATATATATATATATATATATATATATATATATATATATATATATATATATATATGTATGTCACCGGAAGATAACAAGAAACGCAAGTTTATAAGTTTCCTAGGAAATTCATAAACCTTTGTAGGATTCTAAAAGAGAGATAAATTGTATTATTTTACGCCCACATTTTCGCAAATTGATAAACTTACCGAACTCAGGCGTAAAATAATAAGTAAGCAATAACCAAACGCCATGTGAACTCTGATTGGTTGAATAACTCACGTGTTCCTTCTACTTCCTCTCCTTTCTCCTACGCCATTGTTGGCCACGGAACATAAACAAACCGGTTGTTCGTGTGTTTTTTTGTAAAGTTTTTAATGTTTTAACTCTGTTGGAACTGTGAAAATAGTTTTACTTTGCTAAGGTCTCACTAAACTAGACCCATATTGAGCGACCTAGAAGCTGCGGACAGCCAAATTTTTGTTATGTTTAATTTTATGTTTATAAAGCTCTTACTCTCTCTTGCTGTTTGGCAATTCGCCTGAGGCTCAAGAATTTTTTTGAAATTTAATTTTAAAATGTTTGTTTTTATGTTTTATGATTGTTTTTTATTTTTTAATAAACCTTTTTAATGTCGTATAACACGATTTCTGTTGTTTTGTTTTGGTGGAGTGAAGTAGGGGTCATTAGCATATTATGTAAAAAAGTAACCCTGTATTATAGTAACCTACCTAGTTTTAAAGTAAAAATACTGTTAGGTAGGTAATCGAAACTGATAAATATATAGTTTGGCAAGTCCGATTATACCTAAGTCTATGGACACAAGCATTGCCACTGTCAACATCGACCAATCAGAGAGCAGTGTGTTATTTGCCGTATTTTAAAAAAGCGTAAAATTAAAAGCTCTCCTGTGATTGGTCGAACCGTTTAGAATCTTACGAATGGATATCCGTTAGTTTATAAATTTACCACGAGACGTCGCAAATTAATAAGTTTGCGAAAATGTGGGCGTAAAATAATACAATTTATCTTTCGTTTAGAATCTTACGAATGTTTATAAATTTCCTAGAAAATTTATAAACTTGCGGATCTTGCTATTTTCCGGTGACTTTCTGGTATAAATATATATATATATATATATATATATATATTATATATATATATATATATATATATATATATATATATATATATATATATATATATATATATATATATATATATTATATATATACAGGGTGTTTCTAAATTGATGCGAATAATATACATATATATATATATATATATATATATATATATATATATATATATATATATATATATATATATATATATATATATAAAGATATATATATATATTTATATATAACAGGGTGTTTCTGCATTGATCCGAAAGGTTTCAATGGGTGATTCTTTAGCAAAAATTAAGGGGGGTCTTTCATATAAATTTTTGTTCACAACCCTTTTCCCTCCAAGTTATAGACCTTTGAAATTAGGTAAAAAAATGATTTTATTCAAAACATCCACCTTGGAAAAATTTAGAAGATAGAAATTTGGCAGATAAATGATGCTAATAAAATGGCAGTTTTTGTTACCTTTAAATGTAATCACAAGGAGCTGAAAAAAACAACCCCTATAATATTTTGCATCGAAATTTTAATGCATCCATATTTTCCTATTTATATATATTCGAAAAGACAGACTCGATCTGCAACTTTTTTATGTCTTGACTTTTAATCATAAAGTTGTTAGTTTGATCACAAAAAAATAAAATAGTGCTCAGACTATTTTCCCATAAATTCACAGAGCTTATCATTTATTAAAAAAAAACAAGTAAGCTGTTGTCAAACGTCAAATAATTTGTTAATTGTTATTAGTAGTACAATTATTGTTCAATCCGCTCTAATTTGCAATATTCTTCAACTAAATAAAAAAATGCCATTCTTTCAATAAAGTTTTATTTAGTTGTGAAAAATGTTTGAAGTCATTATAAAACTGTCTAGAAATTAGAAAAAATCAGGACAATAAAACTATTTGTCATATGACTTCATTTGACAGCAGCTTACTTGTTTTTTTTTTTAAATAAATGATAACCTCTCTGTGAATTTATGGGAAGAGTCTGAGCACTATTTTATTTTTTTGTGATCAAACTAACAACTTTATGATAAAAAGTCAAGATATAAAAAAGTTGCAGATTGAGTCTGTCTTTTCAAATATATTTTTTAAATAGGAAAGTATAAGCGCATTAAAAAGTTCTGATGCAAAATATTATAGGGGTTGTTTTTTTCAGCCCCTTGTGATTACATTCAAGGGTAACAAAAACATTCAAAAACTGCCATTTTATTAGCAGCAGTTATCTGCCAAATTTCATTATTCCAAATTTTTCCAAAGTGGATGTTTTGAATAAAAACAATTTTTTTCACCTAATTTCAAAGGGCTATAACTTGGAGGGAAAAGGGTGTTGAACAAAAAGTTATATGAAAGACCCCCCTTAATTTTTGCTAAAGAATCACCCATTGAAATCTTTCGCATCAATTCAGAAACACCCTGTATATATATATATATATATATATATATATATATATATATATATATATATATATATATATATATGTATATGTATATGTATATATATATATATATATATATATATATATATATATATATATATATATATATATATATATATATATATATATATATATATATATATATATATATATATATATATATATATATATATATAATATATATATATATATATATATATATATATATATATATATATATATATATATATATGTATATATATATATATATATATATGTATATATATATATATATATATATATATATATATATATATAAGAAATCATTTATTTGTTCACCTAGGCATTTACATAATACACTAGAGTTAATCATATAGGTGTAAAACACGTCAAAGTAAAATTAAAAGTAAAAATTATACAACTTTAGAACAACAAAAAACCAAAGTGAAACAAACAAAATTACATGTACATGTGGACATCACAACTAAAAACTTAGAAAGAGTCGTTCAAATACTCCTGCACCCCGTAGTAAGTCTTTTGAGTGAGAATTTCCCTTAACCTACCCTTCAGCCGCAATGGAGGGAGGTAGCTTATATTATTTGGAAATGATTTAATAAATTTACTTTAAAAAACAACAATACCTTTTTGTTGTTTTTTTCGTTTCAATATTTTCCAACTTTGTTTATTTATAATACAAGTATAATGACTTCGGCACTTTGACAATAATATATTGAAAATGAAAAATTGATTTTATCAACTTCAGGAGGATCAAAAAACACCGAATTGGTAATCCGAAAGAAAATGAATCAATTTTCTCACCTTTCGTCTATAGAACTAGACTTTTCCGTATTGTCAGAGTCCGACTTGGATTCTTCTATCAATTCGTCCTCGCTGCTACCATCGCCTCCAGGAACTACGGGCAAGGGGCCGCTCGGGTTGTACTCCTGAAAGGAACACGACGAAAATTAGATGCATAAGAAAGAATCATAGCTTTGAAAATATTTCAATATTAAAACTTAACCAATATTAAAACTTAGCCAAGGGTCAGCGCTTTTTTTTAATTTAACCTTACAATCCACCATAAGAAAACTTAATATCCAAGGAATTATAAATACAGAAAGTAAACAACTGTTTGCGTATGCAGATGACATCCAGCAAGGATTTCCAACCTCGTTTCAAAACTATTATTTGATCCAAGAGCAAATGAGTTTGAGGTCTTTGGAATCACGGAGGGAAAACTTTGACGTGATGCTAATTTTCAAGTTGATAAACAACTTTACTGACAGTAAATATTTGTTAGCTAAAATAAGCCTTAATTGCAGGTCCGCATTATTGAGATCTAGAGAAATTTTTAACTTAAGTTTTGCTCCAACTAATTATTTTATGAACAGCCCCTTAATTAGATCTCAAAGACTTGCGAATGAATGCGAAGTTGATTTTTTTGCAGTCTAAATTTTTTCCGTTAAGAAATATTTCGAGTCGCAACCGATAAGCAGATAGTTAGGAGCAGGCTCGTTTTTGCAGGTGCTTATGAAGTTGTCGGTTTGATTTATAAAGGAATTTGATTATGAATGTTGTTTCATGTTTTTTCATTTTTTTTATTTTTAAATTGAAATTTGAAATATTATTTTTTGTATCTTTGAATTTACTTAGTTTAATAATGTAAAATGGCAGGTCCGTTTGATTAAATAAATAAATCTCTGCAAGAAACTTACCAATATTGAATGGAATTGGCATTTACTTGGTGAAAGTTCATATTCATAACTTTATAAAGAAATTAAAAAACTAACTTTTCGAAAGGAAATGCATATAATTAAACAAATGGCAGTAAATAATGGTTATTCACCTAATATGATTGACAGCCTCATTCAGAGGAAAAAATACAAAATTGCAATTTCAGAAGTTTACCCACTTATATCCGAGAAAAGTAGAGTATTTAACAGTTTAACATACTTGGGCAAACCTTCCGAAAACCTGAAATTGTTTTTTCAAAAACAAAATTTCAAAATTTCATATAAAACCAACAATAGCATTGGAAAATTGATTAAAAACAACAAATCAACAATCCATAGGGATGAACGTACTGGTGTTTATAAACTCGACTGTAACGATTGTGAAAAATTCTATATAGGACGTACAGCTATATAGGACATAAGCAGAACTTATTAAGTGTTTATTATGCTTTGGCATACTCACACATGGCACATAACATAATTGCATGGGGATCGTCGACAGACTTCAACAGGGTATTTATCAGCCAAAAAAGAATAATAAGAGCAATTTTCAATATCAACCGTCTATATACTAGCAAGCCACATTTTATTAGACATGAAATACTTACATGTGCCTCTATATATATATATATATATATATATATATATATATATATATATATATATATATATATATATTCAAACTACTCATGTATATAAGGAATAAAATCGGGGTAATAGATAGAAATAAGGATATACATGAATACATCACTCGAAATTCTGACCAACTCAGAATAGAAAAGCATCTTACATCAAAATATAAAAGATGCCCCGACTATATGGGCATCATGTGCTATAATAAACTCCCCAAGAAGATATCAGATATCAAATCTATTAAAGCCTTTAAACTGTCGGTCAAAAATTTATTGATTAAAAGGGATATTATACAGTTAAAGAGTACCTGGAAGATACTACCCTCGAAGAGATCCAAAACTATGGGAATCATAAGAAAATAAATAAGTAAAATGCATTTACAGTTACATGTATTATTATATTTTTTTTTGACTCACACATTATGTAGAATTGTGGCAATAAAAAATTATTATTATTATTATTATTAATTACAATTAGAAATTTCAAAACTCGAATACACGAACACCAACGTAGCTATATTAAGCAGAAAACTGACTCTGATTATGCGTGCCATCTTATTCAAGAAAACCATACCTTTGATCACAATTATAATATATTACAATTAGAAAATAGTCTCCATAAAACCAACTGTTGGGAATCCCTATACATCAATAAATATAAAAATTCCGGAAATTTAGTTAACGACCAGATTGAAGTAAACCCTTCTCACCTCCTTAATCTGTTCAATGCAGGTACCTACTAATGGCTCTGAATGAATTGCTTATTGTTATTTAGTTTCTCTAGGAACCCCTCTGTTATATTAAATTTTGTATACATAGATTGTTTTGTAATACCATAGTTTAGTAAGAGATGAAGTCAATGTTATGACGAAACGCGTTTACTCAATAGATTTTTATTTCAACCTGTGAAAAGTTAGTTTTTTGTTTCTTTATAAAGTTATGAACTTACCAATACTCAAAGAAACATTTCTAGAGTTAGAAATGGAAACGAAGAAAGTTGGATTGAAAATTAATGCGGAAAAGACCAAATACACGAGGAATACTAGATAGAAAGTGACCGAGCTAACTCAGATACAAATAAATGGGCAAAGTTTCACAGAAGTCTCTTCCTTCACCTATCTTGGATCGGAGTTAAATACGAACAACCAGGTCAGTACAGATATTAAGGCTAGAATAGTTAAGAGCAACAGAGCTGGATTCGCATATAAACGACTACTGAAATCAAAAATCTCAAGTCGCGCAACAAAACTCAAAATTTATAAGACTCTAAAAGTATTAATTATAACACTCTTTGAAATCCTAGGAAAATTGTTATCCAAACATCAAGAAACAATAAAATATGAAATAAGGTATGAGGTAACAATATTTAAAAAAAAGCGACATTATGTGACATGTTCAAGAGATTTCAAGAAAAAAAAAATCTGAATTTCATGAAAAAATTAGACAGGATGAAATCATATCAGATAAACATAAACTGGCAACTCCATGCCGTAAGCTTGTATCAAAATCTCAGGAAAAAATATCGGACGTGACAACGCGAAACGGCAAACATTTGACGATCGCAAAATTCCCCACAAGACATCGGCGCCGACGCACTCACCTCTTCGTCGTCCGCGTCCCCGTTGTTGCCCCTCTCGTCGTAACCGAGGTCGTTCAACGACACGCTGTTTGGAATTTTGGGCAGCGGCCTGTCAACGGGGGACACGCTCGTCGGTCGCTTCAGGCTCTCGCTGCGCGGCGGCGGCAGGGGAGGCGGTTCGTCGCTCTCTTCGTCCGAACTCGACGACGTGGCAACGGTGTCGTTGGTATCTGTGTGGCTGTTGTTCAAGGCGACGTGATTGGTGATTTCCTAAAAAAAAATCGACGATCCTTAGATATACGCAGACAGATGAATGCTACTCACGACGAAATGACGATGGAGCATATCGAAAATTGCAGTGTTAACCTCGAAAGAATTTACGTGGTGATTTTCAAATCGCGTTGTGAACCGTGATATCAGTGATATTGATAAAGGGCGTGATCACGGGCACGATTTCTAAATTATACCTATACCTATCTGATATAATACAAGGATTTACTCTGAAAAATCGTAAATACGTAAAGCTCGGTGAAATAATTAGTATGTTATAGATTTAAATCGTTCATTTAAATATGAAGAGGAAAGATAAAAGAATTGGTACTGTAATAAAAAATTAAATCAAATTTTTAATCAGAAAAATCACGGCGAAGTAACAGTCGAATAAAATCTATGTATAGCAGGGGTCGATAAATGGCGGACCGCCGACCCATTTTGTGCGTACCGCGAGAACACAGCAACTTGCACTATAGAGTACATAATTTAGTAAAAATGTATAATTATAAGGTTTATCATTTTCATATTTTTTTCGTAGCACGCAGGCGCAAATACACGAACTACCATACGTACAAACATAATATACACGTAGGGCCATGCAAGTATGTATCAAGTATTATACAACGTAAAATACGGTAGAGTAGTGGGGACTAAATAATGTACGCTACGAACATTCGCATAAAGAGGAGACGAAGAATATGGAAACTATATAGAAACGCATTCTATCTTATTCTCTGTTCAAAATAGTAAACAGTGAAGGGGTTGGCCCGCAGCGCAGATGGCCTAGATAAATTTCGTTCCCCATATTTATATGGCTACAATTTGGCTGCCACATCAGCCCATAGAAATATAAACATTACATCTCTATGTTTCAGCGTTGTCTCGCTTATGGAACCACCCTAACCTCTAACGTCAATATTGTCAATGTCAAGGTTTTTTGTTTGATTTATGATAAGCGTATTGAATGCAATAATTTATTATTCGGTTTTATAACTTTACGAAATAGTGAATCATGGATAGAGCTGTTTGAAATAAATTACCCGCCTCAATTGGTCCGCTTTGCGAATTATTTTACGAAAAGCGAAAAGGTTAAAAATAAGGCGAAATGTTCCTTGTCTAGATGAAGATGCCGCCGTTTATGCTACAACTTTCGATATGTGCCATTTTTTGATGGAGTAACGTGTTCAGTCGTGAGTTTAGTGTGGGGAAACGTTACCTGGAAGTGGCGTCGGGAATGGATAAGATGTTCAGGATATGGGAGCTTGGGTACTCCAAACTTGGGATTTTGAGATGAAAACGAAATATTACTCTTGGTACGGGTTTTCTCGATTGTTTGACTGTAAAATAGATTCATAACCTCTTCAAAAACTGTTGAATTAACTCAATCGTATTTGATATATTCAAACAATAAATTATTATAAGTAACTTTTCAAGATGTTTCGATCTAATATTTTTCCTAATTTCCTATATACTATAGTATTTATGTACTTGTATTGTAACGTTGTTGCTCGCGCACCAACGTTAGTTGTGCGCAAGCTGGTTATTCCACTGGAGGGGCAAGACACTGCCTATATAACCCGAGCACCGAGAATGCAGAAGGCAGTTCTTGGGAGGTACTGACTCCTAGTAACTCTCTCCTAGACTGGGTATTGACCAGTCTAACTCCCGTCCGTCGGAAAGTATTGATTGCCGACAAAATCCCTGAGACTGGGTATTGACCAGTCTCTTCCCGTTCCGTCCGACAAGTATTGATTGTCGGAAATCCTCGTAGGTTGGGTATTGACCAATCTATTCCCGTTCCGTCCGACAAGTACTGATTGTCGGAGAATTCATATAGACCGAGAGCTGACTAGCTCTCAGTGGTCAACGAGGTTGACCAGCTGGCGGCGATGAAGCCGACCCCGGTCCCCGGAATCACGTCAAGCAGAATCGCGGACCTAAGAACGCAGAGCACATCCCTGCGCTTCGCTCCATCCTCGACTGACAAAGGACTGCCTGCGCACTGGAGGTGCGGTCGACGCAGCGAAACGAGACCAGAGCAGAAGCCGATGCGCGCTGGGTCATACTATACAAATATTTGATTTCTGCTAATAATTTACTGTAAATAAACTTGTATATAACTAAAAGATACCTTCTTTATAATTCAGGAGAAACCGACACGAAAAGTCCATTATACAGTATTCATTCCCCAAGGAAGAACATATTGAATTTAATTTTAAGTCCTCTGACCATTTTGCTGATAGATAAATTAAATTGTAACTATTAAGTTAATATTATCATATTAGAAAGACCAACATTCTCGTTATAAGGGGAAAAGACAGGAAAGTTCAGATACATTCCTATTCAAAATGAACATTAACACAATATTTTCAACGGAGTTCTACATTTTTGAGAAGCATTGATTTATTTTGCCTGAAAGCAGATTTTTTTCACAGAAGCACATTATAGACTGCTGTTTTTTTTTTTCAATCTTCAACAAGAAGCAAAATTAATTATCATTGGTTTATTTTAAAGAAGAATATAGAAAATATGTACTTATATGTGTACTTGATGTTCAGATCAATTGACAAACAACCAGTATCAAAATCCTCAGTTGGACTTCTAAAATAAAAAATTCTCCCAACCTCGAGTTATGAAAATGAGTTAGTTCTCATACATATAATTAACCCAATTGGCCAGTAATTTGGTTGTATTATTTCGAACTTTGTTAAAATCAAATTTCCCAGCTCATCAACAACCAATAGCTATTTAAATTTAGTCACTTTCTATCACTTCGCAACCTACTCAAACTGAACCTGTTCACTCAATCTCTACTAAATCTCACAAAGAAGGGCACTAAACAAGTTTTATTTACTTTTGGCTACTTGCCTGAAAATCTTGTGTGAATGCTACATTAAGTCACAATCAGTAACTGCAAAGTTACTAACCAACCGAATAGCTTACAAATACGGACGCCAAAGGTACAAAGACATAATAATTTCAATTGCGCAACCGATACTTACTGTAGGAGAGGCGTTGGGGTCCAACAGTTTCTTAGCACCTTCAATAATAGCTTGGTAGGAAAAGCGCAACTGTTCTGCCGTTTGAATCAGTCCCATCCTGTATTTCCTCATGTCTAATAGAATTTCCTTAACGTCTACTGAATCTATGCCGTATTTTTCAATCTGGAATCACAATGAGAGTCGTGCTTAATGAAAGGTTCGACTAAAGAATTTGAACAACTGACGAATAAGCTAAAATAAAGCACCTGGTTTGATTCCACTAGAATTGCTATCTTTACTCGACATATATGTTTTGATGAGTGGACATATCTTGAAGTCTATTTGGTTACTTAATTTCTAGAGCTTCTAAACGGTCCATCGTCTTTCCCTTATTCATTAATGTAAAATCTCCAAATTATGTAAATCTATAAAATGGTAGTTCTTTATGCAATGTCCCAAAATTCCAGTGGACATTCTTACTTAGAATGATCGATTTTTCGTGTTCATCTAATCTGGTACTGATATTTTATCAATATAAAATGCATCATAATCCAAAAAATTTAATTTATGTACACCAGATTTTTCAAAGATCGTTTGTCAATATTATTGATTAATAATGAACCCAAATTCCTTCTATTCGTACTAATAATTATAATATTGTAGTTATTCAACATTATACAAATCTTATGATTTAATTTTGGGACAAAGTTAATTGAAAAGAATTTTTGTTCACCTACATTTCTTAATATTCTGATGCACCTCCAGCATATATATCCCGAACATTAAGAAGTAGATGACCAAACCTAGTTTTCGATTAACTTTGTCCCGAATTAAATAACAAAATTTGCGATAGTTCAAATAAATACAATATAAGAAATATTAGTACGAATACTATAAATTTGGGATCCTTATTGGTCATTAAAGACAGACAAAATCTTCGAAAAATATGGTGTATATAAATTAAAATGTATTGATTTTGGTGCATTTTTTTTATATTCGGCAAACTAGTAGAAACATCGGTACCATGTTGGACGAACATAAAAAATCAATCATACAAAGTGAAAACGTCCCAGAAATTTACATAAAGATGAGCCATCTCACAGATTTGAATAATCTGGGGATGTCGCATTATTCGGAATTCCTGGCTGTAAAACTTTATAAAAATCTTCCACAAGCAGTGGAGGATTTGCCATTGTTGAAATTTAAATGAACTCTTAAATCATTCTTGATAGGTAAAGCACTATACGACACTGATGATTTCCTCAAGTTCAATTTTTCTAATTTTAATATGATTTACCTGTTAATTTTTAGTTTGGTTTATTTTAATGAAATTTTAATGTGTGACATTGTATTTGTTGTATTTTATATCGACATGACGAGTACTGATTTCTTTGGCGATAACAAGAATAAAGCGAATATAAAATTGAACAAGGTAAACAGGACGGATCTTTGGTCGATTGTAGGCCTGCTACAGGAACTTACTAATCAAAATTTAGTAAAAAAAACTCTGGGTTAATAGCCCTCAACTTATAGGTCCAGTAAATAAAACGATTTAAGGGAATTTAGCAAAGTGTTTTAATCTAGTTGATTTATAATTTGAACAATGTTCCTAAGTGTTAAGCAAGCAGTTAATTGAAATTAACAAAAATTAGAGCCTAAATCTGGATAGAGCAAGATCCTAGACCCGCCAGACGTTACTTATTTTCTCAGAAATAATATTTGTGGGATGAAGTAGTGCTCGTATGTACTTTCAGTGTATGGATACCTGCTACCTTGTGCCTACGGCCAATTTCCAGGTATCAGGTGCTTAAGATGGAAAAAAACTCAACTCACTTTTCTTATTTTCTCAGTCTTGATTTTTGTATATGATACTCGGGGAACTATTTAAATACCTTATGCAAGCAGCCAGACCGATCGTATGGGTCAAACATCCCACCAGACACAAATAAAGTGTCCCTATGAGTATGACAGTATGAGCGAAATGTCATGATTTGCTCATTTAAGCGGGATAGTGATTATCTATGTGCGTCAATCTCCCTTCTATACTTACTGTCATAACATTTCGCTCATACTGTCATACTTATAGGGACACTTTATTTGTGTCTAGCGGGTTGTTTGGCCCATACGATCGGTCTGGCTGCTTGCATAAGGTATTGAAATAGTTCACTAAATATCATGTATAAAAATCAAGAGTGAGTTGAGTTTTTTCCCATCTTAAGCACCTGGTACCTGGAAATTGGCCGTCGGCACAAGTTAGCAGGTATCCATACACTGAAAGTACATAAGAACAGTACTTCATCCCACAAATATTATTGCTGAGAAAATAAGTAACGTCTGGCGGCTCTGGGATCTTGGACTAGGAGTGCATACTTACGAGAACTAAACAACTATCGACCAGGCAGAACGTGCCGGACCGGCCAATACCGGCAGAGCAGTGGACCACCGCCGGTCCGACGTCCGCTTCCAGCACCCCCTCGCTGCGCACCCTGTTCAGGAACTGCAGGAAGGCGGTCGGCGAACCCGGCACGCCGAAGTCTGGCCATGTCGTGTAGTGGAACTGGAGCACGTCGCGCGACGTTTCCGTCTGTAAATCGGTCAGCCTCAGGACGCGCGTCAGATAATACGAGTAGTCGCGCTGCTCGACGTACTCGACGCTCAAGTCGACGTCGGACATGCGTATGGCGTGTTCGGGGCCGACTTCGGAAGGCCAATACTGTGGTAAAGATAAAGCGGGGATGAGTTTTGTGTTTCTTTCAACGGTAAAAGCATGATATATTGGAGAACTCTATGTGAGATATTACTCCTCTTATATGGTGTTAATTGATTTTTTTCGAAGTAAAAATTTGAGAAGCGTTAGTGTTTCTTCAACATATAAATGTATTGCTTTTAACAGTACTGCTACAAATATAATTTGTTTACACACGTCAAACAATGAAAAATAACAAAAAGTAAAATAATTCCATTTCTAATTATACGCTACATATCCATTTTCTAAAATAAGTTCAATTGAATTTATCTCAAGTACAAGATTTTTCATACATAACACTTTATTTTATAAATGAAAATCCGCACAAGCAACACAGTTAAAATGTTACTGACAAAAGATATCCAAAACTCCACCAACTCCTCATTAAAAAAAGTGCGCGCGTACAAAGTACACATGTCAGAAGTGAAATTTCTTTGGCAAACTGATTTTTACATCTCTTTTCTTCTAAAATTAAAATTTAGTAAAAGGAATTTATGAAATATTTTCATTTTATATTTTATGAAAAATAGTATATTAAATTCTCTAATAACGAGTAGCAATTTAAAATTTCACGTGTTATTTATAAATATTAAAATTTCCTAACCTTCAAACGAATTAACATAAAAAATTGTAAATCAATAAGAAGATAACAAATATATTACTTAATCTGAACAACTGCTTAGTATAGGATGATTTACAAATTTATCACAAAATGTTTATTTATAAATTTAACTCCCTGTATACATACAAATGACAATGTGAATAAATAAAAAATCTGCGTTTGCTGTAGTAGAAGACGTTATGAGACAGAATTACCATTTAAAGTTCTAATATTCAACTGATAAACGAATACATCAACAAATAGCGTGTATTTTTTCTCGATATCCTCTTTCTCTCACGCTCCAAGGCTATGTGCTTCATACTACATTCGCCTCTCCCTCTTCTTGGACTAAAACGTCCCACATCCGGTTCATCCTTAAGAATTTTACCCTCATGCGCCCAAAGAAGTTTCACTTCAAAAATTCAGCATGTATGCCTTCACGAACAGGAAATTTTGAATCCTAATTTTAAAGGCTAACTGGCCTTGCTATGAGACTCATTCTTAAACTAATTAACCACAACTTAATAACCAAAGTACCAGTTTGGATTGAAAGATCTCTACATCTCAATTTGTTAATGCATGTTTTAGTATTATCATCTAAACATAACAGTTAAGTCTGGTAAGCGGAAGATTCTTCCAAGTCTAACTGGTCATGATTCATTAAGAATACACACATGCAATGCTGTTCAATATATAATTTCACTGAACTTTGTGAGATATATGTTAAGACATTATCAAGTCTTCTGAAATTTAAATATTCAGACTTCTATAATATAATCAACTATTGAACAAAAACAAAACTTGAATTTACTACGTTTATTATCACAAAAATAATTTGAAGAAAAATATAACACTGCGACTGCAATTTCGGTTATTAGACCATCATCGGGCAGATTCAGTTAAGAACTGAATACATTATTATAGGTTTGCGCTTACGGGTGGGAAATAATTATTGCAGGTACCTAAATAGACAAGAGGAACACATTTCAAGAAGCGATAAGTGTTTTTACACTTATTTCGCATAATAAAATTGAGTCATATACAGTAGGTTGCCATATTATTAGGGACAGTACTCAGATTTCTGTATTTTAGAGTTCAACTGGATTTCACAAAGAAATTATTAGTTGTAGGTTTCTTATGTTTTCTTTATAAGTAATCTGTATTCTATTGGTATCATAAAAATAACAAAAAATGTAGGCAATGCTATTTACTATTTTTCATATAAGTTATATCACCAATAACAAAAATCCAATGAAATAATATTCAATATTTCGAGATGCCGCTTTTTGCTGAAATAAGAGGTTATATGCGTCGGGGCTTGCACTCAACACATGCCTTTGCATTATTTTGTATTTCAGAGTTGTGATGCCCTTCTCTGATTTGAGTTTCAATCTGCTGGCACTTCGCGGTCTTCACTTTCTTTGCAATTGCCTGCTTGGTTAGTTCCCACATGATGTTATGGAGTTCCTGTCTGATGAATTCCTGGCCAAGGCCAAATACTAACATGATTTTCAGTCAGGAATGCAGTAACACTTCTGGTTTTGTGGCACGGTGCTGAATCATGCATAAAAAGTTAATTATCATCATCAGAGAAGCATTTTTTGAGTTGCGGCAGTAGTCGATTTTCTAGTACTCGAGTGTACTGGTCTTGTTTGATCGTCCCTTTTACGATGTATAGGCACCCCATGCCTTTGGCTGAGGTAACATACCACACCATGACACTAACAAGGTGTTTAACCCTCTTCAAAACACAGTTTTTATGGAAAGGAATCCTCAGGGCATCTTCTGACAAAAGAACTGTTGTCGACCAAAATTTGGACCGATGACTCATCGGAGAAGCACAACTGTAAAATATTAGAAGTAATGCTATAAAATCACCAAGGATGATTTAAACTATTCATTATTGTTATTCTTAGTCGATTCCAGTCCACAATATTTATATTGTGGCGTTGGCTAGCCCACTGAAGTCGCTTTGTTGTCATAGTCTCCGTGAGGTGAGGTTTTTTAGTAGGCTGACGACCATGCACATTCTCTTCGGCCAAACTCCTCTTGGCCATACTTTTTGAAACTTCAATACCTTCTTCGTTTATCATCTTAGTCAGACGGGAAATACTCTTTTTTTCCAATTTTGCTGACTTTTTGATCTGTACGAGGAGTGGTGATCTTTTTCCGGTCACATTTACCTACAGTATCAGTTTCCTGCGGTTTATTTTCATCGATCTCAATTTTAATTCGATTAACTAGAGACTTGGTAATGACTACAATAGTTGCTATAGCTCACTGGGAATGTCAAGTGTTCAATAACAAAGTTTTTTTCTATCTACAAGTTCTTGGAGGAGTGTCCGAAGTCCTGTCCATAGTGAAAAGATGCAGATTTGAGGTTATCACGTCGAATTGTTGAGAAAATGTAAATCCGCTAATGAAACTCTACAAAATTATTGTAATAAGAGGCATAACTTACCTTCTGATTACTTTTAATAAAAAGACTGTAGAAAAACTAAGATGTAATATTGAGAACAACAATACAGCAAACCGCACTTTTTGACTAACAAAAACGGAATGAGAAGACACATCACATAATTGACAAATTCAGCAAGTTTCCGGTATTACCACATATCAAAAATATTAGCAATAATGCCAGTAGTTGAATCAATTGAAATAACCCCTTTCAAAACCACTTTGTTTTCTCAAATAGTTGTTTGAAACTAGAAATTACGTAAATTCGAGCACTGTCCCTAATAATTTGGCAACCCACTGTACAAAAGAGTAGAAATATAAAAAATAAAATATATATATAAAAGGTAAAATGTATTAAAATAATGTATGAAATATAACGGGGAGGTTTCTTGGCCATTGATTGAAATAATCATTATCGAAGGGCTCGTACTTCAGATCTCTTTATGAACGTTTTCGGTTGTTTTTTGAATTGGAATGAGTTGGGTATAGTCCGAATTTCTTCAGGTACGGAATTGAACATTTTTGGAGCATTATAAAAAAAACTAGTCTTCAGCAGTGATTTTGTTATTTGCGGTGTTATGTAGTTGTTTTCTATTCGGCAATCATTTGAAAACGTTGAATCCGTTTCATTTTTCAAATCATTGCCGGGAAAACCACTACCCGTTTCCACAAATAGATAACTTTCAAATTATGCACAAATTACCGAAAGGAACCAAACAAACTTACTTAGAATCATTGAAAATTTTTAAACTCAATCATAATGCAAAAGATATCTTGCTGAACGACCAGATTGTTTTGATATAAGGTAAGGTGGGGCAAGTGCGTTTTCGGGGTAAGTGCATAGTAGCCCTCTTCTGTCCTGTTAAGCTTGAGTCAGAGAGCTACTATCTGTGGGTTCTGTTGCGAACTTTATAACCATAAAAACTTTGCCACTAGAGGCGCTCCAGGGCAGTGCGCTTCAGTATTGGCGCGGTTTCAAAGTGACCATGTGGTTTAGTCTCGTGTGTCAAGTTGGAAGGAGTCTAGATCATCTCAGTTGATCTACCACATTTTACAATTTTTTGCATATTTCTCATACTAAGTACATACTTTTAATATTGTAGTTCTAGAATAAAACTTGAATTTAATTATATTTGTTCATTTCACCTGAGTTAGACTATACTCTGCACTTACCTCAAGAAATTGAGGTGTCGGGGCAAGTGCGCTAGTGAACAGTGGGACAAGTGCAGGATGCTACGCACTTGCCGCCTCACGATTCTTACTTAAGAAAAATGGAAGAAGAAGAAAGAGCAGAGAGAAGATGCTACAGACTTTAAAAAAGTTAATGATATGGCTGTTGGTGACTGGGTCATCGTTCAATTTTTGGGCAAGAAAACGATCAAGCAGTACGTGGGAGAGATCATTGAATTTGATAAAGATGAGCCAATGATATCACCAAAAGTTGGCAGGCGAGGGAAAGCTATTTTTAATATTGATTTAACCAGTTACAACATTCAGTGATGAATATTGTTTTACTTATTTCCTGGTTACGTAAAAGTACCAAAAATTTTTTTTATTATTGTATTGTAGAATTTTGAATTTTTTACATAATTCTGATACCCTTTTGTGATGAAAAGTATTGCGATTTTGTTGAATTTTATAGTATAATGTTTGAGTTGTTCAATGGAAACAAATATATAACGTTGATCACATTCTTAAATTGATTTTTTTGTAACCACCCAGTAAATTTCTGTTCGACAAGCTGTGAAACTCTGTATCTCAGAGAGTTATGCTCCGATTTTTGCAAAAATTCAAAAACCATTCAAACATCAGGAATCGAACTATCTGGCACTTGCCCCGTCGTGCACTAATTATTCTTTGTAACGTTTCGAAGGCTGGGTTATGCACTTGCCCCATTTTATGGGGCAAGTGCATACTAGGGACCTTTTTTTTCTTTTCGTTTATGAAACTTGTGAATTTCGATTTTTCGCGGAATCCTATGACACAGAACAATACAGATGTGGTAGAAGTTTCTTTTGCATAACTAATAATCTCTCTAACATAAAAAGCAGATTTTATGTAGCTCTTTAAAGGTGAACTCGACAAAATGTATAGCGCACTTGCCCCACCTTACCTTATTCTCCTATATTTAGTGTATTCAAACAATAATGATTTTTCTTAGAACATTTTATTGTACCAATTTGGGAAATTCACTTCGATTAGCCCTTCTTGAAATGTGTTCCTCTTGTCTATTTAGGTACCTGCAATAATTCTTTCCTACCAGTAAGCGCAAATCTATAATTATGTATTCAGTTCTTAACTTAATCTGTCCGATGACGGTCTAGTGACAGAAATTGCAATCGCAGTGTTATATTTTTCAAATCATTTTTGTGATAATAAACGTAATAAATTCAAGTTTTGTTTTTGTTCATCGTGTTAAATTATCACGTTGTAACAACGAATTCCATCAACTATTCTTAATACTAGCCTTGTTACAGTTTGTTGACGAATAATTCTGTCGGTATAGAATTTGCCTACCACACAATGCTAGCATAAGAATTTACTAAATTTCGTAATATATCCCAAAGGTTACCTGATAACACTTCTCCTGCTTGTTTTCTATGAGTTTGTTTAGCATGAGGATCGCCTTGCTCTCTTGCTCCCACACCATCAACCAAAAGTGACTGACGGTAGTATGTAATGGCCCCTGCGTGAGAATGTACTTCCTATTAGCCTTGTCTATTTTTACGAAGTTGGCGTTTATGTAATCGACGGTACCCCTCTTCAGTACTATCCTGCTGTGATCGTACGGACTGACATCTCGGTACCTGTTCAGCGGCTTGTTCTTCGCCTTGACCGCCTCTAGTGCGCTGCTACTGTTGTTCAAGCTCTGTTCCCGAATTTTCTTTAAAAAAAAATAGCGTTAGTGAAAGAGAACATTTGAAACTAGAGAGTTTTTGAGTTTCTATTTGAAGTCAACGTAATTATCGTAAACCGCTATGCTGAGTTTGCGCAGAACGGAAAACGTTATTAACGGGTTGAAGATCCAGAAAGAGTTTTTGAATTCAAATTCATTGCGAACGTCAAATAAGTATAACCTCTCTTGTGTTCTTGTATTATTTTTTGTCGGGTGATTTTTCCAATTTTCATTCACCCTTATTAGCGTTCTTTGGGTAAATTATCATGGAAGATGTATATAGCGATCAGGCGCGGGGGTGTGGATCATAATTTAATGAGAGGTATAATCTTACATAACATCTTTGAAGAGGAACAAGAACGTGAAAATATTGATGGAAACATACCCGGATTCGATTTGTATAATATTGAGGTTGAAGAGGTGAAAAGAATTTTCCGTTTTCAAAGAGAGGATTTGCCACGGTTATGCCAAACTTTGCAGATACCAAACCCAATTGTCTGGACATAAAGCAACTGGTAAATGCAATAGTTTGTAGTAATAATTGTGATTAATTTGGGCAAATATATTTCTTAGGCAACGAAGGCTTATGTATTTTACTGTTCTCATTGAAAATAATTTTTCTGTTATAAGGGTAATGTGCTGCTGAATCACTGACCAAATATCTGGGTTTTCAAATGGATTATTACTTAGAACAACTCTAAGAAGTAACAGATCCTCCATATCTGTAAATCGTAGTCTTTTTTTAACTACCGTGGCAAGTGAACAAAAACCGTTGAAAAAATATCAAAATTAGCAGGCCAATTTACACAAATAAACAAACCAAAATAGCACTGTGACATAACCAATAAAAATACCGAAACTGTCAATCTCAAAACATCAGAACGCAGACTCGATTGATGGTTGCCACATAGTAAGAAATAACATTTTTTGCGAATTTTTAATACAAAGGAAGAAGTTTGGAACGAATTAGCACGATAGTATATATGATATTATTCACTTATCATAGTTTAAATAGTCTATTTTTCTTTAGTTTGTAACAATTTAACACAAGCGCGTTTAAACTTGTCAACACCGCGAATATAACGGACGTTTATTAAGCGAACGTTAAGGTCCCGTTGATAACGTAGTACGTTATCGGTTAATAACCGTCTCGGTAATTTCAAAGCTTCCGCGCATGCTCAGAATAACCGAAAACGTAATTTACGTGTAAATTAAGGGTCTCAAAAACTCCCTCGAATAGCGTCTCCCTAACATCAACCGAATTCGAGTACAAATTTTAAAGCATCTAACTAAATGGTGAGTGGCTGTGGAGAAGCGAAATGCTCGAAGATCCACAAAAACGGTTGAAATTCAAACACCAAGTGAAGAAAATAATCAATCAATGAATCCATGATGCACTTGTACTCAATCAGTAGAAACTGCGGAGGTGAGCAAATCTTCAACAAAAACATGAATTAATAATATTAATAATAAAAAAGAAACGGTGTCATGGGAGACCAGGTAGGAAGGAAGTTCCTTCGGATAATATAGAAGGACCACAGTTTGCGAAAACGAAACATGTGCGTGTCTTGGCGCACGACAGATGTGATAACTTATACTAATCCAAGTTGAAATAAGTAATACTGAAATGTGGGACTAAGAGCTCTTGCGAGATTGTGAATAAAAAAATTTAAAAAGCCAGGAGTCACCTCTGGGATTCGAACCCAGAAATACGGCACACCAGGGTTCAGTACTTAGACCACTCAGTCGTCAACGCAATGTAAAAATTAGACGCAAGAGTGTATATAACGAGAGGATAACGTATCGCCACGCTATTATTTTATGGAACAAATTTGTAAAGCTTTATCTTTTCATTATGCCATATCTGAGACTAAAAGTATGACGGAAGTAGACTGACGAAAGTCACGTTTTTAGTTAACACAAGCGAATATTGTATACCTTTCTCTTTCTCCCTCTTTCTTTCCGTTCTCTCATCCCTTCTCTTTCTGATCCCACTGCGCCACGTCAATCGCCAATGCATTATATGTATCCATTAATTCATGTACAAGCAACTCGAAAACGTCAGATGTGAAACATCGATATAATTTTGTATAAGTTATATGCATGAAAGAGCAGATTACGACAGGAATCAGATATGGCATAATGAAAAGATCAAGCTTTACAAAGGGGGCGTTCAAGTATTACGTAACGCAATTTTTGAAGATTTTTGAGCCTCCCTCCCCCCTATGTAACGCGCCGTAACGTTTTCATGAACCCTCCCTCCCCCTCCCTAAACGTTACGTAACACCCAAATGGCCATTTTTAACTTAAAGTCACAAATATGTTGCGCAAAATACCTGAAAGTCCCTAAAAATCCTACCTATGTTATTGTTTAAATGGCGTTTTCGTTAATAATAAACAAATCAAGAGTATTTTCACTCGCAATACATGCTTATATTTTTTATTTTATTGTTTTTTAAAAAATAATCATACATAATGTAAAATATTGAAATGGGCTCAAATTCGTCCTAATAAACTTCTATTGCTAATCTTCATTTGAGGGGTCTAGTATCAAAACGTACAATCTCCACTTTTCATAAAAATTCAGATAAAATATGTTTCCTTAACAGAATTTTACGGCGAATATAATGATATTTTCTTTTAGTTTCAAAACAATCAATCTCCCATAGTAATTTGCACTTAAATATTGGGTTTGGTTTCAAAACGTACAATATCCGTTGATAAATGGGGATCAAAAGGAACAATCTCCAAACAGCCAATAGGAAACACGATTTGGCCACGTGATCATATCGTCTGTAACTGAATTTTTCATTATTTACGCAGTATTGAAATAATTTAAAATAGTGTCGTGCTACGATTATTTTTTAGTACATTCATAGGGATTTTTTAAGGAAAATAAAAATATTTGTCAAAACTATTATTTAAAGAGTTAAAAATGGAAGTTTATGTAAAACCTGTGAGCGCAAGGAGAAACTACGTATAAAAGTGATCTTGGAGCTGACCCATCACTTTGCAAAAGAGGCAAAAAAATACAAGATATTTTCCCTACTATTATTGCAAAAAAAATGTTATGAAAGAGAAAAAAGTTACTACCTTGACTTCATTGCTTAAAGCTCATTACGGCGAAGAGTGGAGAACCAACGAAGATTTGCAATTTTACAAATTCGTTCTGGATGAAGGAGAAAAGGAATATGCAGAAAATAAAGAAAAGGAAGAAAAGAATCTTTGTGAATATTCTGATGAAGGACCTAGCGTTAGAGTCTGAAAAAATATACCAATAATCTTAAAAAAATACTGTTTTGTATATTTAGTAAAAAAAAATAAAAAAAATCGTGATGATATTATTTTATTTTCAAAACATGCTATCGGATCAAAACGTACAATCTCCAAACTTTTTTTTGTAAAATGAGCCTAGTTTGTAATAATTCTTTCATTTTGAGTATAGACAGACATACCACAATATTACATTGATATATCAGTTCATTAATATCTATGGTTTCATCAATAACTTAATTGAGAATCGTTTTAATCGATTGTCTACAAAACAACTAAAATGGATATTGTATGTTTTGATACTAGACCCCTCATTTAATTATGCCGTTTTCCTGACTTGGCTCTGTCCTTACATACATTTTTAGCTTCAGCCACCATTATTTTTCTCAAGCATTATTAGATTTCAGCTTATTAGCAGATTTTCACTTTGGGAACCTGCTTATTAAAATCGGTGCGATTGGCAAAGTTGGACCTAGGACCAAGATATTTTTTCGTTTCATAACTTTTTATGATTGTACTGATGGTCAAAAGAAATCGCACGGCATCTGCTTGAGGAGGCGACAGATCAACGGGCAACCTCAAAAGAAGTAGTGAAAACTTGCATGATTCTTTGTTTAGCTGACTAGGTACCGAGAGCTTGCTTGAGGTATAAAGGAATTGGCATCGGCAGGTTGGCGGCAAGAAAGTATTATTCGGAACGAATGATTTCAATGCACTCCTCAAGATGGAACAGTAGGATTTGTAAGCGCATTTAATTACTTGCAAAAAATATTTCGAGTCACGGACGTGAGCGCTATACCATTTTTAGTTTTTCTTTAGCCATTTTTTAAATTTCGTTGGCAGTTTATGGCAAACTTGGCACACAAGTCAGCATGAGAGCTTTTCTAGGGCGAAAACAGCTGATGATGCAAATCTCCCTCTTTTGAGAACATTACAGTATGAACTCACTTCTACAACACTGGCTACAGCAATGTGCTTCTGTGTATTACGTGTTTAAAACACTAAACCAAAACTGACAACGGGAACAAAAAAAATTACGACGAATACAGTCGAGGTATCCCATAAAAGATGAAGGGATAGGGTTGCCAACTTGGGAGAACAGAATAAAACTGACGGATACAATCGAGGGATTCCCCGTAAAACATGAATGAAAAGGGTTCCCAATGTTACGTAACGCGTTGTTCGAACACCCCTGCCGCCCATGTAACGCATCGTAACGTTTTACAAGACCCCCCCCCCCAAATTGCGTTACGTAATACTTGAACGCTCCCAAATGTGTTCCATAAAATAATGACTACGTATTGTAGGTTTATATTCAATTATGTAGCGTGGCGATACGTTATCCTCTCGTTATATACACTCTTGCGTCTATTCTTCACATTGAGTTGACGACCGAGTGGTCTAAGTACTGAACCCTGGTGTGCCGTATTTCTGGGTTCGAATCCCAGAGGTGACTCCTGGCTTTTTAAATTTTTTTATTCACAATCTCGTAAGAGCTCTTATCCCCACATTTCAATATCAATTATTTCAACTTGGATTAGTATAAGTTATCACATCTGTCGTACGCCCCGACACGCACATGTTTCGTTTTCGCAAATTGTGGTCCTTCTATATTATCCGAATAACTTCGTTCCTGTCTGGTGTCCCATGACACCGTTTTTCTTGTTTTATAGTTTCGTTTTTCCTCAGAAACAACCGCATATACTGAATTTCACATCAATACAAACTGACCTATCGTTACAGCTCTGGTAAGCAACACTGACGAGACCTGAAAACATAGAACCAGTCGCCTGTTTTTCGGCTGGTCAGACTTGCCGCATTACTATGAATTATCGCTGTGTTGTATTTCTAAGCGATGGAAGTCGTATAGCCTTCTTTGATGATAATTCTATCGCTAGAGAATTATCCTCGCTCAAAAGATGTGAAAATCGACATTTGCCGAATAGGCCAAGCTACAGAGATTTAAAGTGAGCATTTTGTGCAAAAAGTGTTAGAAGAAAACCAGCTCCGCCATTGTTTGTCAAATAGTTCCACATGATATAGAGATATGTTTTTCACTCGACTTTATTATTTATATCTTTGTTATTAACAATTATGCAAAAAAACGCGTGATGGTGTCAATAGACTTATTGTAGAAAATGAAAAGACGAAAAAAATGATAGGTCGGACGACTCGATCAGACCCTCAGTCTAAGGGAAAATTGGAAAAAACCGGCCAAAATGCAGTTTTTTCAAAATGTCATAACTCGGTTGTTTTTTGAGTTGTAGCGTAGATCCTCCGGTTAGTATTATTTATCAATATAAACTTCATTTGTGCGAAGAACAGGAACTGTCCGATGCATAGTTTTCGATCTGTGGCCATTTGAATATTTTACTATGCAATTTTACAGCAGACCTGAATGCGACAGGTATAGTCCGATTTTAATTTACAAAAAAGATTTCAAAAGTAGAATTCTCATAGTCCAAAACGATCATCTTGGTTTTACATGAAAACGCTGAGAAATATGTTAAAAATAAAGCTGAACATGACGAAAAAGGGCCGAGCGCGTGAGAGTAGTTGAAGAGTGGGGGTAGAGCAGCAGGCAAGGATAGGCACGACATTAGAAAGCGTCGGCATTTTGAACATGTCGGTTATTTCTCGACCGTTTTTCGTCATGTTCAGCTTTATTTTTAACATATTTCGCAGCGTTTTCATGAAAAACCAAGATGAACGTTTTGAACTATGAGAATTCTACTTTCAAAATCTTTTTTGTAAATTGAAATCAGACCATACCTGTCGCATTCAGGTCTGCTGGAAAATTGCATAGTAAAATATTCAAATGGCCAAAGATCAAAAACTATGCATCGGACAGTTCCTGCTCTTCGCACAAATAAAGTTTATATTGATAAATAATACTAACCGGAGGATCTACGCTACAACTCAAAAAATAACCGAGTTATGAATTTTTGAAAAAACTGCATTTTGGCCGGTTTTTTCCAATTTTCCCTTGGACTAAGGGTCTGATCGAGTCGTCCGACCTCTCATTTTTTTCGTCTTTTCATTTTCTACAATAAGTCTATTGACACCATCACGATTACTCTGATAGTTTTCATTTTATAAGCAAAAAACTAAAAAAAAACGCCAACATAACAAAGACATAAATAATAAAGTCGAGTGAAAAACATATCACTATATCATGTGGAACTATTTTACACACAATGGCGGAGCTGGTTTTCTTCTAACACTTTTTACATGAAAAAATCTCTGTAGCTTGGCCTAGAAACCTTCCTGATACGCAACTGCTGAACTAAAAGTAGTAAATAAATGAACGATTGAAAATCCGACGCAAAATTGACTGCACTAGAGTAATCAATTTTCCTCGAATCCGAGAACGGATTGTGTCGCAATCACGTAATCTAGCGCGTGTCGATCTTTTCCCGATACATTATCGTAGCGATCGAATCGAAAATGATAATAAACTACTTTTCAGGTCAACCAATTCAAGAACGGAAGAATACAGGACAATAAATTAAGTCAAAAAAGATACAACATTGAGGAATCAACAAGATTCTTGGACATCCACATAGATAGAAACCTGTAAGTGGAAATAACACAGAATTTATCTTGATGAGAGAAACACAATAGCTGTCTATGGTTTCAGAATTACATCAAAGTATGTCCACAGGAATTATTTGAAGATTGTGTATCATGCAATGATAGGAGCAAAACTGAGGTTCGGCATTTTATTTTATGGGCCAGGAAATATAGAACAACTGTTGAGTGTACAAAACAAAAGCAATCAGAATATTAACTAGCATGAGATATGATGAGCCCTGCAGAAATATCAAGAAATCGGTTATATTAACGATATATGCACTTTATATCCAAGAAATCTTCTATTCATCAGAAACAATTTAGTATTTTTCGAAAAATATGAAAACAATAAGAGTTTTTATGATATGTGACTATCTTTATCCTAAATTTCATCTGACAACATCGCAAAGACAAGCTGAATACAGACAGGTACCTTATAGTTATTTAATAAACTAGTTTATTAATGACAGCGATTAATGGTTGAGATATTTTAACGTTAATAGTTCGAGACCATTAATCGCTACATTAATAAACGAGTTTATTACAAGATTTTTCCGTCGACCTCATCATGAATTGAGTATAAATTCTTGATTGAAATAAATTTTTATTTTGCATGACAGATACACTTGACACAATATAAATTTCTATGTTCATTTCGATATATTTATATTTATGCTCCCGATGGAACAATTTGAGAAATTCATAGATGGAATATTAGACATGTGACATTCTGAATAGTTAACATTACCTACAATATCCGATAAGGAATATGTGGAACTGGTGGAAGCTGAAGTGTTAATTACTTTCGAACGATTATTGCATAAAAATTTTTCCGCAGTTTCTACTTTATTTTGTATAGAGTTAAATTTTTCGATTTGAATTATGAATTCCTTTTCTCTGTGGAATAACAGTACAGACACAGAATAATTCAACTATTCCGTGCTGAATACTTCTGTGTTTGGTTGCCCATGACAATCATACATTAAAATAGGAGAAATTGGACATTAAAATGGGTCATTAATGATCAATTTCGTGTACGTCAAAGTAATCTTTTATTTAGAGGTCGACGGAAAAATTATATTAGTTTCTCACGTGAGATTTTTTGAAATGCATATTTGTTATATGAATGAGTTAATCTGTGCTAATTCTATTAGTTCAAGTGAATCAGTAATATTTCATAAAAATGTGAAAAAAATTAAGATAATAAAACAATGGTTGTAATAAGTCACAGTTTTTTCCGTGAAAATTATTAGTTCATCGTATGTTATTATAAAAAGTTATGGCATTATTTTCTTATGAATAATATTCACATCGTATATGAAGAAGAAATATTTACTCCAAAAAAAGTATTCACTGTTAATAAATATTCATCAACAGTTAACGAATAATGTGAGTAAAATAATTGTTCATATTTAATAAATGAATAAATTGTTTCCAATCAAATTTATTTCAGTGGAGACTTTACTCGAACCACCCCCCCCCCCCTAAACACCTCACGTAATTAATGGATGCCCCCTAACTAATTTAGATTGTTAGATGGAGATGATTTGAAATGAAGAAATATTATTATAATTATGATCCTTCGTCAACTTCTAAACCACTGATTCCCAAAGATCTTCAGGTGCACCCCCAGGAGTACACGCGAGAATCGACGGGGGACTAAGTAGAGTTTTGGGACTATGGTAGAAATGTAGCTAAAGGGGGTCCACCGGAACCATCAAAATTTTTGAAGTGGTCTATGAGAATAAAAAGTTTGGGAACCTCTGTTCTAAACTGTACGAAAGAACTCTCACGTCGACAGATAGATGGCGTCACCCAAACGATTCCTGGAATCGCCACTCGAATCTAATGGATGTGGTTCCGTGAAAAGATTAATTCATCGACATTATCTGCGACACTCTTTGTACGATAATTTCCAGTGTTTGTTCCGAAACGTATTTATCGACTACCGGTTACTATATTATTACTATTCCTAGAAATGCACTATATTTATTATTTCCATTGACCCGATAAGGAATACTTTGTTTATACAGGGCGTCACAGATGAAACGCTATATTTGAATATTTCTTTTAATATGGAGTTCGGAGAAAATTCTAAAAACACGATTTGTAATTCGGGCGAACATCGACTCACATTATTACTTGTGTCGTAGTGGACATCTCCTTACAGATATAGTTATAAACTTTAACATTACTTCCACATCAGAACGTGATGAAGTAGAGTAACAAAAATTTACAAATATTTTTTAGCTAAATCAGCTTAAAATGTCTCAAAACGCGAGGAAAAACTAATTTGAACAAAAAAAATTTCTGTCGGTCTGTCTGTTAGTTCCCTCGATAACTTTTGAGGCAATTGAGCTATTAACTTCAGATGCACAGGTAGGTATCCATAAGAGAAAGGTTCGGTTTTCAAGCCAATTTGGTTCAGGAGAAGGGGATGAAATGGGGAGTTAATTAACAAAAAAAAAGAGGCTATTTTACGTTAAAAATCGAGTATTATGCCGTTTTAGGGATCGAGTAATATATTTTTTTATTTTTCACTTGTATATTATTTGTTGATTGCTATAAATACACTCATTATGCCCTAGGGCGTTATGAGCGGGCATTATGGATCATAAGACTACACAAAGAAAGCAGCAATGACATTCACTAAATATGATGACGAAAATAATCACAAACGTCAAAATATCAACAAATGACATGCCTACTATGATAAGGAAAATGAAAAGTATAAGAGAAATGAACCGATTTTAAAATCGATTTTTCATTATAATAAAATAATTTTTTCGTGAAAAATAAAATCTTGTATGCACCACGTGCGTTACTAGATCCTAAAGCTCATCGGGCGTTAGGATCTATAAAACGCACTTGGTACATAAATATTAGAGGTTTTCAGGTTAATAATTCCGATTTTATAAACTATATGATAATTTAATACAAAATTATGAAGGGAAGGAAAAGGGTAAAAAGAAGAGGGGATACAAATTAAAAATTGTTGAAGAAATCTTATTCTTTTTGGGTTATCATAAGTTGTTGATATTTATAATAATTTGAGAATATACTGCACATAAGAAAATCAGATTATCTATGTTAGACGTCTCTTTTGATTGAACTGAAGGTGTCGAATATGATTTTAAGCTCGGTTTGACCAAAAAAATATTCGTTTTTGAGTTAGGGCAATACGAGCGAAACTAAAAGTGAATCATTATTGTTCCAATAGAATAAATACCGGAAATGTTGGTCTTTACCAAATTTATACGGATTCATGTTTTATACTTCTCTTTTGACTGAAGTAAAAAACTAAAATATTCGAGAAAATCCGGCATTTCATTACTCTGCTTATAAACTTTCCAACAAGTTCTATTCTATCTCTAAGTTATGGTATTTAAACTACGAAAAACAAAAATATTGTTAACCAACCATTAAATGCAAAATTTCACGCACCAAATGATGTAAATTAATCACTCTGTACATATTTTAACCTGAATGAAAATAAAAATGAAGACCCATTCAACATTCGAAATTTAGCATCGAAAAAATTAATTTCAATTTCATTAAAAAACATTTCTTATATTTAAAAAATTCTCAAGTTTTTGGTATCAAATCTGAATACAATGCTAAATTTTTCCCAGTTCCTCTGACACATACATATTCATATTTCCAGGTAATGAAATTATTAATATCTGATAAGAGATAAAAGCTAGCTTTATCTAGTTTTCTTTGTACACAAAACTTAATCATTCCTGAATCAATGAAGAAATATTTACTGAAGTAACCTTGACATTAGTTTGAATGAAAATTTGAATAATTCATTTCTAGCATTTAAGAAAACAGAATAATTATTATTTGAAAGTGGTAAAATAAGAATAAATTTACCAAAATAAGTAAGAAGTATATTCTTCAATTTTTTCCCTGTTTTATAATATATTTTATATATTTTTGAGATGAAAATAAAAAAGAAATAATTATTTTTCATTGAATTATTGTTATAATTTTGTTTATACCACCGTCACATTATTAACTCCACAATTTCAATTAGGGCGCAGTGTTTATATCTAAAATGGTTATATATGCATCAATATTGCGTATGAAACTGAATCCTGAAAAGTCAAAGTTCATGATTTTTCATCGCAGAATAAAATCAACATCACCGGCTGTATGTATAAACGGAGTTAACATCAAACCCTCAACTTCTATGAAATATTTGGGTGTGCAGATTGATAATAAATTAAATTTCAATCTACAGACGAATACAGCAAAAAAGAGAACTATAACTAGAGCCAAATACTTCGCCAAACTAACATATAAAAATCAAGGTATAAGCATACAAGATGCCACAAAAATTTATAAAAGCATCTGTCGACCCTTAATTGAATATGCACACCCAATATATGTTAACTGTAGAACTCCAGCAATGAAAAATCTCAAAGTGGCAGAGACAACAGCACTAAGGATTATTACAAGAATCAGACACCCCAACAATATTTTACACAACCCGACAAACCAAATGTTGTATTCAAGAACCAGGATTGAACCGATTGATTCTAGATTTAGATCTCAACAAAAAGTTTTTCAACAAACTTAAAGCTCTAGATGATATAGCTGACCTCTATCAAAATGAAGAACATTATACAACATCCAGAAGATATCCTACACAGACTCTATTTAAAATACTAGAAAATTTATATTTTATTTTTCTTTTTTATGTTTAAATTAAAATAGTATATGCTGTTATAGGCTGAAGGACCCCAGGTCGATGGCCATTAATAAACGTTTCTCTCTCTCTCTCTGTATCAATAATTATTGATTAATAATATATCAAATTCAAACTATCTTCGGAAACAATCAATAGTCATAAACATTACTATTGAATCGATGTACCTGAATAATTAACAATCAATATACATATTTGAAAGCTTTTTGATTGAATATATATATATATATATATATATATATATATATATAATTATATATATAGGAACAAATCTCTATCTAAGTTGGACGATACATTTAAGACATAAATAGTCCTTCTATTTGTTCAGCTTTCACTAGGAAATTTTAAGTGAGTAGGGTATCAATTCATTCATTTATCTGATTTACTTTTTATGCAGTTTCGTCTAATATTTAGTTCCCCATTAATATATATATATATATATATATATATATATATATATATATGTGTCCGGGTTTTGACGGTTTAAAATCGGAAGTGCTCAAGAAAACAGCTGATTTGATAGCATTACCGTTAACTCATCTAGTGAATAGAATCTTTGTTACAAATAGAGTTCCGCAAGATTTTAAAAAGGCTATGATTGCTCCCATATATAAGAAGGGCAACTCAAAAGAATTGAATAATTATAGACTGATCTCACTTATAACTAATTTGGCTAAAATATTTGAAAAAATCCTACAGAAAAAACTTTTAATATTCCTCAATAGCAATAACGTCCTGTCTGATAGACAATACGGATTTAGAGAAGGTTTATCCACGGTGGATGCCATCAGTAGATTGGTTGATAGTATTACTAAATGTCTAGAAGTGAGTAAACCTGTGCTATGCGTGTTTTTGGATCTTGCGAAGGCTTTTGACACTGTAGATCATATGCAAGTGTTGGGGGCCTTGGAGGATGCGGGAATACGAGGGGCGCCAAATGAACTTCTTGCAGATTACTTATCTAACCGCAAACAAATAGTCAGAATAAATAATATCCTTAGTGATGAAAAAATAGTTACATATGGTTTACCCCAGGGAACTGTATTGGGCCCAGTATTGTTTACAATATATCTTAATAACATATTAACCACACAGTTTGCTGGTAATTTACTAAGCTTTGCGGATGATACCGCAATCTTATATACTGATGACACATGGGAAAATTTAAAAATCACAGCGGAAAAAGACTTGGAAAGAATATTCGATTGTTTTAGTCACAAATTATTAACAATTAATTACGAGAAATCCTTTTTTATGCGATTTTCACATAATACCACTGGCTTGCCAGAGTACGATGTTCCGAAAATTAAAAATAATAGCAGACATGTTAAAATAAACGTGACCCAAACTTATAAGTATCTAGGTATCACTATTGATTCACATCTTCGATGGGATGCTCATATTAATAATACTGTGAGGACATTGAGACCACTATTGTACCGTTTTAGATACCTAAAAAATATTTTAGACTTGCAGCATTTGAAAATACTATACTACTCTTTAGTTGAATCAAGATTGGGGTATGGTATATTGGGTTGGGGTGGTGCCGTATACTCGCATCTGAGACCGCTTGATGTGATACAGAAGAAAATTTTGAAAGTAATTTATGGTAAAATAAGTACGTACCCTTCAAATACATTATTCTCGGAAACTGGCTTATTGGACTTAAGACAATTATATATGCATCGAATTATAATATATACTTATAAAAACAAAAATATCTTGGAAAAAGTGAGCCACTACTACAGCACAAGATACAAAGAAAAAGGCAGTGTTGCTGTTCCAGTTTTGTATAAAAATATCAGTTACCGTTGTTTCTCTACCATTGCATCGAGAGTATATAATTCCTTGACAGACACTTATAAAATGTACCTAACTGATATAAAATCCATTAACATCATAAAATCACTGTTCAAAAAGTATATTATCCATCTAGGTAGAAATGGCACTAGGCAACTCATTGAGAATTGAGAAAGGACCTTCTTCTCCTTTCACTGTTATTTGAAGAACTGAGTTGTTGTTCTGCTATATGAATATATGTATGCGTCATGATATAAAGGTGTAATGTCCATGCACAACAGAAATGTTTTAATGGGCGAATAACTTCTTGTTTATTTGGACGCAATTATTATTGAATAGAATCACTCAATGTATTTTTTTAAATTGTATGTTTTTGCTGCTAATAAACATTATTATTATTATATATATATATATATATATATATATATATATATATATATATATATATATAAAAAATAATTGAATGTGATATATGATTCTGTTTAAAAACTAAAATGATAATATTCACACTATGTAGGAAGACACTCATTTAAAATATGATCAATGATATTTAAAATATGAGAAATATAGTCATATTAAATAAAAATTATTGAAAATTGAAATCTATCATATAATTCCCCTAGAAGGGATGGCTGATGAAGTTACAATGTTACAAGATATATCAACATGGCCACTGCAAAAGATGAAACAATAGACAGGCTATTTTGGTGGTATTAGACACTCGTCAGTATTGCATATCAATTAATTGCAATGACTGAATCAATCTCCAAATTATTAGCAATCTAAACGATCAAAGTGTTTGTAGCATGTTGAAAAACACACAAAAAAAAACAAAAAACTGATTTTCCAGTTTCCCTTCATCTCTCAAATGCCATCATATCTCTATTGCTATTAAACTGTAACAGTGCTGCGATAACAGTACCACTATTTTTATGTTTTTAAATTGAATTTCGAGAGTTAGAAAGATTTGTTACATTAAGTTTCAACATGTTGATGTTCGTTTTTTCTTTTATTTTAGATTCGAAAATGGCACGTTTGACTGTAACATGTACATGTAAATAAACCCTAATATATCATTTTTGCTGTCTTCTAGTATGTTTAATTATGACCTAGTCCCAATATTGCAAATAAAATTAATACAATACATATATTATATTATATTATATATATATATATATATATATATATATATATATATATATATATATATATATATATATATATATATACATATATATTTATTAGTTTTAATCCAATTTAGGTTCATATTTATCCTGGAAAATAAACTGTTATCTACTATGCTGTATTAACATGTGAAATTTCACAATGAAGTCATTGTTTCAGAGAATCCAGGCGGTAAAATCTTCGTAAATTCCTGGTATTTCCAGTTGTCAAAAGTGACTCACGAGATGTAGAACTCTTTGTGAAATAATTATGGGAAAAACTGGAACCCTCGACAAATTCATATCAACACTTTCGAATAAGTAGAATAAAAAAATTACCTTGTAAACCACCGTCCATTCGTTTTTCAGATTCACTTCTGAATATTCCTGTTCAATGTTATTGCCACCAGTCATGTTCACACACATGTAATAGAAATAAGACTACTCCCTGTAAGAAATTATTCATTAAAAAATTATTGCTCCCATATCCTTTAAACCTTGGACGTTTTCGAATAAAAACTAATCAACTAATCAACTGTAAACGTTAAATTTTCAACAACACTCCATTTTTATTCTTCTTCTTTCCTTTGAGAGAAAGTCGTAATTGTGTGGTTCTACGCACAGAAATGCAAATTTATATTATCGAACATCTGTGATGAATGTATTTGCAGTACTAGATACCGCGTTTACAGTCTTTCCATGAGAAATTCATTGTAAGCATACTGCAAGTTTATATTTAATTTAGTATGTACTGAGAACTTAGAAGTGCAAAATTTAATCAAAGAAAAATAAAGTTCTAGGATACTAACATGCCAACATGAGTAAGTTATACTACACCATGATTTTTCCAGAAAGATTTGGAAACTATCTATTATTGTAGTGACAATATTGATATTATTACTGTACTTATATAACATAAGGTGCCATAAGTAATATTCTGAAATATCGCAACTAATTATTAAGTAATAATGATATCTTTGATTACCTTAGTAAGTTGAATCTTTCTCTACAAAATTGTCTGAGAATTGATTTCTATTTTCAGCATTAAATAAGATTATCTTTTAGTTTGATATTATTCATCACATTTCCAGTGTTCATATTTTATAGGTAAATTAATCTTTATTTTTCTTTTAAAGATGATTCCCTGAATCGCTTGATTCCTCATTCAAAATAAACTCTATCTCTCTCTCTCTCTCTCTCTCTCTCTCTATATATATATATATATATATATATATATATATATATATATATATATATATATATATCAGGCGCGGATCCAGAGGGGGGGAACTGGGGGAACGTTCCCCTCCCAAATAGCCTGGGCCCCACCTTATTGTTTTCATTGGGAGCTACTCGATTTACCATTGCCCAAAATACCAGTACCTTTTGGCTTTTGAATATATAAAAGTTCCCCCCCCCCCAAAGTCAAGCCTGGATCCGCGCCTTATTATATATATATATATATATATATATATATTTATTTATATATATATATATATATATATATATATATATATATATATATATATATATATATATATATATATATATATATATATATATATTATATATTCATAATATGTGGAATATACAAATAAATTATTTTAATATGATTTCGTTTGTATTTTACTAATGCTTTCAGAGATTCTATACATAAATTTAATTTATGCATGTCTTAAAGTAAATCTGAGATAAATCATTCCAATGACGAAATTGAAACTATTCAAAAACAAAATACAGAATATTCATTCAAATTCGAGGAAATGTAGGAATTTATAAAAAATTGCTCCGTACAAGTTATTTCAAAAGTCCAAAATTACTTTATTACTATATTATTGCATCAAAGTAAATCGTGTATACAGTATACTCATAATAATAGAAAGTATGAAGCTAAATACCTATCTAATGCTTCAGAATTAGTTGAATTGTGATCCACTTTCAACCCATAGAAATCTTAATATAAATCTGTATATATCTATATTTCAACCAGATTAAAGGCACTTTTTTTAACAATTTTAAACCAGAGAATTCTCTAAAAAACACTTTCACTTAAGTATTTTAACCTATCGTTATCTTTAGCCAATATTTTGATTGTAGTTCTTTTTCAATAACTGTACCGTTGTGTTGAAAGTTTTCTGCGGAGAAATGTTCTAATAGATAGAATATCTGGTTTATACTTAGCTGTGCATAGTATATATAGTAAAAAAAAACAAAAAACAAGTGACCACTGACTAATCTTATTCCCAACAATGGCAGGTTCTCAGAGGTCCAGAGAAGCCATCCAATTGCAAATTCAACAAGATTGGGCAAATCGGGAATACATCGAGATAATAACAGTCAGTATAAAGAAAATAACAGACTTTCTTAATTCGTTCGATTTATCTTGTCGTTCTAAGCTGGCTTTACTTAACGAGAAGCTGACCACCCTTGAGAGAAAAATCGACTACTTGGAAGCGTGTGTCACAAAAGGTGAAACACTTACATGATATAAGTAAAAAATATTTTTGTTGCTCATTTATCCATAAAAATGTATATTCTCAGTCGGAACTTTCTTACTAAAGGGTTATGTAAAGTTGAAAAACAAAGTGTTCAAGGTCTTTTCGAAGGAATCTTAAACAAAGTATTTAATGCAGTTGATGAAGATAGAAGGGAAAAATTAGGCCCTAATAGAGCATGTGCTGAATGGTTATTGAGAAATGGTGCTGCAGTGAAACTTGTGAATCAATCAGAGTATTTAAATGATTATAATGCTTTACCTGAAGAAGACTGCCCAATTACAATAATGGAGGTGAAAGCGGTTGAATCAAGTATCAGTCATTACGGTTTTGAAAATTTCAAGGGCTGCAGTCACATATCCAAAATCATATTTCAGAAGTGTAATTTTTTGGAAAATGAGGCTATGAAAGAACTATCATATCTAAAGAACTCGTTGAAATATTTACAAATTTCAAGTTGTCCAGATATTACAGATACTGGTTTGTTACACTTGCAGGGATTGAAACTCACCACTTTGGATCTAAATAACCTACCCTATGTTAAGAATAAGGAAACTGTCTTGGAGACTTTGAAAGCTAGTTTACCAAATTGCAATATACTTTTTAAGTGAGTCAGAAATGGGCTAACATTTGGCTTGTAAATGTATTATGTGATTGTAGAATTTTTACTAACTAGTAGATTTGATGTGTAAGTGAATTATAATTCATTAAATTATGGTTATGTTGAATTGTTTTTTAAGTGAAAAGGCCTGGAGAAACATAATATTCCTGTATATTATTTGGAGAATGTGAATATTCAGTCCAATTGAATAGGCTTTGTTAGAAAAGGGATCCATCTATAAACTATGTCGTTCTCTAAAGTTGATGGAGGGGATCAACAAAGTGTGAAAAGGGGAGATGAGTCAAAAGCTTTGTGGCTTCACATGTATAAATCTTAAAACTCTTAACTTCAACTATAACCAAAAATTACTAGCTATGTGATGTCACACATGTGGGAATCTCATTAAAGTGATCACCTGTAACAAGGACAGGAGATGCTTCAAAAAGCATCAAATTTATGTGACGTAATTTACACATGGCCCCAAATGAGAAAAACCGATTAAAAGAGACTATATTTGAAATTGAAAGAAATATTCTCTCCAATAGATTTATATACTATTCTTGTTAACTCACTTTGTTGATTGTTTTAATGTAGTGTTGCTAGTGTGGACCAAGCATGGAACTTTTATTACCTCAATTTTTTTTGAACTCAAGTTTTAGACTGTCACACTGCAAATCATCTCAGTGTAAAGAAGATTGTTCATTTGTAGATGAAAAAGATTCAAATTTCGAGGGTTATTCAAGTATGTAGTATAATTTTTTTCTGTGTAATTGCTTATTAATTTATGAATCAACATACAAATAAACATGTTTTTTGGCACTTGGTGCTTTCAAATATAAACAAGTTGAAGTATTCTTAACATTTATTGAAAACCTCACTTAATAAGTTAAATACTAAAAATATAACATAAAAATATTCTTTATTACAGCATAAAGTTGGTAGGAGTTTATAAAACACTGAAAAGTTATATAAACGTACTGATACGTAATTTGAACTACTAATTTGCAGAATATTTGAATTAGTTTTCTTCTACTTTGAGAAAAATTCACTCTTCTGGTTCTGTACTACTTAAAACTGATTATATCTATATAAATGAACTCGTTCTGTAGTTTAGAAATGTTTGTGTTGGTCGATTTATTGAAATTTGATATTTAATTATTAGTGCTTCATTATATTATTATTATACATTGCTTAAACAATGGAAAACAGAATAAAAATTATAACTATATGAATATACAATAGAAGTACTTTTCTGTGCTGAGATATACAATACCAAAAATAATAGATAATGAATATAGATAATTCGACATTTTACTTATTATGACATACCCAACTTCATTGTGAGGAATTTTTTTTTATATAATAAGAACACCGCGTTAGTTTAGTCCAGATGTGTTTCAGCGTTCTCAACATGAAGCTATGGTTCAAGCGTTCAAGTTACACACTTATTGACTTAGTTGCACGTTAAATAACAATTATTTAGTTTCTCTAGGAAATCCCTCTATTATGATCAAGTTTTCGTATAAATAGATTTTGTAATAAAATTATTTAGTATGAGATGAAGTCAATGTTATCACGAAACGCGTTTATCAATAGATATATTTTATTTCAACCTGTGAAAAGTTAATAATAATAATAATAACGTTTATTTTTGGTCCCAAAAGCAGTGAGATCTCTGGTGACAGGACCTAATAAATAATTTACAACAATAAAAATCAAATAATAATAATAATAAAGGTTTTTATTCCGTAAGAATGTCATTACATTATGGAATAAGTCAATACATATATATACCTAATATACAATACAACATCTCAGTACATATGCTTAATATAGAATACTATATCTCAGTACAGAAAAAACTCCTCGAGACTGTAAAAACTTTTATCGACTAAATATTCTTTCAGTCTTTTTTTGAAAATATTTAGATTTTCTGAACACTTCATATTTTCATCCAACTTGTTGAACATTCTGATTCTAAGTGAGGAAGGAGACATTAAACCTATTCTATATTTAAAATTAGGCAACCTCAGATTAAGATTGTTGCGAGTAGAATAAGCATGAAAGTCAGCAGTAGTCAGCACCCCGAAGAAACCCTCCCCGGTTTCGATATATCAGGGAGGCAAGTTCAAGAATCAAAATCGATGGTAATGACAATATTTTCAATTCTCTAAAATACCGCCTGCAGGAAGTCGTCTGAGGGACACCAACAATACACCTAATCACCCGTTTTTGACTATTAAAAACATCCCTAGCAGCGGAGGATGCTCCCCAAAAGCCTATCCCATAACTCAGTCTTGAAGAGACTTGCGCATGGTAAAGTTGTAAAATCTGTTCAATAGAAAGAACATGTTTCAGATTTCTCAGTAAGTAGCATAAAGTATCAATTCTTGTGCACACACTTTGACAGTGAGCCTTCCAATTCAAGTTTTCATCAAGTATAACTCCCAAGAATTTAACACTAGCAACTCTGTGTAATAGAGTGCCATTGAGGGTTACATTGATATTGAGATTGCTATTGTTATTATAGTTGTGAAAAATTGAAAAATTAGTCTTTGCGGCGTTAACATGTAGTGAATTCATAGAGAACCAATCAAATAATTTATCCAAATTATACTGTATTCGCGTCTCCAAAACTGACGAATTCTCATCTAATATAACCGCAGTGGCATCATCAGCATACAAAAACATACAGCAATCCACACTAGATCCTATATCATTTATGTAGAGCAGAAACAAAATTGGGCCCAAAATTGAGCCCTGAGGAACTCCAACACTATTCCGAAGAACTTTCGAATTAATGTTTTCGAATATTCCACGTTGCAAGCTCTGCACCCAGAAAACTTCTCAACCAGCTCAAAGATCTACCGCGAATACCATACCCTTCCAGCTTCATCAAGAGCAAGTCGTGAACCACACAATCAAAAGCCTTACTGAGGTCACAAAATATCCCAGCGGGACACTCTCCGGACTCTATGTGGTCCACAATCCTCCCAACAAACGCGAATAAGGCATCCGTGGTGCTGTGCTTAGGTCGGAATCCCAACTGATTCCCGATTAAAATCTTGTGAACTCTCAGAAAAGACCACAATCTATCAAGAAAACAATACTCGTAAATCTTAGAAAATATCGAAGAGAGAGCTATTGGTCGATAGTTGTCCGTTGATTCATTATCTCCCCTTTTGTGTAAAGGAATTACCTTACTTAATTTTAACTTGCTTGGAAAAACACCCTCACTGAAAGACAAGTTAATCAAAAAAAATACAAAAACAAAACAAATTCTTGCTTTGTTCCTTAACCTATTCCACATAAAACAAAATCTAATTTCTTTGTACAAGTTAAGTTAAAATAAACACATATGCATTCACCCCTTAAATTATTTTTGATATCAAATGTTTCTTAAGGTTATAGCTAAAGTTTTTTCTATTTATCACATGTACTGGAAGAGAGTTGAACGCTGCTACACTGCTGCATATGGGAGACTCTTTGTATTTAGCACTACTCGGCAGTTTCTGCTGTCGAATACCTACACACTTTCTGGTACCATGGCAATGTATCTCATGAATATATGTTAATGTAACCCGTGTTTTCATTTGGTTTCTCTGTATATTAAATATAAGTTTAGATTGCTCCATTATCAATAATTTTTTCATGTCAAGTAACTCAGTGACTTTGTAGACTATTGTTGTAGGTGTAAAAAAGTCCATGCAATAGGTTGTTTTGACTGCTCTATTTGGAAGAACCCCAACATGGAAGGAGATATCTAAAGTATGGTTCAAAGAAATAGTTGTATAGCATTTTCCTGGTCTAATTGTTGAGTTGAAAGGCACATCGTTTGATAGCTCCTATCATAGGAGAAATTTTGTTTCTAATAATGGATGCATGTGAATTCCAATTTAATTTGTTGGTGATAGTCAATCCTAAGTACTTATATTCTTCTACCTCTTTAAGTTTAACTTTATTGAGATACACTTCTATATTACATGCTTCTTTATTTTTCATATACGTATGTAGTTTTATCACAGTTCACACTTAGTTTATTAGAGCACAGCCAGTTAAAATATATATTTAAATCGGTATTTAGTTATTTCTTTATAAAGTTCAGAATAAATCTTTTAAAACTATCTATTTTGATATTATTTCTAGCTGACAGGGTTCAACATCAAGTAAGGACCTCAATTATCCCTTTAATAATCATATATTTCACATAATCTTTCATTCAGAATTTGATACTTTTTGAGTTATATTATTTGATATTCATATCTATTGAATGAAAATATTGAAATATTATTTGAGTTGTACAAAAAAAAATGACAAATTTCGCGTGTTTCATTCCTCCTTGTAGTATGTGCCAGGGAGGCGGGCAGCTGGAGTTATGGAGATTAACCATAGAGATAATACATACAGATAGAGTAGGCATGCATATAGGTGGGAGCGTCCTACGGATAAAAAGAGAAAGAGACTCATGTAGGTATGCTATCTCCGTCAAATACTCCGTAGAAACGAAACATTTTATTCACGTGCTGACATGAATTAGTCCGACGTGAATGCGCCAGTACACAAGGACAGTATACGTATGTCATTCTCTCTCTCTTTCTAAAGGCCGGACGCTCTCGCTTACACACGCGCCTATAGTATGCCTACTCTATCTGTATTATCTCTATGAGATTAACTCCTTCGGCCATATCAGAGGATACCATAGAAATCTTAATATATATATAGTAAGTATATATAGTATATATCTGTGGAGGATACACTTACTAGTGCATTATGGATGGGTGAGACAGGATATTATTTATGGAACAGAGGAAGTGTGGGCATGGTTCAGAGGATTGATACTGGCCCAGCATTCACCTTGTAAGTATGCAAGCAGTGATTTACTTAAAGCCATGAAGAAATCTCTGCGAAAAACTCATGGCGGACCAGTCGACCCTGGGATTGGAATCCGGGACCTCTTAAATACTAGCCAGCTACGTCGGCTAACTAGCTTGGTCAAGTTATACAGTAGTTCTTTCGTATTAAATAAATTTCTTATTAGTTCTATATATTTATGAGTGGAGAATTTTAATAGCTTATGTTAATTTATGAAAAACTAAGTTTGTTCACATTATTCATTCTGGATATTTGTTAGACCCAGTGGCGGCTCGTGAGGTGTTGGTTTAAGGAGGCTACAAGAGGTGTTAAAAAATACACCATAGGCGAAAACTTTTAGGATTTCAAGGTCAACCGGCTTATAATTTAAAGAAAATCAAAGTAAAGCAAGCACCCCAAAATATTAAATAGGTAGCTATTCGAGGAATTAATCAATTGTTGCCCAGCAAGAACCAACGGGGAGGTGAGACTTTTTTCTTGCCAGAAATAAAATGGGCCCCTCCCAAAAATAGATAAAAATAAAATTCTTGTCATAAAAGTCAAACAAAACTTAGTAAAATAACAACAAAATAAAATAATAAAATATACATTTAGACCTAAACAAAAAAATTTAAATAAATTCTTTGGTATAGACATCTATTTTTTTATAGATATAATAAAAACATTTTCTTTTTGATAATAAAATTCATCTATTTCATGAATTTTATACTTTTATGAACTCGGAGGTTAGGTTAGTAAGGATAGAAAAAGTCAGGTAAACTCAAGTTTTTGAAAAAAAAAGATGACCCACCGACAAAATCTGACTTCATATTCGACTTTTTCGGGCCAAAATAAGCTATAATCCGAAATTTCAAAAAAATCGGGACAGTCTGTTGTATTATCGATAATTACCATAATTCCTTCATAGATGCCAGTGCCAAACAGAGACATTTTCCCTAGTAAAAAGTAAACACTGCCAACAAAATAATTTATTTTTTACCTGTGATCCGGTAAGCCAAGGATGTCTCTCATAATTTCTGATATTAAAACCGCGATTCTGCTACGCTGCACCAAATTGTTCAATTCCGGGGTAGGTCGCAATGTTTTTATTAAAACTTTATCGTTTTAACTTAGTGTACTAATGTTATGGGATAAGAAATATTCCACTAAGTCACCATTGAAATTTTTAAAAATTAACTTCAGTAACCGAACTCATTTTAAAAACAATACGCCAATAAAATAAATTAAAACCGACGAAACTGTTTTCGTCCAGGACTAGTGACAACGGCAACGGTCCATGTCCAACGAATTCACTCGATTTTACCCGAAAGCCTATAGTTGTGATTGGTCGACATTGTGTGAGACTTAGGTGCAATCGGTGTTGCCATTTACATGTGTTTTCCTTTTCTATTGCAATGAAATATTCATTCGCAGTATTCGCACCGTTGTTTGCTTTTCTGTGGCAGGCATAATGAACGTTGAAAATATACCTTTTTAAGCCTCTGCAGCGTTGTCACAAATCTTGAAATGAATGAAATGCAGTAAATGTAAATACCTTCCATCGTAATTAATAAATTATATTATATAATGTAGGTTGAAAGGAAGGTAGGTGCATAAAATAATATGATTTTGATTAATATAAAATATGCTGAATGCTGACTATTCAATATAATATATTAGTGACACACGGAATATTATTGAGGAGGAGGCTTAGCCGCCTTCGAATAGCCGCCCCTGGTTAGACCACATACTAATATTTATTACCATTCTACCAAAGCAGAACTAATTTCCAATTTATCTGTTAAAGATTATTTGCAATTTGCATAGTGTAAAATTTATACCTGCGGAAGCACTTTCTATGTAAGTGTACTGCCTAGGTGAACAACGAGAGCAAAGGAAGTAGAAGTACTTGTTCTTGCTAGGTTATATCTATGACACGTACCAAAGAACATAGATGGTATTAATTGTATGTGATAATGTGATGTGATTTATGTACTCTGGTTTTCTGGTTAATACTTAATAAAAATAAACAGAAAGTGGTGTAGTTAATGTCAACATCAACACAATCAACAGTAGAGTACCAATAAGTTTTAAGCTAATAAAGAGTGTTATTTTCCTTTTGTAAATATATAGATATCCTAAAACAACACATGAAATTCAATTAATTTCAGAATGATTCTTGAAATCTGAAAAGAAAATACGTTCCATAATCAATATGTCTCACAGTGATAGTGAAGTTAGAGATGAGGATAAAGAAAGAAAAGGAAAATTAGGAGCACTTTTCAAAGCTAAAATTAGGCACGGAATCGTTAAAAATCGATTCAATCAAACTTGCAGTGCATCCTTCAAACATCGTCTCAGGCCTGTTTTATTAGAGTTTAGATTGATCTCTTGCGTGAATACTAATAATGAGGATGAAGTTCAAAGACTTCTTGCATTTGGAGTTAGTGCAAATACCACCGACATACAACAAAGAAGTGCATTACATATAGCGGTTACCAGAGGTTATAAAGAAATTGTAAGACTGTTGCTTCAGTATGGTAAGCCTTTGTAGAAATTCATAGAAAAAATACGATATATTAATATTTATGGTGTGTTTCAGGAGCGGATCCTAATAAACGAGACATGATACAAAATACTCCACTTCACTTAGCAGCTTGTTCTAACAACTTTTCTATCATATCAATGTTAATTGATTCTGGAGGTGATGTTAACTCACTAGATATGAATGGAAGGCATCCCTTGCAGCTAGCCAAGAGCAAATTGCAGATTTTACATAAGAGTTGGATGCAGGGTGATATTGAAATGATTAAATTTAGATCTGAAGTTCAAGATGTAAGTATTGCAGTTCATTTAATATCATATTCTGCCAGATATTTTCCAGTTACCTTCTTTATACTATTTCCTAAAATAATAACGAGTATAATATTTCCCATTTTGTGCTCCTGGGTGAAATATTTTGTTTGGTTCAACTATTAATTGATGTGCACCATCATACTTGTAATACATACATTAAACTTCCACTTCATTTACAGGTGATCAACTTAATGATTTCTGTGAAAAATGCTAAAGAAAGAATCCTTAATAATCCATCCAGAGATAACTCCGATATTATGAAACTTACAATTAATAACTTGGAAAACATGAAGTTAACGATGAATTCAGATAAAGTTGACAATATGGAGGACCAGATGTCCCAACTTTTAAACGGACTACAAAATTTTCAAATCGCATGAACTGAAAAATTCAGTTACAAAAATACAGGTGTTAAAAAAAGAATTGTTTCGATTTAAATTATTTATTCCTATTGCATGAAAACCGAGAAAATTCTTGAATACTTTCTCACAAGATAAAAATTATTAAAATTAAAATCAATTCATATAACACAATGTAAATGTATTTGAAAAAATAAATTTTATTTAAAAACATTTTTAATGATTTTTTACCGACAGTATGTTACTCACAGCCTTTCTACCCAAAATGTTCAGTATGTGGCATTAATCAGTTATAATAAGTAATACATTTTTCAATTATTTGTTGAGCTTTTTTTATTTTGTAATTTTGATTTAACAGTTAGTTGAGTTTTTTGTAAAATCTTTTTGACATAATCAGATTTTCACTTTATTTTGCATTTCAATAAAATGCAAGGTGCCTTCCAACATATCATGATATCCAAAATGAAAAGAATATAATGATATAAACGTAACTAAAGGAATATACTGAAAAAGTCCCAAATAAACAGAGCAAAGAAGGATGAATTAATAGATCTCTAGTAAAAATATTTGAAAATTTCATCTTCAAGTATTGGACGGCAAAGCACATGTTCTAATTATTTAAAGGATACACTACAGAGGTTGATAAAATAAATAAATTTTCTTTAAATTAATCATCTTGTTCTAAAAATACTGCTATATACAGGGTGTCCCACGAAGATTAAGACAGGGAATATCTCGTAACCCGAGAGTAGCAGAAAATTGTAATTTAGGGGTTGCAAATTGAGGCAATTGGTGCAGCTGTTCTTGATATTATGTTATCCAATGAGCTTTTTGTTGTCGGTCACGTGACATCAGATTCAAAATTATTAATGGAACAACCTGTATATTTTGCGATTTCTGTGTTTAGTTTAAGAACTACAGGTACTTCACTATCCTTTGTGTCATGACGATTACGACAAACGGCAGAAAAGAGTAATTGCCAAATTATTTAAGTTTAGGCTCACCCTGTATACATATTTTGTCTGGTTTTACTCACAAAAAGTATGGAATACCGAAATATGTATACAGGATGAGCCTAAACTTAAATAATTTGGCAATTACTCTTTTCTGCCGTTTGTCGTAATCGTGATGACACAAAGGATAGTGAAGTACCTGTAGTTCTTAAACTAATCGTTTTAAAGCACAAGTGTGATAGTTTGTCAGAATCGTTTTCTTGAAAGGAACACAGAAATCGCCAAATATACAGGTTGTTCCGTTAATAATTTTAAATCTAATCTGTTGTCACGTGACCGACAACAAAAAGCTCATTGGGTAACATAATATCAAAAACAGCTGCACCAATTGCCTTAATTTACAACCCCTACATTACAATTTTCTGCTACTCTCGGGTTACGAGATATTCCCTGTCTTAATCTTCGTGGGACACCCTGTATGTTACTGATTGAAAATGATTAATGTGAGGCTTAGGTACTCATGCCAAAACTTATTCGGTTTATAAGGAAACTTATTGACTTTTATTAACAGTATGATGCTTTGTAAATAATAAAAATATAAGTATGTCATGTCATTATAAAGTTTACTAGATAATTATTAATCTGATTTCATTGAAATATAAAAATTTTTGTTTCAAAAGAAACTTCCTAAATTGAAATGTTTTTTAATTGTGGACTGCCCTATATAGAATAAACTTAAATAATGTTTTATGTAATGGTTAATTAGGCTCTAAATTTATAGCTAGAAATGTTGAAACTAATAGATATAAAAATTTTAAACAGCAGGCCTTCACAAATAGATAGGAATTAGAAATGAAATATCCCTTTTCCAACAGTAGAAATAATTTATTCAATCAAATTCTAAGCTTCTTATTGATTATTAGATTGGCCAACCTTTTTAAAGCTGATTTCAACGTTTTACAAGAACATTATTTATAATGATATCATGTCTGTTGATATACAGTGTTGTCACAGAGTTATATGAAAAATAACTTTATATATTTTAAACAATATACGACATACATTTTCACAATTCTTCATAAAGTTATTGCAGGTCTCTGTGTATCTAATAGAACAATAACCTTATTCGGTTTGTTTTCAGTTCTCTGTATAATAAACATATAAAATTTTCAGACTTGTATTGGAATGCTTACTTTTTACTGTTATAATTGTGTGATAACATAATGTAATACTGATTTTCTTATCTTACGAAATTATTGTTTCAGTTAATATAGTATAAAAAATAGCTGCCTCAGTTTCTTTGAATTCTAAGACATGAAAAGTAATATTAAGAAATTAGTTTCTGCCTCACTGGTGGAATCAATAAATATAAATGAATACTATATAATATTTATTTGATAACTAATAGAACGTGCAGTATATGTTAGTATCAGATAATCAATAAAAAAACCGGCCGAGTGTGAGTCGGACTCGCGCACGAAGGGTTCCCGCACGAATCAAAATAAGCGCTACGCCGCCTGGTGACAATCAGATAAAGTAAAAATCTTGACATAGTTCTCACGTTCTCCTTTGTTTTGTGTGATTTTTTTACAAATATTTATTATTTGTAATCATTTTGAAAGCTATGAGTCGTTCGAATCGTTATTGTTCAGTACCTCAGTGTTCTTCCTGGGAAACGAAATTTTCAAATGTGAATTTCCATGCTTTTCCTCCAGCTGGTGATAAATATCGTGTTTGTGTAGAAGGGAAAAAGGAATACTCCTAAAGTCTCTACTTTGTGTGATCTGATAACTACAGATAGTGCTCTAAACAGTTTCACTGGTCTCAATAATATAAAACTATTAGATACAATAGTAAAAGCAGTACAATCTGTTTACAGTGATCAACGGCCACATAGATTAACAATCAAACAGCGTATTGTTTTAGTATTGACAAAATTGAAATGTGACCTTACATATGTGACATTATCTCTTTTATTTGGCATTTCACAAGAATTATGCCAAAAATATATTTATGAAATGATACCCATTATGAGTAGAGTTCTTAGTTGTGTCATAAGATTCCCAGAATATTCTGAAATACAGAAAAACATGCCAAAATGTTTTGAAAGTTTTCAAAATACTCGAAACATCTTAGACTGTACAGAAATTTTTATACAGAAACCAAAGTGCCTTTGCTGCAGACAGTGTAGCCAACTCTACAGTTTTAACTGTAGATTTACAGTTTTTTCAAAATGTTCCCAGTTTTCAGTTTTGACCTCCAAATCTACAGTTTTTTAAATTTTAAATGCTAGCGTCATCTACTACAAACTATTATATCATTCCAAGTATATGCACGGACAATATAACGAAGTAAACAGGGTTTCGCGAACTGTTACCAAAGAACTTCTGTGTCTGCCGCACTGCTATTAAGGTAGAGCGCTTGTTTGAAAACAAAAATAAGAAATAAACTTTCCACGAGCTCAATAAAAGGCACTCTACATACGAGATCTGAAATTGAAAATTGTTTCGAAATTGATTACGAAAAGTTCAATAAAATTATGTACGATCTCAAAAACAATGAAGAGATCGAAAATCAAGAAAATTTGCAGATTGAGAGCGAAATAGCAGGTAATTGTATAGTCTTGTAACATGTGTCATATCATAATAAATGCTGTATATGTTTTAATTTCAATAATTTTTCAAATCATAATTTGATAAAACGTTTGATTTCCAATGTTTGTTCTATTGATTACCACGTTTAAATGAAGTTTGAAACCATAAATTAAGAAAAGACTGTACATTTACCGTTTTCGAATTAAAATCTACAGTTTTCGCGAAGCACATATGTAGTTTTTCATTGAGTTGGGGTTGGCAACACTGGCTGCAGAATCAGGCTTTACTCTCAGTATAAATCTAATAACACAGTGAAATTCATGACTGGTGTTTCTCCTGGAGGTTTAATTACTTATATTAGTGAACCATATGGGGGAAGAGCATCTGATAAAACGATTTTCCAACAAAGCGACTTAATTTAAAGTTAGAAAGCTCACAGGATGCTATTATGGTGGACAAAGGTTTCTTGATAGATGATATTTGTCAACAGTTTAAAATAAAGTTGATCAGGCCACCATTTTTGAAAGACAAAAAACAGTTGACTACAGAAGAAGCATTGTTGAATGCCAAAATAGCAGCTGCTAGAGTACATATTGAACGAGTCAATCAGAGAATTAAGATATTCATCTCATGATCTAACCTAAGATTTTTCTCAATTTGGCTACAAAACAAATGATGATAATCACCTACCGCCTCAATAGCAATGAGAATACATATACAGTAACACACTTGTTCACTAAAGAAGCCTGAAAAGTCTTTATATTTATGGTAAAATTATATTTCAAAAACACAAATAAACACACAACAAATACAAAATAAATATTCCAATGTCAATATTTATAGTTCTACGACTGGCCACATTGGCGCTGCATTCTTATTTTCAGATGCCTATTGACTATGCCCCCCTTAAATATTCATTTTATTTTAATTTTATTATTTATTGTTAAAGTAAAAATATAACTGAATATTTCAAGTGCCTACCTGTTGCCGTTATTGATATCGAGCAAAAAAGGGCAAAAAAATAGCGTTTGTTGTATGGGAGCCCCTCTTAAATATTTATTTCATTCTGTTTTCAGTATTTGTTGTTATAGCGGCAACAGAAATACATAATTTGTGAAAATTCAACTGTCTAGACAGACGGACGGACAGACAGCGAATCCTTAGTAATAGGGTCCTCATTTTATATGATTTAATAAACTTAACGTTGTTAATTTATTCAAATTTTCCTACTACTTACTATATAGCGAAAAAACTTCTTTCTAACGTGTCCAACGAGAAAATCTAATATCAAATATAGATATTAATAAAAATGTATCATCTGAAATAAACAAACTAAGAGCAAGTTGACATAAATAAAAAGAAGAAAATCGCATTATTTGTGGACAATCCTACTTTTAGTGCCCTGAAGATGAACCAGCACCAAAGTTTGTTGAACACAATAAACAGTTATTAAGAATATAAAAAAATTATCATTGATTACAGATACTCCATATATGATATTCCTTATTATTTTATTTATAAGTTAAATTATCTCATCCTAGATAAAATATTCAAGTTTCCCAAGAAAATATTTTTTTCGCTATGAATTTGAACAAGGAAAGTCGTATGATAATTGAAAGTTATCAGAAAGTCTTTCTGGAAGCTGGGCATAATTGAATAATAGGCAGCTGTTTCGATCTTATTAGGTCTCATCAGTACTGAAGGAGTGACTTTTCAAATCTCTTCTTCTACCCTACTTATATTAATAACAGCTATACTGTGATTTATGAAGACCACATCCCAAATCTGAGTGAAAGACTAAACTCATTTATTTCGCCGAATAATATTTCTTTTGCACGTTTCATTAATAAATCAAATATCAATATTATATGTATTCTGTTACAAAAAATGTAAACGTAAAACGAATGATTGTATAATACAATTTTGATAAAATAACAATTTGATAAATTAACAATTTGATAAAATTCACAACAAAATCAACCCTAAACTTTTGGGCTGAAAGATTTCTGAGCAATAAAATAAAAATATTGACACATTAAAACATTTCTTATTTATTCAAATGGAATGTACTCGTTTCGATATAAATTATCTCAGGTGAGATATGGTAAGAGGAACTTGATTTTTTCAAGTACTGGAATCTCTTCTCAATCTTAAATTGATTCTTAGGAAAGAGAATTTATCTATCTTAACTTCGCAAATACAAGGAGTTAGAGAGAGAAATCAACTTTATTGATTATTATAAATCAAATGGCTATCGGCCTCAGTCTTCCAGCCGAACAAGGAGTTATTTTACTCAAAATGTGGCAAATATCTACAAACGGGTGGACCTATTAATTTCAGAGATGCGTAAAATCGCCGGAATCCTACAAAATTTCCTTCTGCGTAGTCCGAAATCTTTAAAACCCGTTTTCGTTTCATTCTTTTTTAGGGGAAACTATTATCTACAGCTTTCATCTGAAGAAGAATTGCTTGTTGGATACTGATTATAACTGTTAAGGAAGTGTGCCACTCTGGGTGTATTCACAGAAAGCTGTGCGTTCCTACTAGCGCTTAGTCACGATTTGGCGTTGTTTGAATGTCAGATCTTCGCTTAGGTGATAGTTCACGCAAATACTGTGCTTTAACATTTCCCTACTAATTTATTAATTATCGACAACAAAAGTTAGGTTAGCTTACGCTTAGTGTTAAGCGTTTGTGAGCGCGAGTCGACCACAGAGAACGAAGCTTATAAGCGCTTAAAGCGTGTAAGCGCCCAACGCGAATGCGCCCTCTGTGTCACACCACAGAACACGGTGAACGGGTGCTTGTTGGAAAGTATTTTTGAATTTTATGTGAAACGCCAGAGAGCGCAACCATCGTTATTTCAAAAGGCAATGGACAAGTGGTTTCTGTTTCGGTTTATTACGAATTACGTACACCGTCATTAGCCAATTTTGTATCACGTTAAATAATGAAAATAAGTAAGTGAAATATTAATATGATGTAATACAATGATAATCATATTCTAATAAATTAATAATTAAAACTATTGCCAACGTTAATGCAATAAATCGACTATAAATGTTGGTAGCACTGAAACACTACGCGCTCCATCTCAATTTTTTTTGTGTTCGTCCGTGTGTCACTGTGTCGTAGTTGGAACAAGAAGCGATGAACACAGAGTCGCTCTGTGTCGTAGTTTGAAAGCTCCCATAATAAAGAACCCGAACGCAATAGAGTAAATGAATGTGACTCCTGTTCTTTAGAGTTATAATGAACAAATACAACCTTGACGCTATTTATCTCGGTTAATATTTCAAGATTCGAACAACGCAAAGAGAAATTATGTTAGACTCCTACGGATTTATTCATCTCTAATGACCCTATCTACATCTAAAATAAAATTTGAATGTTATTTTCGTACATAAATTTCAAAATTGAAAAGAAATTCCAGAACCGAAGGATATTACGTATTAAATGAATTTGGCTACAGATTCCAAAACATCAACTTTCAATAAACACATAGAATATAAAACATAAAATATAACTTTTTGTAAAATTTTTAAATCCAAATTATCGTATAATAAAAATAGTTGATACAATCAATTCTAAAGAATTTTTACCTAATTACATTAGGAAAATGATACCCCTACAATTCTAATTTATTGAATCAATTTTTCTAAGGCCGTATCTACGAACTATGTTACACCTAAACATTTACATAAATTATATTTACAGATGTGACAACACGATCTCTTTATCGAACATATGTCAAAGTAGTATAGATAAAAAACATTTTTCATATTGAACTTATTCTTCTGTGAAGAATGAATAATTGAAAATTATTCAATAACTTTTAAAGACAAGTTTATGAAATATCTTCAATCATCATTTTAGTAAATATCAGAAGCTATTGAGCACAGAGCAATCTATTCCAGTCAAGAACCACTGACGCCGGTTTCGGCCACATTGGAGCAGCATGCACACTTTTGATTGAAACGATCTGTGTTCACATAAAACACGCTGTCTCATGTAGCTAGTGTTTCAGGCAATTAATTGCAATCATAATCCAAATCGGATCGAAATTTTCTCTATTTAGAAATTCAAGTCAGATAATAGGCAGTTCCACAAAGCTCACTTTTAATACATACATTGCCGTGTTAAAAATTTCAGTACTAATTCCTTCTAACGATTTTGGTTTCTGTGGTTTCGTACACAATCGTCATTCTGATATAATTAACATAAAAACATATTTGATATTGCCAATCTATTGGAACTATCGAAAGAAAGGTTTGTAAAATAACCTGTTATTTTCAAATCGATAATTAGGCTTAATTGTAGGCTCTTGCACCGTATATAATTAAACTACGTTTAATGATAAACCGAGTTTAATTTGACTTTTGACAAGCAATAATGTCAAATTAAATTAGTTTAAAATATACTGAGCAAGAGCCTATTAAAGTACGAGTGATTGTATTAAAATACGGAGTGAGTGAGTTAATTGAATCTTTTCAATGAGATAGTCATTTAAGTAGTTAATGGAATAATTTATATAATTATGTAAACTCTCTGCAAACTGCTGAACAAAACAAAAATCATAGTTCAGAGTGAACAATAGAAGCTGTGTGGAACGTGCCTCCCACGATTTTACTGTAAAATATTTATGAAAATTCAAATTATAAATCAAACTACGTAAACAGTTTATCACTCAACACGTATTATACTTTTGAACTTGAAATATCGCATGTTCTTACTAAAATCCGAAAAAAAGTCAGCATAAAAAAACAAATTAAATGCAAAATAGGTACTTTACATTCCAGAAAAACTATGGGTACGATTATTCTCAATATTGCATCGCAATTGCGCCTGAAAATGAATCCGGCCAGTCTACTTAAATCTAGTTAGCTAAGCCTTTTGGAAACGAAAGGAATTTTCGCGAAATTCTTGACCAATCGGACAAGTGAACAATTACAATAATACCCCATAAATACCTAATAAAATAGCGTTCGATATTTTCATTCAAAACCTTAGCAAAAATCTAGACAACAAGAAACGCAAACCTGATTTGGCGTTTATGTGAAAATGAGATATAATTATTGCATTTTTATGCATACTAATTTGGTTAGTAACAACGAAAACTAGCAGGCAGTTTATTTAACGAAAAATAGATGCTATTTGAAGTGATGTATTACTAATATTTGTTAAGAAATAAGAACAAGTTTTTAATTTTCACTATATTTACAATTGAATGAAAATTGTTTCGACAAATCAATGTCTATCAGATTTGTAACTAAATCTCATGATTGTCATTTAATTGTAAATATAGTGTCATAAATTGTAAAATTTCATCAAGTGAAGGTTACTTCAATTCAAAAAAGTAATATTTGTTCATTGAAATCATTTAAATTTTTTGATCAAATCAACTCCACCATTGTATCAAAATGAATACACAACGATGTGTTAATATTACTTATGTGAGAAAGTCAAGAATATTAATGCAACCACAGTGATAAAATGAAAACGGCATCATTTTCTATTATCGTTCGAAAAGTACAAATTGACCATGAAAATTAAAATTCCGAGTTCAAAGTAGGATTGAGTGAAGTTCAAAGTTGGAAATCAAACAACTTCCGAGTTACAACATACATACAGGAACCACAGATCGCAAAAAAGATGACAAAGATGGTGGAAGCGGCAGAAAAGACCAGTGAGAAGTTTCAGTGATTGTACTGAAAGAGTGCATTCGCGTTGGGCGCTTACACCAGTGTTGCCAATTTGGCATTTTTATGGCTAAATTTGGCATATTTCTATGATGCTTAGCATGTTTTTAAACGATTTGGCATGTTAGCATATTTTTTAGCATTTTTTCATCCAGTAAATCTGTAAGTGAATCAATTTATTCTCTATCTAATTCGAAAAATACTTATTCTGGGGTCGCATAATCTTTTTTCCTAGCTATCGCCGTTGCTGCTGTCTATGATTTTGTCTATGCTCGAAGGGAACTTTACTGACAGCGTTGCCGTTTGTTAGATAATTATCGAATTATAACACCATTTCTTCTGAAAATTTTTCTTACAAATAATTCTAACATGATAGATCATTTGAAAATATTTTTAGAGATTGTTGACATCCATGTTTACAAATCCATACCATGAATTTTATTAAATTGGATTTTTCCGCGGTCATCCGGTCATCAAAGAACCTTTTATCTTTTATGATTACGGAATTTCCAACATATGGAATAAGGAGGAATAGGAATATATATATATATATATATATATATATATATATATATATATATATATATATATATATATATATATATATATATATATATATATATATATATATATATATATATATAATTTCTTTCTGAATGTGTTTTTAACTATTTATTGTGAACGGCTTTTTTGCATTGTTAGTCTTAGTTGTTTTGAATTTTTGTGTACCTAGTGTTTATACAAAATGCCCCCCAAGTATAATCAAAATTATCGAACAGAATGGAACAGCATGCACGTCATCAGATGTACCTATATCTTCACCAGTGAATGAAAGCTTGTTAATTGACTAGGATATTGATATTTTGTTCAATTAAAATAAAAAACTATCCTTTTGGCATTTTTTTCTAGCATTTTTCATGTAATCTCCCAAATGTTTAGCATTAAACTTGGCAAGTGAGGTGGCAACACTGGCTTACACGCTTTAAGCGCCGACGATTAGAAGCACAACGCTTAAAGACGCTCACGCTTTGGCTTTGAGTCAGTCATCTCAACATGGCGAATGTCAGAACTCCTTTTTACGCTTAGGTAGGCAAAAGTGCAAAATCACGATAGTTCACGTAAATATGGTGCTTTGACATTTTCCTACAAATATATTAATTATCGACAACAAAAGTTAGGTTAGCTTATGCTTAGTGTTAAGCGTTTGTGAGCGCGAGTCGACCACATACAACGAAGCTTATGAGCGCTTAAAGCGTGTGAGCGCCCAACGCGAATGCACCCTTTGGGTGATAAGATAACACACGGGTCAATGAAGGAACAGACAGCTCATAAAACGTGTTAAGATACCTTGAAGGTGGTCGTAAAAAAAGATCTATTGCTGTTAAAAACTTCCCAATTTCTTCTTCATAGAATATGTTGGATGGAAATACGCCAAAAATACCTTAGTATATGATTTTTTTTAATAACTGCCAGTTTTTCTTTGCATTAACAATTTCCTAAAATCCCTTCTGAAATATGACCTCTAGTTCTTGTTGTCCAGACTGCTTAAACCTACTAAAATCCAGCTTTAGAGCTGTTATTAAATTCTTGCCACCCTATGACCGACCCTTGAAAGTCTGCTTTTTCGATTTAGGCGCATTAGCTTCAGTTCAGCATTTCATGAACCATATTGTGATGTAGGCTCAAAAATTGTCTCTGTGGTTGGTGGAAAAAATCAGTCAAAATATCGATAATATCAATAAATGTGATGTGATAATCTAGATAACACTCAGGAGTGAAATCAATAAAAAACTTAAATTTTCGCGTTCTTGAAATCTTCTGTTAGTTGTTCGGTCAGTATGACCTACTTATACACCTTTACATTCATGAAAACTCAATTCTTAGATTCCTCAAATTTTTTTGCTGTTAAGTGATGTTTTTTTCTAGATTTGAATTCCATTTTAATTTTATGAGGTTGGGTTTTCTCTATTTTTGTTTAAGGTCGCTGTATGCTAATTCATAAATTTAGTTAGCAGTTTTTCATCTGTTGCTAATCCTCTGAAAATATGAATTTAACTTACTCATTACAATTAAATATCGAAAATACTATACGAATAAAAGTTAAACAAATTGGAAACTGAGTTATGTAGGAATGTATTTATGAGTAGGTTCGTGATTCAAGGAAATTTCATGAAAATGGCTTCCATGCATTTACTGGATATGTTTACTTTATATTTTATTAATAATAATTCTCATAAATTCATAATTTTAGTTTCACTAAACGAGTTTGCTATAATTATATAGAGAATCGTTAGATGATGAATACGAATGGTTTAAAAAATAATGTCATCATCGATATGTTCATTAAAGAGCACACGCAGAGACAATATTAAAGGCGATAAAATATTTCAAGCGCTAACTGCAATGTCATGATAATGTTTTATTGTAATTGATGCGAATTTGTATATGACTGCTGTTACAGTCTCATTTGTTACTTGTGATTCTGTTGGATCGTTGATTTGAACAGTTTCTTATAAGATTCTGATAAGTAAAAATTAGATTATTATCATTTGTATAGGTAGAAATAATTTGAGATGAACACATTTTAATAACGTCAATTGAAAGCTCGTTTCACACTTGGTGGATAATTTTTCGAAATCAAATGAAGCAAAACACTTGGCTTGTTGGTTTGCGCATTTATAAACATGGCAACTTCTTCAAAAATCTCGAATGGCGCAGAGGTTCAAGTGGACTACAAGGCTCATCTAAAATATGGTAAGGGTTTTTCTGGAAAACCATGAGATGATAAAATCAATTTGTTCTGCGGTGAATTAATGTGAAAAACTTGGTAGTGTCGGTAAAATAACTCGAAAGAGTTTTCAAATGAATTTTAATTAATCAACTAAACCATTATGGAGTAAGACGAGATCTAACCAGCTGGATAGCATACTTTATCATGGACAGAGTCTACAAGGTAAGGGTTAATGGAGAATACTCATCATGCCATCAAGTATTAAGTGGAGTGCCACAAGGTTTAGTTTTGGGGCGTCTTTAATTTCTTGAGTACATCTCTGAGTTACCTCAAGGAGAAAGAAACAATGTATTCCACTTTGCTGATGATACTAAATTTTACTGTAACCATTGGAACAATATAGAGAAATGTAGGATACTTCGCGGATTGTTGAAAAAAAGGTGAGACAGTGAGATCATCGGCGAAAGCCGCTTCTTGCTGTTACAAATAAATAATAATAATAATAATGGACAAAGAGCTCAGAGAATTGTTTGTTGTCGAATTTTTGTCCCTTGCCGAAAATAATGTGGTGATGCAAGAAGAACAGAAAAGGGAAAAATATAGAGATTTTATGTTCGAGCTGAGGACACTATACCCAGGGCATAAAGTTAGGATGGTCGTACTAATCATAGGTTGTCTAGGCGGAATGAGAGCTAACTATGTGACAGAATTGAAGGTTATTCCGGCATGCAGATCTCTGGCCGATATATTGACGCGCAGAATGCAGGAAACAGTGTTGCTCGTGTCACTTCGAGTCATCATGTCCCATGAACTATAGAGGCTGCTTGCAGCTCATCTCTTTTGTTAAGGGACGCTGTAAGGGCAGGATGAAGAACTACTCCAAGGAATGTGTGAGAGGTTTTTTAGTGAGTAACTAGCAACATTCGGAGTCTCACACATCCCTGAGAATGCGTGCGGGATACTCTATAAAAGATTTTTCCTCTCACACGGACGTAAAAAAAAATAATAATAATAACCTCACTATGCGGCAAATTTGTAAAGATAATAGAAATACCTTTGGAATAATGTGCCACTTGACCCCCATACGATTAAATATTCTTGATGGGGTTGCCGCCCTGGGGAAGACTCTACAACTATGAATTTACCATCAAAATCGACGTGTCTCGTGGATTTCCAATGTTTTTTCGAAATGCACCACCTGTTATGTATCATAACATATTCTAAAAATTTCCAACCCCATAAAATAAAATACCAAGCTGGCGCAGCTAAAAAGAACGCTATAATTATTGTTGGGTAGAAAAAATTGACTCTACAATAACGATAATACATTACAAATGCAATAAAATATATGGTTTTTGTCGGAAACACTATTGAAGTTAAATAGTTTACCACTGGCATAACTAAATAAAAATTACCCAAGTACAATATAATGTCTAATGATGTGAACACGTCAGTTCGTTTATCAATTTTAATTTGCTTGGAAGTTTCTGCTTTTCTAGTACTATTAATGCTATTTCTTATTATTTCTTGCGGATTTAAACAGTCTGTAAGTGTTTCGACAAAGTACAGATTGGATACTTTAAGTTTTCTAGAATATCTTATCGTTATCTTCGATTCCTTTTTCATAAGCTGGCGACGCGACGGTTATTTTAATCCCTTGTCCAACGTCCACTAACCGGATAAAGTATATCGTAATTAATATAATCTTTCTTTTTGCCTTTCTCAATATTATCTCGATTTAAATACTCGAAAATTATCGATTCAATTGCGAAGACAACTCAATTCTTTAGTAATATTTTTTTGTCTGTCTTTCACGGTATTGCCAATAGAAAAATTCTGAAATATAAAATAAAGTTGAAATTAAACAATAGGGGATCGCACAGTAATCAGATTGATAGCTGAAATGTACTTAGATAAAATAAATATACCGTTTTACGATTATTAATCGAATAATAATTCAATATAATCCATTAAAAAAATTTTAAATCAAGAAATAAATTGTTATTTACAATATTTTGAATCCGTACTGAAACATCAATCACAGCGCGTGACGTCATTTGTGGGCAACCATTTACTGAACGGGTACTACCTACTTAGTTCACTGAGTTATTTCCATAATTTTGTTGAAATTCTAAAAGTTTCTGAAAGATTAATTAGGATGCAGTAATCAATTTAAAAACTGTCACGTGGTGTTCCTCCAGTTTTTCATAATGGAAACAGGATTTACGAAAGCCGACAATAGAAATCTTTCCAGAGTGGATATGTTTATGATTTGAAAGTAATTCAGACTTTTGTGACGCTGTATTTCTAAATGTGAAAACTTCGTTTTTCGTTCCATAACAACAAATCAGTACTCCACAAAACAAAACTTCTCGCGAACATTCATGTGGATGTTCTGTTATGACCACAAATGACGTCACGCGCTCTCAGACGACATAACGTGGCGTTTTGGCGGGATTTTTGAACAAATAATATTAAAACATGATTTTGAGTACCTAGAAGGCTATAAATATATAAAATTTTATTTTTTATGGGAATAAATATCCATAAATATTAATTTAAAACACTTTCTGAAAATTTGGCTGATCCCTTATTACAATTAATCGACAAGTGCCATTTAGACAATGAGTAAAAATTAAAACATTTTGGACACACATAAAATACGATTAAATCGATATGAATATAAAGCATGTAGTAGCCAGTGTAAATAAAAATTATAGAAACTTAAAACCAATATAAAATATTACTCGTTAACACTGTACAAAATATCAAATATTACGTCGTAACCTGTTTATCATTGAATAACTGGGGAAATTAATACGTAACCATCGTTACACAAATACTCACGCTCCATATAAATTAAAAAGTGTAAATTCGTATCATATTCTGACAGCGTTGCTCCGCCCACTTCGAAAAAGCAGACAAGTGAAAAACGAGGCGAGATGGATCCTTAAAACGATTACGCTAAAACCTACGATTTGGAATTTCAAATACTGCTGAAACGAACGAGCAGAGGCTCGAAATTAGACAGAATCACAACCTTGGTTTGTTTCACGGCTTTCGTACGTTCGGTCTGCGCCGATCAGGGAACCATTATCCGACCAAGTTCGGGAAATATCTCGGCTTGTATCGGGCCGTATTCGACGTGTTCGCCGTCGACTGTCATGTAGCCCCGCTCGCTGATGTCCGGCTCTATCCGAAAGGCCTTGACGGGCAGCAGTTGGATGAGGCCTTGCTTGTCGACGAAGTTCAGGTGGGCGCCGGTGCTGAGGCCAAGGAGGAATTGCAGCAACTGGGAACGGGTGGTACCCGTGCGGATCACCAGCAGCCATATTATGCCTGCGAAGAGAGATTTCGTTAATATTGGGTCCAGAACGTAGAAAGTAGTTTGAGGAATTTCCACTAGGCGGCGCTAAACTCGATAAATCAACGTATAAAGGATGATTCGAATGTGATGCTCAAGATAAGTCATTCGAGCCGTGTTTTTCAATTTTGAAACTCTTAAATTTTCAACGACATGAAACTAATAATAAAATATGAAAATTTTGATTGTTCGAAGGAATTTTGAGGAAACGCGAAGAAACATTTTTAGATTGCGCGGTTGAAATAGTTATTTATGTACCAAGTGCGTTATATAGATCCTAACGCCCGGAGGGAAACATTCGGCCCGAGGGATTAATGCCCGATGGGCGTTAGAATCTAGTAACTCACGTGGTGCATACAAGATTTTATTTTTCACGAAAAAATATTTTATTATAATGAAAAATCGATTTAAAAAAAAAACCTCAATTCATCCATTTTTCCAAAATTCTTTCATTCAACAAACTCCTTCTATTTTTTTTGATGTCCGATACACATTCATCTCTCTCTATCTCTCTCTCCCTCTTTCTCACTAACTCATTCTTTCTCTCACTCACTCTGACTCCCTCTCAGTAACTCACTCTTTCACTCGCTCTCTCACTCTATCTCAATCACTCAGTCTGTCACTCTCTCTCTCGAACACACACATACAGGGAAATTGATCGACAGGTTCAAAATGACGACTAACTTTTTTCACTAGAATAACCGTGGACATGGAACATTCTTACCGTCGTTTAATTTTGCGTCGGGGACGAAAAGGCAGTCTTCACTCAGGTGGCTCTGGTAGGAGGCGTGCACCATCAAGTAGCTGCCCTCCAGGCACACCCACGGTGACGTCAACGAAGCGGTGAGACAGGGCAGTTGCGACGCAGGTCCGTATATCCTAGGTTTTTCTTTGCCGGACGTATCGCCCCCACCTTCGTGTTCTGCGGTCGATTGATATGAGCTTTCTGTTGGAAAAAAATTAATACTTTGAGTGGAAAATGAAATCTCGAACAACTTCGTTATATATCATGGATTTTCTCCTGTGAAATGTGTATTATATTACAGAAGAAACATCCATAAATTACGAACTCAAAGATATTTTGAGGCCCCCCATATATTTTGAAATTTTTGTATACAGTTGAAGTTATGAGTTTCAATAGGTATTTTCGATTTATACTTGTGACGTCACGAAGCTAATGACCCCCCCTTGTTGCACTTTGTTAACACCCTCCCGCATATAATATAATATATCGATAGCCCCTAATTGCAATTTTTTTTTAACACAAGATACAGAAAATGTTTTCACATTATTCTGTCCCAACGTAAAATTTTTTTCAATATAACTATAAAATTCAATGTCAAAATTCAAAGTGAGTGAAAAAATTGTTTTAGGTATTATTTACGACAAACTATATTAAGCATGCATGGGCTCATGGACACAAGATAATTGAATTTCGCATTGTTCATTTGACTTGTTAGTTTTAAAAATTTTCAAAAATCTGATTGATTGCTGATTTTACGAAAAACTATTGAAAATAAAAATATGTGAATAATTTTGAAGGTGTGGTTTTAAATTGATAATTTCTAAATTTAAAATTGTAAAATATATGACGTCACGCCAGGGGCAGGGGTCACAAAAATGTGCCAAGGACTAGTAGGGGTTCCAAAAATCATTAAATGAATGTGTCGTAATTTATGGAACTCCCCTTCAAATAGCAGTGTCATTAGTCACAAGATGTTGAAATACAAAAACAACGTGCCAAGAGCAATATTTCTGGTGTTATATTTATAACAACTCATAATCCAATAGTTTTTGATAATTCCTATTGAATAAGGCACTTACCTGTTGCCGAAAAAAACGCTGTCCTGCGAGATGCAGCGCTATACCACGAATCCAGCCTCTGCCGCGTCGAGTGAGGGTCTGCGGTAGTAGCTACGTCTGGGTTGCTACCCAGGTTGATGGGCGACAGCTCCACGTCCTTTATGATGTCAAAAGAACTATCCGCAGGAAGATACCAGATCTTGCCACGGTAACTCCTTAGGCCTATCAGTCTGAAAAAAAATATATCTTCAGTGTTGTATACCTAGACTGCCATCGGCTAATGGAAATTTTACATAGTTTCATTATGATTAAGGTATATTAAATCATTGCGAGGTATATTTATATAAACCCAAGAAATCTCCACATACAAATGACAGCGGTTGGAGAAAGAAGTTTATATCGTCGCAAAACACATCACTGAACTCATTCTAACATACACGTACCGGGTTGGCAAAATGCGATGTTTGTAACTCGGCAACTGTAGGAGATACAAAAAAATGGGGGACGTATTCTTGATTTTTTTTTTCGAGACAAAGGCGGGCTACACACGGACGTCGATGTCTTAATACATCGACGTGCATCCTGATCGCGTACACACGTACGTACAGGCCAGTCTGCTAAAATGTTTGGCCAGATGTCTGAGCAGACGGAATATTTAGCTCTGGTGGCAGTGGCGTGTACAAAGAAAGAGAAAAATGAAAATCGTCGCCGAATGTGGTCTAAAGGTTGGTTTCTAAAAAGATAAAATTTTTCACACATTCACCCTTTAGAAAAATGGAGGTTATAACTAGAGGACTCTCGTAATTACGTAAGGATGCACGAAGAAACCTATTCGTAACTGTTGGACATGGTTATTCCATTAAAAAAACGTCAAGCCACAATGATGAGATTGGCAATAACTGCAGAAGTTACTGCAAGAAATCGCCAAGATTTGAAATTCACTACTTTAGTATCTCCGAAAGCCTCACTGTACCACTTTTCTTCAAGATAAAAACTTTATCATTTTATCTCCGAAACCCACCACGAAGACTATTGATTTTAGCGACAACTGTACTTTTTGTAGCATTTGGTTGAATTATTTGCACCTTCTCTATCAATATTTTGTATGCTTAATTTTTTTTATTTCGGTCTACATAGTGCTTTATTTTGTCTGCCACAAGCAGGGTAGGTCCCTGTACAACTCCACAAATTCCCGTAGAAATTCCCGGGACATTGTTCTGCAGTCAGACATAATGATGAAACTATCTACAAATACTTTTAGTAAATATCATACAAATTCTTGAAACATTTAACTTATTATTTTAATTACCTATTGCAGTAACAAATTATTTCATAAACTTAACCGCCGCTACTGCTTTAAAAACGCACACTCCACGGTAAATTGCATCCACACGTAGAGACTTGAATGCATTCGTTGGAATGCGCATCCAAAGATTCAAACGATTCCTGAAAACATCAACGCGGCATTCATCCGGGTTGTGCATTCAAAAGCGTGCGTTGTTTGCATCCACATTAACGGTATTGGTTGCACGTTCTTGGATGTACGTTGATGTATTAAGACATCGACGCCCGTGTGTAGGGGCCTTAATTCACTGGCGAAAAGAAAAATTTGTTATCGTCTTTTGTTTTCGAGTTATAAACGAAAGTTCGATTTTTCGACTTTAAGAAACATGTGAATATCATGAATGTTTGTTGTGAAGTTACGAGATAATAATTTTTACATTCTCGAAGCAACTTTTTCTGAATAATACAGTGGCGTCGACAAAATTTGAAAAAAGTCGCAGTTTCGAGTTATGGTATTAAGTTGTATTTTTTCATAAGGGAATCATAGTGGGCTATGGTTTGATTGGAACGCATTTTTTCACCTTTTTAACCATGTATCATAATTTCGGGTCACTTTTGATGTCTAATTCTCCAATTAGGCCAGTCAGTTGAGATAATCAATTGACAATAATTCCAAAAGTTTTCAAACTTGAATTGAAAATATTGAATTTTGCTGTATGCTTGTGAAAAAAATTCCAAAAGTCCTGCAAACTTGGAGTAGTATTAAATATATTATTTCATATCATGCATCAAATTTGCAACCAATTTAAGGGTACGGAACATTTTTTTAAATTCAAAATTAAAGTTTTTCTTTGATAAATTGACCTAAAATATTCCAAAAGTTCTGCAAACTTGATAGATACTTCGGAAAAATATACCGAACAGTTGTTTAAATTTGTAACCTTTCACGTTTATTTATAATTTTTTTAATTCGTGGTAATTTTTTCGGTCAAAATGGTCTCAAAATAATCACAAAAGTTTCGAAACTTGGTTGCAAATTCAGAAAACATCTATTCTGATGCATTTGAAGATTTGCAACCTTTTACACGGTCCGGAACTTTATGCAATTTGCAAAAATATGATTTTTGGATTTTTATATTCTTGCAAATTGCATAAAGTTCCGGACCGCGTACAAAGTTGCAAATTATAAAATGCATTAGAATAGATTTTTTCTAAATTTGCATTGTTCCGAACTTCGGAAAAGGTTGCAAAATGAGATTTGTCCCTTTCTCTATGTAGCATTCAGTTGACCAAAGTTCAAAAACTTTTGGAATTATTGTTAAATTTTCGATTTTCAATGTCTTAACTGACTGGCCTAAATACCGAAAATAATATTTGACTCATTTAATCGTAAAAATAAAGATGTCTTACTAACATTATGAGAAATATTGTGACGGTAAAATTTTCCGAGTCTATTAAAGTTAGCAATTTCCGTGTCTTTGTAAGTACATAAACCCTTACACATTCGGTGAAACGTCCTTGAGAATTTGATAGCACATTGAGAGAAAGATATTGCATCTGGCAAATTCAATCATTTTCCGTTTACCTTTGCTAGTGAACACTTCACAATAAGTGTGATTAAATACCGAAGGCGAAATTGCATTTTTTAGTTTTTTGATTGTGGATGTGCCATACTATGTAAGTAAATGCAAGTACATAAGTTTTCTGGCCACGCAATGATGCAAAAAATACTTTTCTTTCAGTGAAGCTATAATTCAATAGAGGATATTCGAACATCCATTTCAGTTTGTATTTCAGTTTGTACTTCAGCTTGTACAGACTTTCTTTTCCATTTCAACCTTAACTTTGGTTTCAACTCAAAAATTTGATTGGAAGCTCAACAGCTAAAACCTGCCGATTGATAAGAGGTTGTCTTTTTGCCATAATTTTTCATAGATTTACTTCAAGTCGGGGTAAGTCGATTTATACCTTTAATTTGACGCTGAATGCAGAAGCCTACGTTGCCAAGTGTATCCGCATTCCTGTTATCTAAGGACCACTTGAAAAATCTTATTTGCCTCATCCCGAAGGAAGTGGAAAACTTAATTCAAAAAAATAATATTTTTTTTTGTGTATACAAACTTTCAAAAAAAATAGAAATTATCTTTGTTAGTAATTAAATTATACTATGTGAGGGGAACGTAGCGCTACGCTTCTGTAATTAATTATTTCATTTAGTTTACTGTTAACTATTACTATATGATTATTATTCTTTTCTTCCTTAACTAGCTATTTATATTTTTTTTATCCTGTATTCACCTGCTTCGAAGTTCTGTATTATAAGTCTAAGATTTCGACTTGTTTCATTTTTCGTATTTTTATGAACTTACTAAGAACTATTTCTCATTTCTCATTACTTGAATGCAATTATAAAAATTACGTGGCGCCCTTAGGTCCCACTACCCAGTGCCTCCGACGAAAAGCAAGCCGACGGCCCCCTTTTAGGGTATAATATGATATGTTGGAAAACATTATTCGAAGTAATAGCAATTGTGATATTACATCTAAGACATATTTTAATCGCTTCCCAGGAAGAAAACCAAAAAAAATTCATGAGAATTTTTTTAACTCTTGAAAATATTTCAAAGAGGCCTAGAAGGCTGAATTTTAGATTGCTGGTTATAATTATTAATTTCACCGGTTTTGAAAATTTAGCACCTCAGCGAGCGCCACTTCCTTCCCTAAAGTTTGAAGTTGACAAAATTTAGACTGTATTTTCCCAAATTTAGATAATTCTGTTGTGCCTCAAGAGAAACCTTCATATACAAAATTTCAGCACATTTGGTATGATATGGGCCGCAGAAGATGCCAATATGTATGCACCGTGAAATAAAATTTAAATATATATATATATATATATATATATATATATATATATATATATATATATATATATATATATATATATATATATATATATATATATATATATATATATATATATATATATATATATATAAAACAAGAAAAATTATCGGTCTAGCCCGCATATGTCGAAGCAGCCGTTGACACGTGTTTCGGAATCATTGGTCCTCATCAGAACGGCGTAGCCGTGGATGTACGCGATGGAAAACCTGGAAATGATACAGCAACAACAATCAGAATCATTTGCTTCGGAAGACAATCACACATTTGTGGTACATTGTTCGAACTCTCCGGTTTGGGAGATTTGGTCAAACTTTGACCACGGAGGCGATTAATGCCATCCGCGAGATCCTCGACCGTTGAAATAAATTACAAAAAGGAGATTTATCGCGGGGAAATAGTATATAAAACAAGCAAAATTATCGGTCCAGCCCGCATATGTCGAAGCAGCCGTTGACACGTGTTTCGGACTCTTTGGTCCTCATCAGAACGGCGTAGCCCCCGCGATAAATCTCCTCTTTGTAGTTTATTTCCACGGTCCAGGATCTCGCGGATGGCATTAATCGCCTACGCGGTCAAAGTTTGACCAAATCTCCCAAACCGGAGAGTTCGAACAATGTACCACAAATGTATGATTGTCTTCCGAAGCAGGGGATTCTGCTTTTTGTTGCTGTTTCATTTCCAGGTTTTCCATCGCATACTTGGCTACGCCGTTCTGATGAGGACCAAAGAGTCCGAAACACGTGTCAACGGCTGCTTCGATATATGCGGGCTAGACCGATAAATGCGCTTGTTTTATATACTATTTCCCCGCGATAAATCTCCTCTTTATATATATATATATATATATATATATATATATATATATATATATATATATATATATATATATATATTTAAGGTGCAATTTTCTTGGGTTTAGAGCACAGTAAAACTTTAGGTATTCAGATTTTATTACTTGTAATCCTTGTAATCGACATATGTTTCGGCGTATATAAGCCTTTTTCAAGATTATAACTTAGGTATGGCTGGGACATTTACATCTAAAAATACATTTAAAATCAGTCACAATTCCTCATCATGTGCACATTAACTTACTAGTTTATCTGTAATCTACATATCATCAACTTATTTATAACAATGCTATGAAATACATTGGATCTGTCAATTTTAATTTGTTTTGTTTTTGACAATATAGTTTTCTAATTGATCACCTGAGATGCCATCTGTGCGCTTGTAGGAGTAAATAAATATGGTATTGGAAATTATTATTTCATTTCGATTATGTTGTACGTTTACAATCACAGATGTCATCTCAATATAGGTTTTATCTCATTTAAGGATACTATGGTAAATTTTTCAGATCGGTTCTGTCGTTTATAGAGTCTATTTCTTTTTGAATATATATCATTTCTAAAAAAGTCCTTATTTTGTTGTTGGTTTTTCTGTGTAGGATCTGAAAGTTATCTAAGTCAAAACTATGGTTTCTTGTTATTTCATGTTTCTTTAGGGCTGTAGAATTCTTCGCATATTTGTGGCCATTAATCCTTTCCTTTATATATTGTGTTGTCTGGCCTATATATATATATATATATATATATATATATATATATATATATATATATATATATATATATACATACATAAATCATATATGAAAAAAATACTCAAAAATCGTGTTTCAGGAGGTCTAAAACGGACTTAAAAATCACTGCCGAGATTCAGTGTTGATTTTCCATACAGTCCTATAATTTATTGTAGCCTCAGAGCTTCAAAGGATTCTTTCATTTCAGAAAAAAATTCGCTTTTTAATAACCTATCATAAATCAATAAAATTTACAATTGTCAAATTTACAAAAAAACCTGACACAATAATTATTGTATAAAAAACTTATATTATCTGGTTGTTAGAGTTATGAGTCACCGAGATTATTAAAGATTTTACAGGGATTTCCCGAATCCAGAATTTAATACAAGTTGTGGTTTAGATTCCGCTGACGATGAGTGATTCTTTGAACAAACAATTGTATTTGCCATGAAAATAATAGTTAACGATGACGTTACTTGGGCGGCAATTTTCCAGGAATTTCCTAGGAAAATGAATGTATGGTAATGATCAAACGTAATGCAAGTCTAATAAACGAAACCCTTTCAACGCGAGCGGCATGTTTAGTTTCAGAGACGGTTAAATTCAATATATGAATGAAAACCTATGTCATATTTCTTCTTTCGAGTATTTAAATATTCATGGAAATTTTATATTGACGTTTATTTATTATACTTTACGTATGATTTTGAAGTGGGGAATTCATTGAAATGTTACACATAGTCTACATATATTCGTACAATGTTAATCAGGAAAACAAATAAATAATTATATATATATATATATATATATATATATATATATATATATATATATATATATATATATATATATGTTATATCGTATGTTTTCTCGGATGGTGGAATGAATCTGAGAAAGATTCCGGGGTTCAATCCGATTTTTTTGAAAGTTTTGTTGGCGCTGAGAAGCACCGTTTGTTTCACGACGTTTCGCCAAAATCTCATTTGGCATTTTCAAGTGCTGCTGTACGTCTTGTGACTCGACGGCAACTACTGTTCGCATCTGCTTGTGTCCGGGTTTTATTGGCATTGGCTGGTCCTGTTTCCTGATTGGCCGGTTCGCTGCTTAGGCTCCGCCCCCTCGCTTCTTCGCTTCGACAGATACCTGAACGCACAATCCCACCACCACCCTTCACAAAAACAGTCAGTAGTGAATTCATTAATTTCCAGATCTTTTCGACTAACAGAACCAGAAACAAGAGAACAAGAAATAAAACAGATTACAACTACTTTACGACAAAATGGATAATCCAACAAAAACATCAAAAATTCAACGCCGAAGAATCCAGACAAAAAACAGTACTTCCATACGTAAAAGGAATTACAGATAAAATTGGGAGAGAAAAATAACATAACACCAATATTTAAACCTCAGAAAACAATAGCCAATATACTCGGAAACCCGAAAGATAAAATCGGACTAGAAAACCAGGGCGTCTACAGCATACCTTGTGCAGACTGCGGCCAAACATATATAGGACAGACGAACAGAAAAATATCAGCAAGAATCCAAGAACATAAAATTTGCGTCAGGAACAAACAAACAACATCAGCCCTATTTCAACATCATCAAGTAACAGGCCACAGAATCGATTTTGACCGATCAAGAGAAATAGCATCCATAGAAAACTACAGGGTCCGTACCATAAGAGAAGCCCTAGAAATAGAGAAATCAGGACATCTAAACAAACGAGACGATGCTCTGAATATACCACTAACTTGGAAAACAATTTTAAAAAACACGATAACGCCTAAAACAACACAAGACGTAAAAACTAACATCGACGAAGAAAATCGAAGCGAAGAAGCGAGGGGCCGGAGCCTAAGCAGCGAACCGGCCAATCAGGAAACAGGACCAGCCAATGCCAATAAAACCCGGACACAAGCAGAGGCGAACAGCCCAACCAATCCGAACCCCCTCGTCACCAGACTTGGAGAATACGATGAAGACCAACCGTGGAAACACAAGAGACCCAGGATGATACTCCGATAAGACCAGGATCAAGATTAAGGTTTTATTCCTGTCATTAGGACAGAGATTTCGAGTCAACTCACATGTAGTATTTTTAAGTTCAGACTGTAAAGTCGGTCACGACTTAGGACACTTCTTGTCACAATATTAATACTTTTCATCAATGTAAACTCAATTAGAACATAAGGTTATATAATGTAATTATGGTACTTGAAATAAACGATTATGACAAAAAAAAAAAAAGGCGAACAGTAGTTGCCGTCGAGTCACCAGACGTACAGCAGCACTTGAAAATGCCAAATGAGATTTTGGCGAAACGTCGTGAAACAAACGGTGCTTCTCAGCGCCAACAAAACTTTCAAAAAAATCGTATTGAACCCCGGAATCTTTCTCAGATTCATATATATATATATATATTTATTTTTATATATTTATATATTTATTAATTAATATATATATATATATATATATATATATATAATCTCTTGATAATTATTAGCAATAACAGGTTTGTTGAATCTTTTCGCCACGACATTCGTGGCTTTATCAAAACTTATTATTTTAAATAATTCGAATAAATAAATATATATATATATATATATATATATATATATATATATATATATATATATATATATATATATATATATATATATATATATATATATATATTATATATATAATATATATATATATATATATATATATACCGACACTGACTACTGGAGGACATACTGATAAACTGATACAAACATATAGAACAAAAAATTCACCGAATAAAATAACAACACGGTACAATGACGTTAACACACACTCACAAAACGAAAATCGAATGACAATTGAACATGAGCTCGTACAATAACAAATAAAACGATAACACAATATTTCCTAGGTAGGTACATAATTGACAATTAAGATCTAATTGTAATATAGTTTATTAAGTATATTGAATTCTTACAGCATTCGAACTGAAATACACCACCACAAAGTTTTCCATATACAAAGCATAATTTGAACTCCATTGATTAAAGGGGACAAAAATTCTCCGAAACGTATGAATACCATATTTTTCTTCAATAAATCAGACCTGTTATTACCACAAACACTTTCTTTTCTTATATATATATATATATATATATTATATATATATATATATATATATATATATATATATATATATAATATATATATATATATATATATATATATATAATATATATATATATATATATATATATATATATATATTATATAATATATATATATATATATATATATTATATAATATATATATATATATATATATATATGTTCAGAAAGATTTCCGCGGTCGGAAGTATTTGAAAAAAAACTTGGTTCACGGAATGAACCGCGTAAAAGATTGAAAAATCTCGACGTTTCGGCTCCTTTTGCGAAAGCCATCTCAGGAGAATTAGAAGGGAAATAATTCAAGACTCGTGGCCTCAATCTGCCTACTCCACGAATCGAATTTAGGGAGGAATCGGAAACAATACGATTGCGTGGTTCTCAACCTGCCCTACTCACTCATTCCCGTGAACCAAGTTTTTCATAATATAATATATAATATATATATATATATATATATAATATATATATATATATATATATATATTATATATACTAGCTGACCCGGCAAACGTTGTTCTGCCATATAAATTATTTTTATCCATCTATCTATTCATCTATCTGCCGATGTCTATCTAACTATTTATTTATCTAGATAGTAATCTATCTTTCTATCTATCTATCAATCAATCTATCTGACCCGGCAAACGTTGCTTAAATTATGAAAATGGCTATGAAAAAATATGTGTTGTTGATAGAAAGGTGAAAATTTAGAGTTATATGTATTTTTAATGCAACATCATAAAAAATAGAAAATAAAAAATTTATAAAAATGTTTGTGTTGAACCACCCTAATCATTTTATTATATTATTATAGGGGTAAAAATATATTACGACCTATTCACAGACCGACTATTGTTATTTTCGATTGACATCTTGCAACCCTATTGCGGATCTATGGATAAAATAAAAAAGGATGAAAATTGCGATGGAATAATATGGGTTGATCGTAGACTGTTTGCGAAACCGGAAGTCAGCCATATTAATTTGGTATGGGAAAAAATTCTAAATTATGTCTGAGATAAACCATCCAAATTTCAATAAAATCCATCAAAAAGTGATAGGGGTGGCCTATGACTCATTTACACTTGGTACCTGATATATATATATATATATATATATATATATATATATATATATATATATATATATATATATATATATATATATATATATATATTGAATATATATATATATATATATATATATTTATATATATATATATATATATATATATGAATATATATATATATATATATTATATATATATATATATTATAATAGAATCTTTTTCATAAAGTTGTCTACTTTTGCGAAATAATTAAAATTTTCAAAGTCGCCTATGAAACTTTGGCATGTCATATCACTTTTTCATGTTCTGTCAGTTGCAGACAAAAGTGCATCATAATAAATGTTTACTTTTGAGTAAATATTCTTATTATTTTACACTTGTTAATTTGGAATTTACCATATTTTTTTGCTGTGGTTTTGAAAATAAAAATGTTTTGAAAACAAAAATCACTCTTGAATCCAGTGGCGTCGATACAATTTGAAAAAAAAGCGCAGTTTCGAGTTATGGCCTTAAGTTGTATTTATTCATAGGGGAATCATAGTTGGCTATGGTTTGGTTGGAGTTATTTTTTTCCCTTTTTAACCATGTCGGGTCACTTTTGATGTTTCTATCTTTGATACCGAAAATAATAGTTTACTAATCATTACTTTTTGCGTTTTGTTACCTATATATATATATATATATATATATATATTCATTTCTAGTAGGCGGGTGTCATCTATGACAGGGTTTCTCTGTTTGTTTACTTCATAGTTTAATTCATCTCATTTAATAGTAAAAAATGAGGATGTCGTACTAAAATTATAAGAGATATGATATGTTATAAAATTTTATTCAAAGTAATAGCAATTGTGATATCGCATCTAGGATATATTTTAATCGCTCTTGAATCACTCTTGAACGTAGTTGTCAGTTCATTTAATTGTAATTGCTATTTGATACATCACAACTAGGGAAAGAAACTTATTTCCAACCTGATGTCCTACGACACCTCTCGTCTTTTTCAATGTTATCGATCTTAGGCAAATTAGAAAAGCGATAATTTCAACGGATTTTCAGTTATTACAAAATAATGATTTCCAGCAGACAAACGTGTTTGAATTTTCCTTCAGATCAAAAAACAATTCAAATCCCCAATTCAAGAAAATATAAAGGCTATCAATCATGGAATATCCATAGATAACGTTATAATTCTGAATATTCATGATAAAAAAGATGGATAATCCGTGTGGAGTTCACAAATCGATAAGATGTGTAAATATTTTTTATATACGTATCCTAGATTATTAATTATTTCCACCAGTAAAACTGTTAATTTTGACACATTTTTTTTCAGAAAATAACAAGTACACTCACACTAATTCTTTCCTTTACTACAAATAATCTTTCTTACTAATTCAAGAGGATTAGAGAAAAAACCTCTAGAATTCCATAAATACGCCATACGAATTTAATGATTTTTGGGAGAACCCCCCTTTTAGCGACGTCACATATTTTGCAATTTCAAATTTACAAATGAATAAACTAACACAGCACTGAAATAATTTTTCTATTTAAAATTTTTTTTTCCATAAAATCAACATTAAATTTTTAGAAAATTCGCAAGACATAACAAATCGAATGAAAGATACGTAATTATTAAATTATCTAGTGCTCATTGACTTTGAACCCGTGTATGCTTCATATACTTAGTTTGCGATGAAAAAATACCTTTATCAATTTTTTACTCATTTTAAATTTGTTAGATAAATCGGATATTACAAAATATTAATAGATCTAAGAAAAACACGTCCCTCACCTAACTGAGTCAACTGTCGATTGAATGGTATAAAAGACGAAATCAAAGTTCAGAGGCGGCAAACCTCAAAGGCGGTATCGGCCTTTCGAGGTATACAAACAAATTTAAACCTTATAAAAATATTGATAGAGATCATAATATTTTAAAAGTTTTTCATTATATGTGAAGTTTGGGTATTGATACTTTGGATTCATACATAGATGTGACGTCACGAAGTTTATTACTCGCCCCTCTATTTGCGTCCCTCTCCCTCACACTTAACGTATGATGTAATTTATAAATGGGCCCTAATTGAAAACTTATGTCAATTGATATCACTAGTTTGTTCACTAGAAGTTTACCGAACGATACAAAAGCACTAATAGAACAGTTAATAGATTCAAATGATATAAATCAGTCAATTCAGTTCGCAATTATTTCCTTGTTAGAAGTCAGAATTATTTTAAATTTAATAAAACAATATATATATATTAGTTCGAGACAGGCCCAAGAAAGTCAATAGTAATTATTAAATTTTTCGAAGTTTCGTTTGAGAAGGTTTTGCTTTAGCAGATTGTTTTAATTTAATGAGTTTTTATTGAATATTATGACAATATGCATTTTGCTTAATTTTTTTTTGGATATTCTATACCCCTCCATCTCTTAGTGTGCGCCCACCTAGGGGGACACCACACAGGTTGAGAATAGCTGCTTTGACCCAATATATAAAAAACAAAAATGAAGGACACCCTACTGCGTAGCACTAGGAATGATAAAACCCCTCGGCGCATGTGCATGTCATCAATATTTTTTGAATGTACCTATTATATAAATTAAATAACAATGAAAGTCGATTTTACGAATGAAATGAAGGAAAATTGCAATAAATGTATTAACAAGTCGATATTACGAATAAAATCCGTGAAAATTTAGCAAAAAAATTCATTGTTTGACTGTCGAATTTGAATATCCTATCCCGGCTCATTTTGCTGCAAATTATGAATCAAATTGATAAGATATCTCTATGGATGGGAAGCAAACACAGACGCAGAATCAAGCTTAAGCTATCAACGTCGCTTGGTTACCGTGGCACACAGAGCACTTCGACGCATGTTTTGTGGGACTTCGTACATATCGACCTTGGCGCATGCGCATGTCGTAATGCCTATCTAAAAAACGCTATAATTTTTTATTCTTCGTTGGGAAAATATTGGGAATGAAACTTCTCTGATGAAATCATATGTATTTTATCGATATCCGTTGGAATTTTTAAAATCGGACCAGATCCCAACTTTTTGTAGTGAGAATTTAGCTTCACCTCGGGGTAAAAACGCTATATTTTTTTTATTTCTCGTTGGGAAAAATTGGGAATTAAAATTTCCTACTGAAATCATATGTGTTTTATAGATATCCGTTGGAATTTTTAAAATCGGGCCAGTCACCAACTTTTTGTAGTGAGACTATAACCCCTTTAGCTTCGCCTCGGGGTAATAAATCAGAAACGAAAAAATTCTCGAAATAAAATTTCTAGAATTGCCCTTTGGTGATTCAAAAATTCATATCGGCAGAACACATACAAAAAAAAAATAAAACATAAGCACAGTTTTGAAATGAACAAGAGAGATTCCCCCTGCGTGAAACGCCGCTTCATAAATTAAAGAAAAAATGAAAATACCTTTCGACTTTTGAAGTAATCAAGTCGACTGAATAACAAATTGTTACTCAGTTGACGTGTTGGTTTTCCCACAAAATCGCAAAGCCGTAATTTCAGAAAGAGAAGACTTGCCGATTATTTCGCAGTAATCCCCACAGGTGTAGGTAGAGTTATTTCACACGTGAATCATTAGAGAACATATCAATTTTATTATGCACGGCGTAAAAACCGTTTCAACTCTGGATCTCTAGTCGTCGGAAAAACCCAAACGCAAAGGTCATGTTACGAGATGCTCTACCTGAGAAAACACGATATTTCAGTCGAAATCAAAATCGACAAATTAAGCCAGTCAGTTTAGACATTGAAAATCGAAAATTTAACAATCATTCCAAAAGTTTTTAAACTTTGGTCAAGTGAATGCTACATAGAGAAAGGAACAAATCTCATTTTGCAACCTTTTTCGAAGTCTGGAACATTGTTATAATTGCAATAACATTCAATTTTGCCTCATGCTTGTGAAAAAAATTCCAGAAGTTCTGCATACTTGGAGTAATATTATAGTTATTAACGTAACAAGGCCGATATGTAGCAAATAACGGATGAGGTTGGATATTGTAATCCGAGGCGCAGCCGAGGATTATAACTAACCGAATCCGTTATTTGCGTATCGGCCGTGTGTCGTTAAAAATTTTTCGTAATCCCGTTGAAAGATTATATTTTGATTCCGAAGAAAGAAAAAACCCCGTACCTCGCAATTCTACAGAAAAATCCCAACGTCGTGCACTCTGTTGTCATGGAACAGTTTGACAGTTTTATAAACAACGTCAGTTTTTTGTGTTCGCAAGTTCGGAATAAAATTGATGAAATTGAGGAACAAAATCAAATTTCTTTAGAAATATTGGAAGAATCATGTGCAGTGCAGCGAGTGTTGATTAACTGCCGAAAATAACTCAAGAGCGATATCAAAAAGAATATGAAATTTTGAAATGTGGCGTAATAGCAAGAATGTAAAGATGGTTAATGAAGATGTATTATTAGCCTATGCAAAATGAAAATCAGAGGTTTATTCTCCCAACTCGCTGTGGACCAAGATTTCAATGTTGTTATCGTAAGCAGAATGATGTTTTGAAATAAATATCTCAACAAGTGATTTCTTAACGGCCGCCGGCCGTTATGAAATTATAACGGCCGGCGGCCGTTAACACTGACTTTTCAATTGTCATCTGAATACCGTTAAATCGAAATAACAGTATGGAATTACGAAAAATATATTATTTCATATCACGTATCAAATTTGCAACCAATTCAAGGGTACTGACATTTTTTATTTCAAAATGAACGTTTTTTTTCGATAAACTGACCAAAAAAATTCCAAAAGTTCTGCAAACTTGGTAGATACTTCGGAAAAAAATACCGAACAGTTGTATGAATTTGCAACCTTTTACGTTGACCGGAACATGTTTATTTAGAATTTTTTTAATTCGTGGTAATTTTTTCGAGCCTCGAAATAATAACAAAAGTTTCGAAACTTGATTGCAAATTTAGAAAACACGTATTCTCGTGCATTTGCAAATTTGCAACCTTTCACGCGGTCCGGAACTTTATGCAATTTGCAGAAACATAAAAATCCAAAAATCATATTTTTTTTGCAAATTGCATAAAGTTCCGGACCGCAAATTTGATACGTGATATGAAATAATATATTTAATACTACTCCAAGTTTGCAGAACTTTTGGAATTTTTTTTCACAAGCATAAGGCAAAATTCAATGTTATTGCAATTTTAACAATGTTCCGGACTTCGGAAAAGGTTGCAAAATTTCATAGTTTGTTTTTATCTCTTTCCCGACCCTTCATTAAAGTTTGAAAACTTTTGGAATTAGGCAAAAATCCTTCAATTTCATTTTTAGCTCCATGCACTTGTATAGAAAGCTGAATTTCGGATATGTTGTTGTTAATTAATATTCACATATTTTGCCACTTATTTCAATTCATTCATCCCTTTGCCACTCCCTTTTCCAAAGTTTGGAAATGCCACAATTTGGTCCGATGGGGTCCGCTGGAGATTTATTTATTTATTTATTTATTGAGAAATAAGAATACAAACAGGTATTTCAACCCAAAAACAGTATTCGTAGGTCACATAAAATATATACAATCCTTAGGCATAAACTTAAACTTAGTGCAAATAAAAAAAAAATCTACTGAAACACTGAACTAAGAATAACCAATAGTTAGAAAGAAACAAAAAGAAATCAAAAAGGAATCAAAAAGAAATCAATCTTGTGCAAAATAACGATATTTCAACAACTTCTTATAGCGCATAAAGGGGATATTGAAGGGATCTAAATCGAAAGAGCTCGAGTTGAACTCACTCAAAATTCTGCATATTGGTGAATTTTTTGTAATATTCAATCTACGAAAAAGAACGGCAAACAATTCCGCCGATCTGAGCCTCCTTTCAGGTACCTTAAAATGTACAGATTGGAGAAGAAAAGGGACCGAAAGGACGCCGTTCACCATTTTGAATATCAGACACATGTCGTTGACTTTCCTGTGGTTTTCTAAGGTGAGCATATTAAGAGATGCCAAATATACAAGAGAATATATATATATATATATATATATATATATATATATAATATATATATATATATATATATATATATATATATATATATATATATATATATATATATATATATATATATATATATATATATATATATATATATATATATATATATATATATATATATATATATATATATATATATATATATATATATATATATATATATATATATATATATATATATATATATATATATATATATATATATATATATATATTTATATAAATTCAGATAAAAAAATAACATTTGCAATAACCAACAAATTCGGAAAAATAACAACAATAATGAAGTACATTTAATAACATAAAATTTGAAAAAGATTGCGTTTATACTCATAGTCAATAATTTTCGATATTTCATTGCCACTACGCGCCATTTTCGATGGAATTTCAAGTGTGATGAAAACGAAACACCTGATTATTTGCGAATCTAATGCAAAATCGTCTTCTTTTTTTCCTAGGAGAGATAAATAACCGAATATCGCGGCGTTGCCATTTTCCAGAGGAAGCGAACTGAAATTTTCTCATCATATAGAAGAAATGACAACGTCGTAAATCGTCGTTAATCTAGAAAGTAAGAAGGGTAAAATACAGTCGCTTTGTTGTCATTTGAAATAGTTGGCAATTTACTAATGAAGCCGCATTTCTGAGTAAATGAAGATATTAAGAAGAAATAACTTTATTGGAATATTTGGTAAAGTTGTGAAAAATTCTGATTCAATATTCGAATATTAATTATGATTAAATTCTCATTTCAATCCATAAAGTCACACAAATTTAATGATTTTTGGCGTCCCTCGTCCTTGTCCCCAGTGGTCACATATGCAACTCCCCGCCCCAGATGTAACCACACATATATTGCATTTTACCGTTAGAGTTGAAGTTATGAGTTTTAATACGTTAGATTCATACAAGTGACGTCAAAAGGTCCATCCCCTTGTTACGGGATGTCACGCTTTGTGTGAACCCCCTTAAACGCGTGACGTAATTCACGCATAGCCCATCGCGATAACGTCCCGTCATATTTATTTCCAAAAATCTCACCTTGCCAACGACCAAATGTTGAACCTCTGCCCTCCCAGTATCCTCAGTCTCTCGCTCTCGATGTCCACGTCCGATATGAAGCCCCAGCCGACCGACAGGAACGAGAACATGATCTGGGACTTGGTCTCGACCCTGACGAGGTCCATCGGCACCGCTCTGCCCCTGACGGCCGCTAGGGCGGCGGGCAGCGACGCGGGGCTGTAGGGCTCGCCGGCGTGGTAAGCCACGCTGCGCGCCAAGCCGTTTCCCGAGCCGCCCGGTATCACGCCGATGGGGATGGTCCTCAGCGTCTCCGACCAATCCCAACGCTCGAACAGCCCGTTGACGACCTCGAAGACTATTCCGTCGCCGCCCACCTAGAAACAAAAAATACGCTTTAGAATATATTAAAATATAATCAAACACTTTTGAAGGATTCACATAAAAGTTATACTGATAGGAAGGGGCGTAATACTGAGAAATTGAAAAAAAGGGAAACACACGTGTTTCATTCCTCCCTGAAGTATGTGTCAGAGAGGCGGGCAGCTTGAGTTTGGGATTTACTCCTTCAGCCAGATCAGAGGATACACTTGTATGTACAAGTGCATTAAGGATAGGCGAGACGGGATATTTATGGAACATAGGAAGTGTGGGTAGGGTTCAGAGGATTAATACTGGTCCAGCATTCGCCTTATAAGTTTGCAAGCAGTGACTTACATTACCATGAGGAAACCCCCGAAAAAAACTCATGGCAGACCAGTCGGCCCCGGGGTTTGAACCCGAGACCTCCCAAATACTAGCCAGCGTACGCTAAGTACTCGACTAACTAGCTTGGTGAGAGATTGAAATAAATTATCGCATTTATATAGTTGTCCGGCTACTCGTTGCTGCGGCTAAAATTAGTTACCTTATACAAAATGGCGCATACGCCAGACCTGGCTACACTATCCACAACATTCGTTTTTTCAGAAAACACATAGTTGATTTCCATAATTCTTTCACCTAAAAACGCTCTCCATGAAAAAACACAAGAGATATGTCAAGTTTGGAGGTTATCTGTTAAACGGAACGTGGGCTTGTCCGGCCTTTTCTCTATAACCTACTGCCACCCACTCATGGTTGTAGTTGTATATATCCATATCCCTTGGTCTGCATTAGTAACTATGGGAGTTTGGTCTTGGTGGGTGGCTCAAATTTCTGTTTGAAAATTTCTTTTCTCTTCTAACACATTGTATGACTTCTCTAAACTCGAGCTTGTGTTGCATGGCGTTAAGTGTATATGTGCGTTACAATGATGAGGACTTCTCTGGAATATTTCAGATTTTTTCAGCATTTTTTCGAGTGTTATTGTGTATTCTAGAATGTTATAAAGCTACAAATTTCGATCGTTGAAGGTATATAAGCCGAACTTTATTGCTTTCATGTCACCAAGCTAGTTAGCCAAGTACTTAGATACGCTGGCTAGTATTTGGGAGGTTCCAGGTTCGAACCCCGGGGTCGACTGGACTTCCATGAGTTTTTCTCTGGGCGTTAAGTAAGTCACTACTTGCATTCTTACAAGGTGAATTATGGGCCAATATTATCCATCTATAATACACTTGTACATACAATTGTATCGTCTGATCTGGCCGAAAGAGTTAATCCCTATAACTCAAGCTGCCCGCTTCCCTGACACATACTTCAGGGAGAAATGAAACATGCAGAATTTAGTTTTTCGCCTTTTGTCATTCAAGTCTCAGCGATGGTATAAAGAATAAACATTTTATAGATTCATATAATCCGGAATTATTGCATTTATTGAACCAAGGAAAGCTCTAGAAATTACTTCGGCCAGCTCTTTGTAACTTTACTAATCACTAACAATGGAGAGACCTTCGGATATCCCCACGAATTAATGCAGTAATATAAATAGATAGATTGTTATATTTTCAAAACCGTGGGAAAACTCTTGTTAATGGCTTCAAGCCAAGTATTTTACTTCAGTTCATTTATAATTAATTTTTACATATAATATCAGTTATAAATACATATATAATCATATTTTTCTATATTCTCGCCATTTTCGAGAAGAAAATTCTTATAAATAGATGTTGTAAAGTAGTGGCAGGGCTATTATGATCATCAGTTAATCAATTTTGATTGATTGCGCATCACTCGTGCAGTGGGCGGCCATATTGCTTCTTTGAGTGACAACGTGTAAAATTTCTCCCTAGTGTTTTTTGTGATTAATCGGTGTTTTTTAGCTGAAACTGCAATTTTTTTTCGGTAAGTTGATTTATAATTTCTTGTTATTATCTTTTTCATTAGTAGTTTGTAGTAATTTGCTTTAAAATTGTTTAATTTTTCAAAAGATCTTCTGAAAGTTAACCTAACCTTAATTTTTCTTTACTGTTAGTGATGGGAAGTCTAAAGGACCTGTCTCCTAAAAAAAGGAGGAATTTAAGCACTTATTAGTTTAGGAACCCTGTCACAACGTCAAATTGCTGAAAAAATTGGAGTTTCTAAGACGTCAGTTGCAAACATTGCCAGGAAGCTGCAAAATGACAATACTCTAACACCAAAACGAGCGGGAAATTGTGGTCGAAAGCGCATCCTTACCCCACGTGGCATGCGTAAATTGACTCAAATTGTAATTGGTGATAGAACAGCAACACATGCAATCATCAAATCAAAGTTGGGTGAAGCTGGAGTTGACGTATCGACGAGAACAGTAAGGCGGCGCTTGAAGGAGCTCAATTTCAACAGTCGGCGTCCTGCTAAAAAGCCGCTGTTGACAGAGAATATGAAAAAGAAACGTCTGGAATGGGCAAAAAAATATAGAAACTTTACTGCGGAGGATTGGAGAGGGGTAGGCTACTTGCTATATTTGGTTTTAAGTTAACTTGTATGTTTTAAGGAAATTTCAAGATGTTCCTTCTTTTCGTTCAGGTTTGCTTCAGTGACGAGAGTTCCCTTGAGATCTTATCAAACAAAATTCAGTATGTGAAACGAAGACCAGATGAGAAATTTTTAACAGACTGTATAATCCAAACAGTTAAACATCCAACAAAAGTCATCATATGGTCGGTTATCTCTGGCAAAGGTTTTGGGAGGCTCCAAATCGTGAAGGGACTAATGCGCCAAGACCAGTATATAACCATTCTGAGGCAAAGGCTTTTACCTCAGCTGAGAGAATGGTTCCCTAATGGCAATTGCATCTTCATGCTGTCACACTGCCAAATTCGTGAAGGAGTACTTTTCTAATAACGGAATGCCCCTCCTGGATTGGCCTGGTAACTCACCGGACCTAAACCCAATTGAAAACACTTGGGCACTCCTGAAAAGGGAAATTTCGAAAAAAAGAGTAACCAACAGGACAACTCTAATCGAAAAAATTATTTTCAATTGGAACCACAACGACAAATTGAAAGAAAATGCCGCCAAATGCATTGATAGCATGCCACAACGTGTGAAGGCGGTAATCGACGCGAAGGGAGGATCATGGAAATATTGAAAATGTCATGTATTTCTATTCAAAATATACTATTTCTAATAAAAACTTTTCACAAGATATCTAATTAATATATAAAGAACGATTTAGAATCATATTGATTTACTAAGTAAACGAAATGTCTACTAAAACATAGAAAATGTGAAAAATGTGTACTGGTCACATTAATATGGCCAGGGACTGTACAAGTTGACCTTGGTCAATTTAATATATTACATAAAGTGAACAAGGAAAATTTTTCAATAATTTAAAAAATTCTCAAACAACTTTCCAAGGGAGCTGGCTATATGTATTCCGCAAAAACCGCAAAATCTAACATTCACAATCCAACGGTGAATTATAGAAATCGTCAAGCCGCCCCGCTTCGAAATCTGCATACAGCTGTTTCGATCCTATTAGATCTCATCAGTGCAGCTTATTTGACTAGTAGTGAATTAGCAAATTTCTAATTGTTCCCCAATACAAATCGCGATCGGACTACTATCTGGATTACAACCCACCCCACCAAAGATATTGGAAAACAACAATTCACCGCTAAGATCGAAAATTGAGATTCCCGTCGCGGGAATGCATACTTCCTGACATGAAATGTCTACTCTGAAACTGTGGCGTATGTGGTCGCAAATCATGCTAACTTAGCGTTTTCAATTTTTCAAAAATCAAATCATGAAAAATATGCAATTTGACAAAGCTCAATTTAATATACTACATAAAGTGAACAAAAAAAATTCTTCAATAATTTTATTTGATTATTATTATTATTATCGTATGCCTACAAGTGCTATACAGGGAGTTTCAAAAATATTCAAGAAGGTGCATCTACATGAAAAAATAATGGTAGTTTGCCATATAAACTATGGTCCGAAAACGATTCCTTTCGGAAATACAGGGTGTTGAATTTTTAGGGAAAAATTAATTTTTTATTGTCATTTTCATACCACTTTCGATATTTTTATGGAATTTGGTGTACGGCTTTTATGCATTGCGACATTTTTTGGTCTGAAAATATTTTTTTCTATTTCCACCAGTGGCGTCCGTATTGGATTCGGACAAAATATTTTTTAACTTGCTTTTTCACTGCACTGCAATGCTTTTTCTACAACAAAAAAAATCTTTTTTGAAATCCCTATTTAATTTAAAGCAAATTTAATCTCTGAATTTTCTTTCGTAGGACGCATGGTTTTCGCGTAAAAAAAACAGTCACATTTCTCTGTATGATCATATGGCTATAATTGAATATTTATAAATGTAGGTACTAACAATAATAAATAGCAAAGTGAAATACCTACCTAATTAAAACGAATCTAGTACTTATTGAGTTAAATTAAATGTTGAAAGTGTCCTCCCCTTGCTACAGTACAAAAGGTTGTACTGTAGCAAGGGCGACACGACGAAAAAAATTAAATTTTCCCTTAAAATTTTAAAACCCTGTATTTCGTAAAGGAATAGTTTTCGGACCATAGTTTATCAGGCAAGCTATCATTATTTTTTCATGTAGATGCACCTCCTTGAATATTTTACCTTACTTTTGAAACACCCTGTATAAGAGGTTACATATAAAGACTAGTATAATTTTTTTTTTAGTCGGAGTGATTTGATTTTCTTGTGCTCTAGTTTATTATTTATATTTTTTTATATTAGACACTTTTAGTTCTTGCCAGTTTTTTATTCACTATCTCTTGATTTGGCGCTCTTAGATGTTGGCGCCCCGTGCGGGCGCACGGTTCGCACGGGCCTTCCGCCGACCCTGACTAGGAGGATAAAGAGACACTCATACAGATAATTTAATATAATTTGTCTTTAGGATTATATTATTGTTTCAATGAAAAACTATCTGATGACTTTCTTCATGGATCAGTGTTAGTCCTCCATTGATATTTTTTACACTCTATATGAAAAATATTTCTTTCTAAAGGTCTTTCATTTTTAATTGTTTAACGATAACGAAGACTTATTAAGGTTATTGAAACTGTAAAAACAAGCTCTCAGAAATGGATAACGCCCAATGCACAAATATTTATAAGAGACACACTTAATATGAAAAAATTAACAACACTTTGACGATAAAACAAAGCTTTTCAGGGAAAAATAAAAAATTCCTCATACTTTTCCTACAAACCTCGTGTAGATCCAGTTTTAAAAGTAAATAAAATATGTCTGATTGGTCATTTTGAGGTGAGCAGCCTCTGATTCATTTCAACCTTGGAACATTTCAAACAAATTAATTAATTCATATTGCAAATAATGACAATTATACAGTTATGTCAATAACTGCATATATAACTAAATAATGGCGCAAGCTGAACAAGAACATAAAATTAAAAACTTCCATCACAAGTAAAAACTAGTTTTGTCTTTACCGAAAAACGAGGCTAACATTTCGAAATGATACATATTCCAATTATTTCAAAATAATTGCCAAAAACGGATTGTGTTCAATTATTTTTTTTTTTTTAATTTACTGTGTAATAATAGATTGAAGGAAAAATTCATTTGAGGTAGGTCATCTGTGTAAAAAATGGTAATAATAAAATTGCGCATTGAACAGAATAATAAAATATTATCTTTATAATTTTGAATTTTTTCACATACGAAATCAATATGGCTGACCGGTTTCGTAAACAAGGGCGGTCTAAGGAACAAAGGGTATTAATAAAAAAATAAATGAGAAAATTGTTGAAAATTGTAATTTAGAAAATAATGTATTAATAAGATTATCAATAATCACTTTGTGATTTAGGGATTGAGAAAACTGATATGTAAATCATTTTGAAGGAATTTCAAGGAGCCGTTTAATATACAGGGTGGCCCATGTATATTTCTATTTAAAAAACTGAGTTGTGGTTCCAAAAAGAATTAAATCGTTAAAAAACTTCACGAAAATGAATTTTCAGAAAAATTATTATTGTGGGCGATATATTAAGTCAATTATCTATTACTTAGACTACGTCGCAGCCATCTACGATTAAAAAACAAAACGAAAAACGAAATTGAAACAGCGCTAAAATTGACATTTGACACATGGAATGTATGCATGTGAAGCCTCAGAATTGAAATATGTAATAGTTATTTATGTACCAAGTGCGTTATATAGATCGTAACGCCCGGAGGGTAACATTCGGCACGAGGGATGAATGTTGCCCGAAGGGCGTTAGGATCTAGTAGTTTTTATTTTTCGCGAAAAAATTATTTTATTATAATGAAAAATCGATTTTAAAATCGGTTCATTGCTCCTGTACTTTCCATTTTCCTTCTCATAGTAGGCGTGTCATTCGTTGATATTTTGATGTTTGTGAATATTTTTGTCATCATATTTAGTGAATATCATTGCTGCTCTCTTTGTGTAGTCTTTTAGAAATAATTGAAATAAAAATGAATTTACCTAAGAATATCATAGAAAATTCAGCCAAAGCTGCGAATAATTCATTGCCGGAGAAATCCAGAGTCGTATACGACAAGGATTATGAAGTATTCAATCGATGAAAGTTGCTTCATTTCTCCTCGTACAATTAGCGGGCGTTATGATCCATTATGACCGCTCATAACATCTTAGGGCATAATGAGTGTATTTATAGCAACCGTATCTGAGGTAAAATCATCAAATAATATATAAGTGAAAAATAAAAATATATAGGGTGTTCTATTTAAGTTTTCAATTTTTATATCGTTTTCAGTAAAACCGGAAATGTTGCTTAAGTATGCCAAAAAATTCAAAATTATGTCCGAGTTAAACCACCTAAATTTCAATAAAATCGAAGAACCCGTTTAAAAGTTATATAGGCGGCCCATCACTCATTTACACCCGGTATAGGTAAGCTGTAAATCGCGAAAGAGTGATATAAAGGTGACTCCTTGGATGTGCCTGGCTTACCACCGCACAATTTAAAACTAGAGGTTGGCTCGGATACCATCATGCTTCGGAATCTAAACCAACCAAAACTATGCAACGGAACGAGTTTGCTGATGAGAAAAATGAACGACACCCTACTGCGTAGCACTAGGAATAATAAAACCCCTCGGCGCATGAGCATGTCGTCAATATTTTTTGAATGTATTATATAAATTAAATAACAATGAAAGTCGATTTTACGACTGAAATGAAGGAAAATTGCAATAAATGTATTAATAATTCGATATTTCGAATCCGTGAAAATTTAGCAAAAATATCCTATCCCGGTTCATTTTGCTGCAAATTATGAATCAAATTGATAAGATATCTCTATGGATGGGAAGCAGACACAGACGCAGAATCAAGCTGAAGCTATCAACGTCGCTTGGTTACCGTGGCACACAGAGCACTTCGCCGCATGTTTTGTAGGACTTCGTACATATCGACCTTGGCGCATGCGCATGTCGTAATGCCTATCTAAAAAACGCTCTAATCTTTTATTCTTCGTTGGGAAAAATTAGGAACAAAAATTCTCTTATGAAATCATATGTATTTTATCGATATCCGTTCGAATTTTTAAAATCGGACCAGATCCCAACTTTTTTTCTTGAAACTTTAGTTTCGCGTCGGGGAAAAAACGCTATAATTTTTTATTCTTCGTTGGGAAAAATTGGGAATTAAAATTCCCTAATGAAATCATATGTACTTTATCGATATCCGTTGGAATTTTTAAAATCGGACCAGATCCCAACTTTTTGTCGTGAGACTATAACCCCTTTAGCTTCGCCTCGGGGTAAAAATGATGATTAATGTGATTCATGCGACGATACTCAATGAAAAATTCGAAGGTGAGGAAGTTCTCTTTCCGAGGATTCCGATGATCCCAACCGATATGCCATTTGAGTTCAGACGAATTCAATTTCCGATTCGTTTAGCGATCACGATTAACAAATCACAAGGCCAATCCTTGAGCGTTTGTGGTCTGAATTTAGAAGATGTTTTTCTCATGGTCAATTGTACGTTGGCATGTTCAAGTAGACCCATTTTTAATGGAAACACCCCTGTAAAATTTGAAGTTGTGAACCGATCGCAACCATGTTTTTTTTTAAATGTCAAGTACTAAAAGGTCTACCTTGAGACAATCTGAAATGTTTATTCCAATTTTCGGGGCATACTACGAAATTTTTTTTAGTCGACATTCGGGATTTTTTATTAGCGATTTTTTTATCGAAAAAATTACTATGCCACTGGATTCAGCGTGTTCCTAAATAGGTAAATTTCATAAAAAAATATTCATTCATAACAAAGTTATGAGAACTCAAAATTCGAAAACTCACACTCAACAATCACAACAAAAAAAAATACCCAATATCAACAGACAGCCATAGAAACATTTGTTTGAATGATTTCGACAATAAAGTTCCACCAGATAAATACTCTACAAACCGCTCCAGCACTTCTGAAGTCATCTCCCGAAAGGCGTATAATTTCAATTTTCTCTCTTACGCTCAATCTTGCAGCTATGACAAAAAGAACTGTGAAGAAGTGAATATTGTTGAATATGTGTCGAACCGTAATATCATTTCCATGGCAACTAAGATTTAAATTGAAAAATCTATTAGGTCTTAGTTTTAGTTGATTTGCGTTAAAACTTTTTCGTAATCCCATACTGTTATTTTGATTTAACGGCATTCAGATGACAATTGAAAAGTCAGTGTTAACGGCCGCCGGCCGTTAAGAAATCACTTGTTCAAATATTTATTTCAAAACATCATTCTGCTTACAATAACAACATTGAAATCTTGGTCCACAGCGAGTTGGGAGAATAAACCTCTGATTTTCATTTCGCATAGGCTAATAATACTTCTTCATTAACCACCTTTACATTCTTGCTTTTACGCCACATTTCAAAATTTTCATATTCTTTTTGATATCGCTCTTGAGTTATTTTCGGCAGTTAATCAACACTCGCTGCAATGCACATGATTCTCCAAATATTTCTGAAGGAATTTGATTTTGTTCCTCAATTTCATCCTTGGTCGTCGTTAAAGCGAACTTGAGAACACAAAAAACTGACGTTGTTTATAAAACTGTCAAACTGTTCCATGACAACAGAGTGCACGGCGTTGGAATTTTTCTTTAGAATTGCGAGGTACGGGGTTTTTTCTTTCTTCGGAATCAAAATGTAATCTTTCAACGGGATTACGAAAAATTTTTAACGACACACGGCCGATACGCAAATAACGGATTCGGTTAGTTATAATAATAATATCCAACCTCATCCGTTATTTGCTACATATCGGCCTTGTTACGTTAATAACTATAATGTAATTCCGTTATTTTCAGTCAAAATATTTAAGCTATTTAACTTTTTTTAACTGGTGGAACTTTCTTGCCAAAAAAAAAATATTTCCATGGCTGTCTGTTGATATTGGATGTTTATTTTTTGTGATTGTTAAGTGTGAGTTTTCGAACTTTGAGTTCTCATAACTTTGTTATGAATGAATATTTTTTTATGAAATTTTGGTTATACTTACCTATACATTGGCTTTGTAATTTTTTCATTAAAAAAATTGGTTATAAAAAATCCCGAATTTCGACTAAGAAAAAATATCGTAGTATGTCCTGAAAATTGGAATAAACATTTCAAATTTTGTCCCAAGGTAGACCTTTTAGTACTTGACTTAAAAAAAAAGTGGTTGGAATCGGTTTACAACTTCAAATTTTACAGGGGTGTTTCCATGAAATAGATAACCTTTTTCATTTGTTATTGAATTTATTTAGTCAAATTGTATAAATATCGTTTTATATTAAACATTTCAACTAACGAAATAAAACAATACACTTCTCATTCGTTGTAAGTTCCAACCGTATAAAAACAACCTTGATACAAGGTGCAGCGGATAATTAGTGAGAATTTACTCCTTTAGACGTTCAATTATCTCGTCCGGATGAGTTTATTATTAAACCTGAACGATATGAATAACAACAACCATCGATAAATTTAGCGACTATGCAACAGTCGCGAACCTCTCGATATTTTGCAATCACTCAACTGGAAAACATTATACCCAGTAGAAGGTTTCCATACCTGAAGTGGAATCATTAAAGACAAAAGGTAGGTAGTCAAAAAGTCAACAAACTCAAGGTTAAAAGTGCATTGAAACGAAACAACAATTCTATTTTTGAAAGGAATTTTCTTATCGCAAGTTACACTCGATACACTTTACCAATGACAGATATATCTAAAACTGTGTCCGACACGACAGAAACGAACGACACGAAATTTTCCATTCTTCTTATAGCCTGTCCAGCGAGAATTGACGTTCACGTCATCAATTATTGTATATGACGCCGATCGGGAACAGTGTTGCCAGAAATAATATATAATCTTAAATCTAATTAGCTTAGCTGACCCAAATTTCAACAAAAATAAGATATAGAGGTTATTTCGGCGACTGTGTAACGTGAAAGTAGTTCGAGAGGGTCCGACAACATTTCAAGTTTTGAAACAGAATGACAACTTAACATTCAACTTATTTTCATTACTCGTTTTAATTACTCATAATTTTTCTTGAGGGACACATACGATTTGATATGTTATCGACAAAATATTCATCGAAATGGATGTTCCGGTCATTATCACCATATAACTACTCTTTCAGATAATTACTTACGACAGATATGAATTTTGAGAATTTTTATTTATTCATTTATTAAGCATTGCGTCGTTATTTGCGCATGTCCGTGACGTGCACGCCAATTCTCGCTGGACAGACTATAGCTCTTTTCTTTTCGCAAAACTCAACAAGTGCAAATCGGATGAAATCCGAGTTCATAGACACCTCGATAGACACCCATTAACCTTGCAAGTTACACACCCCTTGAAATAGTCGCATACCTCTTGGTGCAACTTCCAACTCTTCAGGTAGGCCAAGCTACAGAGATTTTTTTATGTAAAGAAGAAAAACAGCTGCGACATTGTTCGAAGAATAGTTTTATATGATTTAGTGAGATGTTGCATACCTTTTGGTGCAACTTCCAAGTATTTAGGTAGGCCAAGCTACAGAGATTTTTTTATATAAAGAATAGTTATATATTTATTTATTTATTTATTGAGAAATAAGAATACAAACGGGTATTTCAACCCAAAAACAGTATTCATAGGTTACATAAAAAATATACAATCCTTAGGCATAAACTTAAACTTAGTGCAAATAAAAGAAAAATCTACTGAAACACTGAACTAAGAGTAACCAATAGTTAGGAAGAAACAAGAAGAAATCAAAAAGGAATCAAAAAGAAATCAATCTTGTGCAAAATAATGATATTTCAACAACTTTTTATAGCGCATAAAGGGGATATTGAAGGGATCTAAATCGAAAGAGCTCGAGTTGAACTCACTCAAAATTCTGCATATTGGTGAATTTTTTGTAATATTCAATCTACGAAAAGGAACGGCAAACAATTCCGCCGATCTATGATATATGACATAGTACAGTGGTTTCCAAACTTTTTGTACCTGCGCCCCACTTCAAAAAAAAATTGTTGCGCCGCCTTAATTTTTCTAACAATCTAATTTCATTAATACTCAACTGATATTATAATTTATTTAATGGGCTACAAAATAATATACAATATTACGTAAAAATAATCATAAAAAAAATTATTTATTATGAGAAATAATAATTTTAAATGAGAAAAAAGAAATCTTACAAAAATACAAAAAAAAAGAATATATAATTAATACAACATTATAAAAATTTAATAGGATGGTTGAGCTTGTTTTTCAGCACAAATTTTCTCAAACCGTGGTATCATTGAAGAAATCGCGGTTCTCAGTTCCTTTTCAATCACTAAGCGCGATCGATACTTTGTTTTTATGCAGCTATTGTAGAATAACCAGTTTCACATAGGTAAGATAATACAAATGGCAATAAAATTTCTAAAGCTTTGTTTGTCAAAGTAGGAAAATCGTCCTTTACTCGTAGCCAAAACGTAACAATATTATTTTAGTCTTCTAACATCTGCTTTAATGTGCTATCATTAGATAAGTCAATTATCATTTCCTGCTCTGCTGTCGTGAGGTTTTTTGACACCTATTCGCCTTTTTTGGTTTGTATTCGAAAATGATATTTTGGAAACAGCTGCATGCCTCCCTTGCAGCCCCCTAGGGGGTGGGGGTGCGCCCCACAGCTTGGAAACCACTGATATAGTGAGATGTTTTTCACCAATCAAATCATGAAAAACATACTAGTCGACCATGGTCAATTTCATACATTACATAAAGTGAACAAGGAAAATTCTTTAATAATTTAAAAAATTATCAAACAACTTTCCAAGGAAGCTGGTTATACGTATTCAGCAACGCAAAATCTGCATTCACAATCGAACGGTGAATTATAGAAATTGTCAAGTCACCCCGACTCAAAATCTGCATACAGCTGTTTCGATCTTATTAGATCTCATCAGTGCAGCTTATTTGACTCGGAGTGATTTAACAAATTTCTAATTGTTGCCCAATACAAATCGTGGTCAGTAACACTGTCTGGATAACAATCCAGAGCGCCATTCCGCCAAAGATATCTACTCTACAACAGTGGTGTATATGATTCCAAGGCACACTAACATAGTGATTTAAAACCTTTGGATATACTCACGAGAGCGCGCTCCGAATATTCTAGTCGCTTAATATGCAAAATACAACAATCAAATCATGAAAAACATACTAGTCGACCATGGTCAATTTCATACATTACATAAAGTGAACAAGGAAAATTCTTTAATAATTTAAAAAATTATCAAACAACTTTCCAAGGAAGCTGGTTATACGTATTCAGCAGTGTTAAGTCACTCCGAGTCAAATAAGCTGCACTGATGAGATCTAATAAGATCGAAACAGCTGTATGCAGATTTTGAGTCGGGGTGACTTGACAATTTCTATGATTCACCGTTCGATTGTGAATGCAGATTTTGCGTTGCTGAATACGTATAACCAGCTTCCTTGGAAAGTTGTTTGATAATTTTTCAAATTATTAAAGAATTTTCCTTGTTCACTTTATGTAGATGTTTTTCACTCGACTTTATTATTTATAACTTTTTTATTAACAATTTCATGAAAAAAAATCTTGAAGAGGGGGCGAGAGCAGCAGATAAGTATTACTATACATATATGTTTCTCTCTGTCTGTTTTTCTTTCCCACTCTTCAACTACTCTTTCGCGCTCGGTGGTTTTCGCTTAATTTATAATAGATTTCTTAGCGTTTTAATGCAAAAACCAGACGAACGTTTTGAAGGATGAAAATTCTACTTTCGAAATGGTTTTTTTAAATTGAAATCGGCCCTTACCTGTCGAATTCAGGCCTACTGGAAAATTGCATAGTACAAAATTCAGATCAAAAACTATGCATCGGACATTGGGGGGCGTTCAAGTATTACGTAACGCAATTTTTGAAGATTTTTGAACCTTCCCTCCCCCCTATGTAACGCGCCGTAACGTTTACATGAACCCTCCCTCCCCCTCCGTAAACGTTACGTAACACCCAAGTGACCATTTTTACCTAAAAGTCACAAATATGTTGCGCAAAATACCTGATAGTCGCTAAAATACCTATGTTTAAATCGCGTTTTCGTAAATAATAAACAAAACAATAGATTTCTCACTCGCAATACATGCGTATAATGTTTATTTTATTGTTATTTAATAAATAATCATACATAATGTAAAATGTTGAAATGGGCTCAAATTTGTCCTAATAAACTTTCATTACTGATCTTACATTTAATTACGCCGTTTTCCTGACTTGGCCCTGTCCTTACAGACATTTTTAGCTTAATCCACCATTATTTTTCTCATGCATTATTTGATTTTAGCTTATAAACAGGTTTTCACTTTGGGAACCTGCTTATTAAAATGGGTGCGATTAGCAAAGTTGGACCTAGGACCTCAAGATAGTTTTTCGTTTCAGGTCTTTTTATGATTATATATATATATATATATATATATATATATATATATATATATATATATATATATATACACACATATATATATATATATATATATATATATATATATATATATATATATATATATATATATATAAATATATATATATATATATATATATATATATATGGAAAACAGAATTCTTCGTGTTAACGACACACGTTCGTGGCAATAAAATGAAATGAACTAGGATATTTATTTGAAACTAATCAAACAAACCCTAACCCTAGTTACTAGAAGAAATATGTATGACCGTTTGAAATGTTGGTTTGGTTATCACTCCCGGTGGATGGATGATACTGATGAGCCCCGATAAGGGCGAAACAGTCTGTCTATCAATTTCCATCGATTGTGATAAACAAATTAACATTTCGAACAATTACCGTCTGGGGTAGATGTTGATATTTCGATGCTTCGTGAACTCTTATAGCCAGCTCCGCTAGGAGGTTTGTTTGATTAGTTTCAAATAAATGTCCTAGTTCATTTCATTTTATATATATATATATATATATATATATATATATATATATATATATATATATATATATATATATATATATATATATATATATATATATATATATATATATATATATATATATATATATATATATATATATATATATATATATATATAGTAATTGTACTGATGGTCACAAGAAGTAGTGAAAACTTGCATGATCCTTTGTTTAGATGGCTAGGTACCTTGAGCTTGATTGGGGTCTAAAGGATTTGGCATCGACAGGGTGGCGGCAGGAAAGAATGATTTCAAAGCACTCCTCAAGATGGAACAGCAGGATTCGGAAGCGCATTTAATTACTTACAAAAAATATTGCGAGCCACGGACGTGGGCGCTATATCATTTTTAGTTCTTTAGCCGTTTTTTAAATTTCGTTGGCAGTTTTTGGCACACAAGTCAGCATGAGAGCCTTTATAGGGCAAAACAGCTGATGATGCAAATCTCCCTCTTTTGAGAACATTACAGTATATCACTCCCTTTTTTTATTTCAATATGAAAACAATGTTACGTAACGCGTTGTTCGAACCCCCCTCCCGCCCATGTAACGCATCGTAACGTTTTGCAAGACCCCCCCACCCCCCAAACTGCGTTACGTAATACTTGAACGCTCCCTTGCCTGCTTTTCTCACATATAAAGTTTATATTTTTATATTAAAAACAAATACTGGTCAGAGAATCTACGAGACAACTGAAAAAATAACCGAGTTATGAATTTTAGAAAAAACTGCACTTTTGCCGGTTTTTTCCGATTTTCTCCTAAACTAATGGTTCCATTGAGTCGTTAAAACTCCCATTTTCTTCGTGTTTTCGTACTCTGCAATTTTTCTTCTGACACCATCACGGCTATCTCGACAGTTTTGATTTTATAAGCAAAAAGCAGTATGTAATATACATACTAACTTTTACAACGAAATATTGAAAGATGGACGTTCCAGGAACATAATCATATTTTTAATAGTGAATTTGAAATATTACATATAGAAAAGAAAAGCTATAAACTCAATTTATTAGAAGCTCTTGAAATTAATAGTATGAAACAATCCAATTATTTGTTAGATGACCAATTAGATATGAATAATAATTCATCGTTGTTAAATCTTTTCTAGATGTAATATTGAATATTTGTGCCAGTTGCGTTTTTCCCTAGTCATTAACAGTTTGTACTTTCTACCTGCTAAGTGATTACGTTTAGGTTTTCCCCGTTTTTATTGTATATTCCCTTCCTTCATCTTTCAATATCCTCGTTGCAGTGTTGCCAATTTAGCGACTTTGTCGCTAGATCTAGCGACATTTCATTGTCTTTAGCGGCTTAAATTAAGTGTCTAGCGACAAAAAAAATCTAGCGACTAGTCTAACGACTTTTAGAGTTTAAATAAAAAAGTATTTTCGTACCACATTCGAATGCTGCTATTCAGTCTGCAGTCATTAAACTCTATTTTAATGATTAAATATCTTTAAGAAGAACCAATAAAAGCTGCTAGCTAAAGAAAATTGGAAACAATTCATTTGGCAAACGTACATGGCACCCTCAGCCATCAACTTCACGTATTAATTCCAGTTTCAAGACGGCTACATTAACCATTTCAGATTATTAGCGATAGTTCTGATGATGAATGAAGAAAGTTTTTCATCATTTTTAGTATTATGTTTTAGACTTTTTATTTGTGAAATAATCATTTTTTCAATTGGCGGCAATAAATAATATTTCATGTATTATTTAATTTTTGGTATCAATTTCTCGATTTTTTATTCTCAATTGTTTTATACCGATTACAATAATTATTATTCTTTGTAAGTAAATCAACTTATTTTCTTTTATTTCAATAGATCAAAAAACTGTGTCCCATTTCTGTGTAAAACACTATAGAATTAAAGGTACTTGAAAAAATTGCTCTCGTCTACTGATATTTAGCGACTTCTAGCGACATTTGATTGTCCATAGCTAGCGACATCTAGCGACTTTTCAAGCGTCCGTTAACGACTTTTTGAAATGTGTAATTGGCAACACTGCCTCGTTGTTAAAGTTAGTATGTTATATACATCTGAAGTAGCCACAGTGTTTGGAGAAACAATTGTCATGTTAACAAAATATAGTGAAAATCGAAAAAAAGGATTTTCATCAAGTATCGGCCCAATCAATTAGTTAATAAAATTGTCAATATCAAAGTTATAAATAATAACTGAGATTGAATTCTCGCACATCATTTGGTGGAACATCATAAAGAATAAAGTTTAAACTTTAAAATAAAACACACTCGGCTTAAGTTTCACTATATAAAAATAATTAGATACTGAATTTAGGAGTAAAGGATAGTCGACATGTTTCGAGTTATGAACTCACTATCAAGACTATATTTATATCCTTTACTGCTAAATGTCTCTAGGATGTTGGGTAACATCCGTAGGAAGTGTGAGTCATTTAGAAATGTTAGATCGCTTTTCTGTTTATTCAACTTTTTTGTCCTCAGTAAATTAATTTTTGCCAGCATTATCTGGAGCCCAAGACAGATGGTATACATAGAACGCCTGGAAAGGATTCAGAATAAATTTTTAAAATTTATTTCTTATAAAGCCAATTATTTAATCCCCAATGGTGATTACTCCCTGGCGCGGAATCACTTTTGCATTATTTCTTTGTTTGATCGTAGAATTATTTCGGATGTACTTTTCCTGTACAAAATCGTCAACATTTTAATAATCAACCCCGCTGTTCTCGCGCATATCTATATAAATGTTCCGCAGAGGTCTCTAAGGGCTGGTGAGTAGTGGTGCCGCCGAGACGAGAGAATCTCGTCTCTCGTCTCGTCTCGACGAGACGAGAGAGATATTTTCTCTCGAAAAAATTTCGAGACGAGACGAGAGAAAGCCCCTCTCTCGTCGAGAATTTCTCGTTTCTCTCGATCTCTCGAGAAAACATTTTTTACAATTTTACAAATTAAACAGTTAAGCCGTTATTTATGTCATGTTTCCTATAGTTTTTATAAAAGTATGCAAAAATCGTGATAAATATTTAGTTCTCTCGTAATATCCTTTGAAAGTAAGCAGTGTAAATTGTACTTAGTTTTTACGTTATCCTTTTTAAATTAATAGCGGGTTGTTATTAGTAGTATATAGTAATAATATATACAGGTTGTGACTAAGTTTGCACTATTGCTATCTTCGATTGGCAAACTAACAGCCGTATTCACCATCAGCTGCTAACTTTTTATCAGGCCGCTAAATGCGTAAAGGCGTATGCTTTTTCAAGCTTTTTGAACAATATTATAAATGAAGGTAAGGTGTGTATGGTAAAACTCGCAAAGACTTCTGCTGTATTTTACCATACACACATTAATGTATAATTGTACAAAAAGCTTGTGTCAGCATACTTGTCAAGTAGACAGCTAGGTGCGTAGCCGCCTTTACGCGCTCAACAGAGCCTATTAAAAAGTTAGCGGCAGATGGTGAATACGGCTGTAAAACTTATAGTTTTTTTCTACTGACTGGTAAAACAGAAAAATAATTAAACATTGCATTTTTGAGTAAATAAGTAAAACATACCGTATATTATTATACATTTGGATTTTACGTAAATTTCAAGACATAAAGGTCTACATAACTTGTTTTGGTTAAATTGTTTTTGAGATGTTTACCTCAGCTTAAAAAATTACACATTTGCATCTTTGACTACCCGAATAGTTTAAGGGTAAGTTCGGGTTGACGCTCGGAGTACTCGGAGCGCGCACTGTTTTCGCTTTTCTGTTATTATTGGAGCTCCAAAAACACTCTAGTGTGTTTGGTTTGGCACAGTTTAATAACTCCGATCGAACTTTTACTCCGAGGTCCAAAAATACCAGCAAATAGTGCGCTCTCCGAGTGCTCCGAGCCTCAACCCGAACTCACCCTAAGACTGAGGAAAACTGTTTTGACTTTCTTAGCTTTTGAATAGCTTTTTAATAATATTAGTTTTACGTCTGTTAACAAATAAATACCCGAGTTTCATCAAATTTCGCGGAAAACCAAAAGCCCATGTATTCCGTGCGGGGTCCTTTATTAAAAAAGTTTAGTGACAAATTTTTGGGAAAAATGTAGGTACCTACCTATTTTTATGGAAAAATAGCTGTTAAAAATTGGGATAAAAAGTGTTTTTTCTAACTCAGCTCGTTTGGGTTCTAGAGCATGTAAAGTTGCAAATAAGTATGTAATTTTTTAACTTCAAAAAATATTTTCGTACATGTCGATGTCACTTTCTACTTCTTGCACAGGCGTATAGTTTTTATCTTGTCACTCTCGTCCATTTAAATATCACTATCGCTTTGATCACTCAAATGTTCTTCAAATTTTAAAAAAGTTTGACCTGTTCTTTTCATGTTTAAATTCTTACAAATAACCAACCGCACGCTATAAGACACAAATCATAACTAAAAGTTTTAAAGAAAAACGATAATAACCCTAATTCCATACTCTTTTCTTTAACAATTATTATATTGCTTATCTAGATCTCGGACAATAGGTGACAATCCTGATTTATGAGTTTATGGTTAAGTTTACCCCGATTGGGTTTTTCTAGGAATTTACATAAATACAATGGTTCGTTCCATCATGTTTATAGGAGACAAAATTATGTGGTACGAAACTACTAATACTAATATTATCTAAATTTTTATAAGACGAATACACAAATGTATATTGGTACCTTTTAATGTCCGAATTTTAAATGTTATTTCATAAAAGTTAGTCTAGCAGTCAGGGTCGTCGCGAAAATATTTTTAGGGGAGGAGAAGATACCAATTCCCGACTTGCATTATGGAAATGCCATCTCATATTATGAAAATCCTATATTATTGAAATACCTACTGGCCAAAAAAATAAGAATGATTTTACCAACTTTCCCTGTTAAATTTTCCAACTCAAGCGTGGATGGAAGGGGGGAAGGAAGGGGCGCTTTTTCTTATTTATGATGTATGCTCAGTTTTACGTGAACCTAATGAACAAGGAGAATTCCTTAAAAAAAAAAACGTTTCGGAGTTAAATGAAGAAAAAGTGCTTTATTTACACACCTATAAAAATGCAGGAATTTTAAATCTTTATATTCATGATGAATTTTTTTTATCATGCATTGATTACATCGACTAATAAAAGGTATACATTTAAAAGTAACTGATACATAATATTTTTTTGAATAAAGTATAAACTTTAAAATAAAAACACTTGGCTTATGTTTCACAATATAAAAAATATTTAGATACTGTATTTAGCAGTAATAAAAAGTCGACATGTTTCGAGTTATGAACTCATTATCAAGACAGTCTTGATAATGAGTTCATAACTCGAAACATGTCGACTTTTCGTTACTGCTAAATACAGTATCTAAATATTTTTTATATTGTGAAACATAAGCCAAGTGGTTTTTATTTTAAAGTTTATACTTTATTCTTTATGATGTTTCACCGAGTGATGTGCGAGAATTCAATCTCAGTTATTAATATTTTTTTAATAAAAAATAATATATAAAAAAGTATACTTCTTTCATTGATCGTTGATAGTGACCTCACATTCTCCGTCATTTACTATCTAGCATGGTGTTTACATTAGGTTAGAAAAAGGACTAGTCCTGACGTCACTGAAAGAATTATATACAGTGCTTTCATGATGAAAGGAACAAATTCATTAAAAAATTAGGTTTCTATTTCATGTTAAAATCCTCGGACAGGTCGATTAGTATTTTTATTTGGGCATTTTTCGCAATAAAAATTTTGTATACAGGGTGTCTCATTCAAGAGCTATGGCTTTGTCATTAGTTTTTTTAAAGGTAATACCCTGTATATTATTTCAAATTACAATTATACTAGAAATTCTGATCACTTTTTGTGAACATACCAGATGCCTCTACTCGATGGGTTGCCAGATACGGAGATAGTGGGTAATGAGTGGTACGATATGAAATCACACAAATGTAATTACTAATTTAATTTTTAAATATGTTCATACTGTTGTCCGTTTACTTCGAGACATTTTTGAAGTCGATTCAATGTTTCCCGTTGCACATTTTCAATTACTTCTGGACTGATAAGTCTTATTACCTGCCTGATTCTCTCTTTTAGATCATCAATATTATTTGGTCTATTCAAATAAACTTTAGACTTCAAATAACCCCATAAGAAAAAATCCAATGGGGTTATGTCCGGTGATCTTGGCGGCCACTCAATCGGACCTCTCCGTCCTATCCATCTGTTGGGAAAAGTTGCATCAAGAATTGTCGAACAGCGATTGAAATAGTGAGTAGGTGCCCCATCTTGTTTGAAACCATATCTCGTTATTAGGTATGTCAGGATCTTGTGGGTTAGGAAACAAAACAGCTAAAGCCGGAATGAGTTCGAACTGGAGAAAGTTCAAGTAGTCCTCTCCGTTTAGTGTTCCTTCAAAAAAATAGGGACCAACTATACGATTTCGAACAATCGCTGCCCATGTATTAATTTTTTGAGGCCGCTGTGTGTGGCATTCTTGCATCCAATGAGGATTCTCGGTCATTTAAAGTAAAGGTGGCTTCATCAGAAAAAATTATGTTTGTAATGAAATTTAGATGTTGATTATGAATTTCAAGAATCTGCTCACAAAACTGTAGTCTGCGGTCAAAATCGTCTTCTAATAATTCATGTACCAGCTTAATTTTATAGGGATGATACTTATTTACCTTAAGTATTTTATGCACGGACCCTACTGATAAATTGAAATTATTGGAAATTGTAGTAATGGATGTATGAGGGTTATCTTGGGTTTCTGGTAGAACGTTCACTGTTTCTTCAGATACTCTCGGTGGTCTTCCTTTAGGTAAATCTCTAACGTGGCCGTATCTCCTGAATTTTGATTCAATTTTGCTGACTGTCGATCTAGTAATTGGCGGACGATCAGGATGATTTTCATTGAATAGATTGCAGACTTCTTCTTGTGAACGCACCCTATCTCCAAAACCAATCATCATAAGTACTTCAATACGTTCTCTCTCAAGTAATTGCATTTTCTTAAACAATGAAGTAGTGTAGTGCCTGGAGCGTTAAAAACGTGAAAACTGCAGACTATACAGCACCAGTGAATGAATTCAGATGGTACATGTGAAATTTCATTCTTCAGATTTAATGACAATGTTTACCTAAATTTTTTTTTGTACTTTTAATCCACATTTTAAATCTCCAGGTGCTCCACTATCTCCGTTATAATCTGGGAATCCATCAAGTTGAGGCATATGGTATGTTCACAAAAAGTGATAAGAATTTATCGTAGAATTGTAAAGTGAAATAATATACAGGGTATTACCTTTAAAAAAACTAATGACAAAGCCATAGCTCTTGAATGAGACACCCTGTATACAAAATTTTTATTGCGAAATTGCCCAAATAAAAATACTAATCGACCTGTCCGAGGATTTTAACATGAAATAGAAACCTAATTTTTTAATGAATTTGTTCCTTTCATCATGAAAGCACTGTATATAGGTATATATTCTCAAATGACACAATTAATACACAAATAGGTATTTTTTTCCCATTTCATTGTTTTATTATATTATTCAGGTACTTACTTTTAATAATTTCATTTACTTTTGTAACTATGTTACAATATACCAAAATACAATAAATTCTTGTAATTATTAAAAATAATATTTTTTACTATTAACTTTAAATATCCATTATTGACCGTTTAAATGTTTAACGTTAAAAGTTACATTTTTCACCCGCATACAAGGAAGAAAAATGGCACTTTCTCTTCCTTCTCCGTTAGGGAAGAAAAGTCTCTCTTTACCTCAATACACATTTTTCGTTTTTCTTATAAAATTTATTTTTCCTCCCTCTAGTGTCCAGGCATTAGATGTTATGAGTAATTTGTTCTTCAATCAATTATTATAATTATGTATGTTTACTTCCTTTAGATGTTATAGTTTGCCAGGGGTTTCAAATATTGTTGTGAAGTACAAGGATAAATCGGAATAAAATTAAATTTTTATGTTGGAAAGGAAGAAAATTAAATACATTCCTCAGGAGAAAAGTTCATTTCAGTGCCGTACCCATAAAAAAGGTTTGGAAGGAGCAAGCCCTAATAAAATACATAGGGATTTAATATATTTTTTTAAAGGGTCGAGACGAGACGAGACGAGAGAGAGGTTCTCTCGAGCGAGAGAAACGGGCTCTCGTCGAGACGAGAGTCACATTTTGTCTCGTCTAACGAGAGAGAGCATTCTCTCGTCTCGTCTCGTTGAGAGGCAACACTACTGGTGAGTTGTTTCACCTGCCGCTAAGAAATACTTATTCGGCACAGAATTTTTTTTTTCTGGGATAAAAAGTGCATTGAAGAGGCACCGAGGTGACTTCTGAATTCTGATGTTTAATATCTAATTCACGTTACTTTTAGTAATATTTACTGCTCTTTTTTTTTTTGTGTGTGTGTATATTTCTTATTTCTTAATTATTAGAGTAATACGCTTTGTAATTTGTGGATACTCTAGTGGGTATCTTTGTACCTGTCTGTATCCCCCCATGTTCGCAATAAATAAATAAATAAATAAATAAATAAATAAATAAATAAATAAATAAATAAATAAATAAATAAATAAATAAATAAATAAATAAATAAATACAGTATCTAATTATTTCTATATAGTGAAACCGAAGCCAAGTGTGTTTTATGTTAAAGTTTAAACTTTATTTGTTGTATAAATAATAATGTCGGGTGAAAAACATCTCACTATATCATAATATGAAACTATTCTCCGAAAAATTGAACAGCTGGTCTTCTTCCAACATTTTCTACACGAAAAAATCTCTGTAGTTTGGCCTATTATATATCCTCCAAGACCTTACACAGTGTCTATAATATAATCACTGATGCATGTTACAGAGTTCATTCTACGTATTATATGTGAAATAATTTCACTTTTCCAAGAATTTCCTTTAATGTTCAAGGATGATTACGAGAAATAATTATTACCTATACTCGCATTATTATAGAGCGAGCGAATATAACGTGGGACTTCATCTAATATCATTCTCTGTTCATATTTTCCATATTTTTCAATAACTGTACTCTCTTCTCCTTATCATTTTAATTTTATATCATAAACAAAGCAGTGCAATATAGTGTACAAATATCTGGATTCGATGTAACGCCATTCTTTAATTAAACGCTTTTGAATTCGTCGGGCGTGTTGAACGAAATTATCAAAGTAGGTTTGAGTTCACATAAACAGAATATTTTTATCCGTATTTGCGACAAATGATGAATGTTCATTGTGTCAATATTCCTCGTTAGGCCGGAACTAATACTATGTGTAAAGTTTTTCTAATATTTGATAGTAAACATTATAAAATTTATTTAACCTTGTTTTTTCAAATATTATCTCAATTGAATTGACTCTTAGTCGCAACTATTTGTATATTTTGCCGGACTTTTTTGATCAGTCTGAAACATTCGACTGTTTATATATTTTTTAAATTTTAAATAATATGTAGAGTGTGTGATTTAGAGGCGTTTTTTTGGAGTGGATCTCTAGTTTTCTGTCTGATCGATGTTTGTTTGTTGGGAATAAAAACTGCAGATCTATAAATTATCCCCTATCTATGGGGTACCTCAGGGTTCGGTTTTGGGACCGTTGCATTTTCTCTATTCATCAACGATCACCCTGATTACATTAGTGCCGACTCGGTCACCTTTTTCGCTGATGGGAGTTTTTTAATTTTAAATAAAATGTACAGTGTGGGATTTAGCGGCGTTTTTCTGGAGTGGATCTCTAGTTTTCTGTCTGACCGATGTTCGTTTGTTGGAAATAAAAATTGCAGATCTATAAATTATCCCCTATCTATGGGGGTACCTCAGTGTTCGGTTTTGGGACCGTTAATTTTTCTCTATTCATTAACGGTCTCCCTGATTACATGAGTGCCTACTCGGTCACTTTTTTCGCTGATTGGAGTTTTTTTTAATTTTAAATAAAATGTACAGTGTGGGATTTAGCGGCGTTTTTCTGGAGTGGATCTCTAGTTTTCTGTCGGACCGATGTTTGTTTGTTGGGAATAAAAATTGCAGATCTATAAATTATACCCTATCTATGGGGTTACCTCAGGGTTCGGTTTTGGGACCGTTAATTTTTCTCTATTCATCAACGATCACCCTGATTACATGAGTGCCGACTCGGTCACTTTTTTCGCTGATGAGTGTTTTATTTTATTTTAAATAAGATGTGTGGGATTTAGCGGCGTTTTCCTGGAATGGATTTCTAGTTTTCTGTCTGACCGATGTTTGTTTGTTGGGAATAAAAATTGCAGATCTGGAAATTATCCCCTATCTATGGGGGTATCTCAGGGTACGGTTTTAGAACCGTTGAATTTTCTCAATTCAATAACGATCACCATGATTACATGAGTGCTGACTCGATCACTCTTTTCGCTGATGTGAGTTTGTTTTTATTTTAAATAAAATGTACAGTGTGGTATTTAGCGGCGTTTTTCTGGAGTGGGCCTATAATTTTCTGTCTGACCGATGTTTGTTTGTTGGGAATAAAAACTGCAGATCTATAAATTATCCCCTATCTATGGGGGTACCTCAGGATTCGGTTTTGGGACCGTTAATTTTTCTCTATTCATTAACGATCTCCCTGGTTACATGAGAGCCGACTCGATCATTTATTTCGCTGGTGGGAGTTTTTATTTTATTTTAAATAAAATGTACAATGTGGTATTTAGCGGCGTTTTTCTCGAGTGGACCTATAGTTTTCTGGAGTGGACCTATAGTTTTCTGTCTGACCGATGTTTGTTTTTCGGGAATAAAAATTGCAGATCTGGAAATTATCCCTAACTATGGGGGTACCTCAGGGTTCGGTTTTAGGACCGTTGATTTTTCTCTATTCATTAACGATTCCCCTAATTAAATAAGTGCCGACTCGAACACTCTTTTCGCTGATGGGAGTATGCGAGACACTTGTGTTGAAGATTATGATGAAACACTTATCGCAATGGATTCTATACAAAATAATGATAAATCTAGTGAAAAACTTTTCTTTCGCTTCAATTAGGAATGAGCTGAAATACTTGAAAATTCATGTTTTTTTGCTTGATAAGAGCGCAAATCAGAGAAAATCATTAATTTATCTTATCAAGATATCGTATTCTCTGATGATGCCACGTTCTCCACCAACTGTACTGTGTGCATGTATGTGAGATAATGGAGCTAATCTATACATTCTAATTACTCTTAACCGACAATGATCTGCTATTTTTATCTTCAACAATTTCTTATCAAGGTATAATTGGACCATATTTTTTTCGATAATTCGACTGGATAGTTCACCTTCATTAAGAGCATTCGCTAATATACAACGGTGAGAAATAATTATTAGGGAGCTAACCAAAACTTTAAGTATAAATTTTTTTCTCAAAATACAGAATAAGAAATTTCCGCCTCTGTTGAACCAATACTGTATATACATATATAAGTACATGTTCAATAAATTTTTGAAATTATGTCGATATTTGGACGAAAATTGGTATTTGGAATATTTTGATGAGAAATTAAAATTTGAATTTAGTCTGACGCTTAATCGTAGGGGGCGCCACGTACTAATCTATTTCGCTTCGAGAGTCACAACTTTTTCGTGCATGAATGTTAACACATTTTCTAGATTAAAAATCAATTTTTCTACTCGATACATTCCAAAAAGTGTCAAAACATTGCTGAATAAACCTACTAGCCTACATTTTCCACTTAAAGGTGAAAGACGAATCGATTCTTCTTCTAGAAAATGTGATACATTTATGCACGAAAAAGTTGTGACTCCCGAAAAAGAAATACGCACTTAGGTGGCGCCCCCTACAAATTAAGATCCAAACTAAGATAAAATTTAAATTTCACATATTAAAAAAATTCCAATTACCAAGTTTCGTCCAAATATCGGCATTATTTCGAAAATCCGAAATGTCATTTCTGCGCATGCGCGACTAACTGTAAATATAGGTATGAGAATACGTATGGGGGCCCAGAGAACTGAAATTTTTTATGAGGGATTCTTCATGGGGGCACCGAGCCCCGCGGAGTCTTCATGTAGGCCCCCAGGAGTCTTCATGTAGGCCCCCAGGAGTCTTCATGTAGGCCCCAGGAGTCTTCATGTGGGTTCGGGAGATATTATATGATATATACAGGAATGGGGGCCCTCGTGTGTCTTCCTGGGGGCACCGGAGGCCCCAGGATTCTTCATGTGTGTTCAGTAGATTATATGATATATAGAACCGTAGGGGGAGAGAAATTCGTGATATATAAATCATTTATTAAATATGTTTTCTAACATTGTTCGTTAACTATTGATAAATACTTATTTATTAACAGTAAATACTTTTTTTGGATTGAATATTTCTTCCTCATATACGGTACGATGTGAATATTATTCATAAAAAAATAATGCCATAACCGTTTATAATAAACATACGATGCACTAATAATTTTCAAAAAACTGTGACTTATTACAACCGTTGTTTTATTATTAACTTAATTTTTTTCACATTTTTATAAAATATCACTGATTTACTTGAACTAATAAAATAACCACAGATCAACTCATTCATATAATAAATAAGTATTTAAAAAAATCTCACGTGAGATTCGGGGTGGGGGAGAGGGGGTCGAGCAAAAACTCACGACATCTCACCAAGGGGGGGGAGTCAAAAAATCGCCAAAATTCTCTCGCGTAATTAATGGGTGCCCCCTAATTCCATCGAATCGGAATTCCGCAATATTCACCGACACCTACGTTAAATTAAGTATCGAGAATTCGAAAACCTTGTATATTTTCGCTCGAGACGAGATTCGCGTAAATTTGCGCAACTCTTATTGCGGGTAACGAGCGTAAATTTAAACGTTTCGATACGAGCGCCTTCGAAAAAATTACGATCAATTCGCTGACCCACTTAAACCGTTCGCGAGCTTAAAATTAGAGCCTTTCGTTACACCAATTGGCCAATTTATCTATACGTCAATATTTAATTGGTTATCAATTTTGTATCGACACAATCCGATTGTTTGAGGTCTATTATTAAGAGATCGTCGAGTAGACGATGAACTCCTGATTTTTTAACCAATTGATTGGGCCGATAGTTGATGAAATTCAGGGACAATAACGTAAATGAAACTTTAAATATATCTCGCTATATTTTTACATTTGAACAACCATAATGAAGTACTAAAAATAATTAAGAAAATGATGAATAAAAAAGGTGGTATTGATGGGATAAGTACTAAAATTATCAAAACTTTAGCTGACTTTCTTGCTGAGCCTCTCTCTCATATAGTTAACCTTTGCTTTATCAATGGTGAATGGCCTAATGAACTAAAATGTGCAGAAATAGTACCAATACACAAATCTAAAGAAAAATATAAACCCTCCAATTACAGACCTATTTCACTGATCTCAAATTTTGCAAAAATCCTTGAAAAAATTTTTCACAACAGATTAATAAATTTTATACATAAATCTAACATTATTTCTCATAAACAATATGGCTTTTTAAAAAATAAAAGTACGAAAGACGCATTAAATTTCATAATCGATAAAATTTTGCTTAAACTTGATAAAAGTTGTCCAATAGCTATCACATTTTTAGACCTTGCCAAAGCTTTTGATACTGTAAATCACGAAACCTTGCTAAAAAAATTATATAACTACGGAATCAGATGGAAATGCTTATACTTTGATTTCTAGTTACTTGAGAGGAAGGCTGCAGAAGGTCAGAATAAATGGAAATCACAGTGACTTTGAGGAGGTGAATGTGGGTGTTCCCCAGGGAACAATCCTGGGACCACTCTTATTCATACTCTATGTTAATGATCTGCTCATGAATTTGATTCAGATGGTCTCATATGCTGATGATACAGCAGTGATAACTGAGGAATCAGATTGGAAAAAAGTAGAGGAAAAAATGAACTTTCAACTACAAGAAATATCAGATTGGCTTGCTTTAAATAAATTGTCGTTGAATATTGATAAAACTTTTGGAAATTATTGTGATAGTGTACCTGAAAGATTGCACGTTAAAATAAGTAATCAAGAAGTTAAGTCGAATATCTGCGTCTAATAGTAGACTATAGGTTGAGTTGGAATTTGCACGATAACTATATATTAAACAAAACAAAATATTTGGTTTTTATATTTTAAGTTATCAAAAATAATGCAACATAAAACGTTAATGATTGTCTATTACGCTTTATTTAATAGTGTGCTCAACTATGGTATAATAGCTTCATATATGAAAATCAACCTTGCACAATAGAACAACAATTTTCACTTGAATCTCTACTATATCATTATGTAACTTTATCAGAATTATGTTCAAAATCAACAAGTGCAACTAGAAATAAATCTATACATTTGCCAAAAAGAACATTAAAAATAAGTAAAAAAAGATCTTATATCACAGCAATCCTAGTCTTTAATGCATTACCTAATGAACTAAAAAATATTGAAAATAAAATTAAAAGAAAAAAGCAGCTAAAAGAATATATTAGACGTAATAGGTAATATCTAATTGCGGCGCATCAGGTGATGACTGTGATACAAACTGAAAAAGGTTTTTAGAAAATAATTAAAACCTAGTTTTTAAGTTACTTATATAGTTAATTAAGTATATTATTTTTTAGATTAGATTTATTTACCAGCCTCACGCACAGGTAACTTTGATTACCTCTGTGAGGATATACTATTTATACTAGTGTTTAAGCTATGTATTTTGTATATTTAAAAAAAACTGGTAATAAATACAATACAATACAATATTTTGTTAAGTGTAACAATTGTTTCAAGTGTAGGTATCCAAAAGTAGAAGATATTGTGGATTGATTGGGCCGTTACATGATGTAAATTAATACACATATTTAAACAATGAATAAAGTATAAACTTTAAAATAAAGTACACTTGGCTTATGTTTCACTATATAAAAATATTTAGATACTGTATTTAGCAGTAAAGGATAGTCGACATGTTTCGAGTTATGAACTCATTATCAAGACTGACTACAGGAGAGTATTACATCTTATTTTATGATGTAATAAGAATGAACGAATGAAAATCAAGCTCATCATTACATAGGTTATTCACTATTCCATTATCGGAAACAAATTTTCAAACCGAAGTTGATACAATTAAATTATTAGCCACCAATAACGGTTACAATGAAAGTCTTATCGATAAGCTCATTGGGAAAAAACGAATAAAATATCTGTTGCATTCAATATACCCCACGCAAACTATTAATGAAGAAAAAAATACTTCCAAATAAATTATGTGCCGAATTTGAGTAGCAAAATTTGTAACATACTATCGAAAAATAACGTTAAAACAATTTGTACAAATAAAAGAAACTTGAAGTCATTCTTGGCCAATAATAAAGAAAAATCTGACATCGGAAAAAACAGTGGTGTTTACAAAATATTTTGCGACGAATGTCCTGCTTTCAATATTGGACAAACAGGAAGGAATATAAACATTCGTGTTGAAGAACACAAAAAGTCAATTTTACAAAATAAAAATACCACTGGCTTCTCCGAACATTGTATAAAATCATCAGTCCTTCTTTTTTGTTGAACTACTCAATGTATCTGTCAATTTGCAGCCAATCTATCAATTAAGAGTAAATCTATTAAGACGACATCGAATCAGAAAATAATAAAAGAGATCGCGAGAACATTTTTTTAGTTCATCAGTACTTAAATTGGTTTAAATTTTTCAACTCTACTTAGGAAGATAGGCAGATATGCGATAAATACCCCGAAGGCTTCGAATTCTCGCAATTGAACGTTGGATAGTCAACCAATTTACTCTACAATAATTACTACCTAGACTTTGTACACAATATCATTAGAATAAAAATTACTGAAAGGACCCTGACCAGGTCCACAATACCTTCAATTGAACACCTGTAAGCCAAGTTAGTCACAATAATTCTTTAAAAAATTAATTCTGCAAAGAAAATAGTTGAAATTCATTCGCATGAATGCACAATCTACATAAACTAAATGCAAATGAAATATACCGAAACATTTCAAAATATTTTTGTTCAGTACAATTTTTGAAGTGAAACTTCTTTGCGCGCATGACGTAACATTCTTACGGTTGAAACGGATGTGGGATGAAACGGATGTGTGTCCAAGAATAGGGAAAGAGCAATTGAGAGAGAGTGAGAAAGGGCGAACGTAGTCATGGAGCGAAAGGAGGGAGAGAGCGGGAGAGAAAGGGAGATCTTGTTAGTGTGCGCTTAAGAAAGTGACCGCCGTCGTGTGTCTCGCGTTCTTCTCGAACTCGACGATCAGACGACGAAATTTTATTATTTTAATTACAATTAAATTCATTAAATTCCTAATATATCTTCAGATTAGTATCAATATAAACGAGATTTGAAAATTAGTTTGCCAAAACAGTTTTACTTTGTGGGCACGCACTTTTGTTTAGAGCAATGAAAACGCGTGAGCAGCAGGGCTTCGTCACTAAGGTCGTATTTTCCCCCAATTTTCAGTGCGCGATTCACTTCTCGAATTTTTTTCTCACGAAAGAGAGTTGAAAATTGGCACCTACTTCGATTGAGTTGACGTTGAGGTACGTTCCTTCGTTGGTTTCAACTTTTTCCTCAACCACGATGCACTTCGCGAATTTTTTAAAATAATATAAATTATTTTCTAGTTACTTTAATTCGGTTTGCTATTTAAGCGCGATTTATCAAAATAATTCAATCACTAAGAATCATATCTCGACGCGATGCATTTCGCGCGAAAAATAGGACCTTAGTGACGGAGCTCTGTTGTTCACGAGTTTTTTGTTCTTTGTATCACGCTTTTATTAGCTTCACCTGTATGTATGTGATGGAATCTTTCAACAGACTCTAGAACTGATTATTTTGAAAATTAAATTATATACATATGAAAAAAAAATATATACATATACATATATATATATATATATATATATATATATATATATATAAATATATATATATATATATATATATATATATATATATATATATACAGTGTGACCCATTTTTAATGGAAATACCCCTGTAAAATTTGAAGGTGTGAACCGATTGCAACCATGTTTTTTCTGAAATGTCAAGAACTAAAAGGTGTACCTGAGGACAAAATAAAAAATGTTAATCCAATTTTCAGAGAATACTATGATATTTTTTCTTAGTCGAAATTAGGGATTTTTTATTAGCGATTTTTTTATTGAAAAAATTACCACGCCACTGTATTCAGCGAGTCCCTAAATAGGTACGATCGAAATTTCATGAAAAAATATTCATTCATCACAAAGTTATGAGAACTCAAAATTCGAAAACTCACACTTAATA
>JARQZK010001471.1:152500-227500 GCA_030704885.1 Cynegetis impunctata | reverse complement strand
AGGAATCTTCAAAGTAGATAAGGATAAATTCATACACAAAATCGAAAGATTAAAAGAAAATGCAAACAAGTTCGAGATAATAAAAAAATGTAACACATAGATAGTACATACTGTACTGTAAAAATTGATGCAAACACGACAGTTTAGTTCGTTTTAAATTTATTGCTTTCACAGTATATATACGAGTATATATACTTGCGATTTTTAGAATAATTTAAAAGTAATTTTGTCTTTCTGTTCTGCAGACAATTTGAAATCCAGTCAATTTTCAGATGATTTCAGAAGTATCTTCTAATACTTAATCATATTTATTTCAGCATGATCTTGTATTTATAAAATACAATAATAATAATAATCAATGCCCCCAGAACCTTTTTCAGCTTTGAATCTATGAATTTATTCAACTTCACAACTGTCCTTGTCATTTTATAGATAAATGTATATTATATACTACTCAAAATATTTTGTGTTGTTAAAATAATTGTTAAAAGGAGATAAATAAATTTAAATTGAAAATAATTATTGTATTCAAATCGCATAAAAACGTTATTTGAAGCTAGAAAATAATAATTTATTTATCATATTAAAAAATTTGATTAAATCATATATACTTGCATGCATCAGATTTGTGATACATCTGGTTGATTAAATAGGGTAATTTGAATTTAACAAAACTAATTTTGGCATATATAAAATTTTTACAGATAGCACCCTTCAATAGTTTACGCATATTAATATATTTAAAAATATCATGTGAAAAATATGCCACTTTCAATTTATAAAAAAAAATCACTCACCACAATTATCCCAGACCACTGATACAAATTTGAAGTTCGCACAAATTGTCTAGCAAAATTTGCATATTGGGTCACATGTAGGTCATATGGTATCTCCGCTTCTTGCAACAAAGGGGCAACTTTATCCTGGAATATTGTTTTTCCTCGCCCAGCTCCACTTTTGGGATTGCAGAGTACCAATAACTTTCTAGTCTCCTTGAATTTGTGACTCAGAGAAAAATCTATAATCTGTGAATAGGATACATGATCACCGTTAATTAATTTTTTTATAGTTGTTCTCCACCTCTGGGCTTCTCTGTGATTATCCTCAAATTTGTCGAAAGATCTAAACCTAAGAGTAATGATAGTACGCTCCCTGCGGATTGGAATCCCCTTGACATTTTGTACCAAATAAGCATAAATATACAGATATGCACTCACATCTTTATCATCTAATTCCACAGAATTTTCGTCCACCACTTTTAGACTGGAAGATCTTGGTAAAGATTGACAGGAACAGCTTCGTTCAGGCTTTTTACTTCTCAAACATCTACATCCTATGATATCATTAATTGGTATAAGTTTTTCCTTTAAATGACTTTCATTTTCTTTTACCAGTGATAGCCCCTTCTTAAGTAGTTTCACACGATACACACAATTTCTTTTCGTTAGCACGTAAAATGTTTCTTCTAATAACACTTTATTTTGATTCGGTGTTTCAACTTTTATTCCTTCAATAGTTGTCATATTGAACTCATAAATCAATGTGAATAACTTCCATCTATAACTCTCATTGGAAACACATAAAATATCATCAATTAACAATTAGTTTAATTTAAAATATGAACGCACTGACTGCTACTGGAAGATGTTGATATTGGAAATACGTTGATTTTTGATTAACTAGAATTGTTTGGCAATATTTCCTGATTTGTTGAGCAACATAATTAGTTCTACAGGTCCCCCGAGTTCATTTCTTATAATATATGATTTTATACTTTCTAATAATTATTCTATTCAAAATGACCTACTGTTTATACTGAGCAATAACACGATAACAACTGCGGTGTTCAATAAACAACGTCTGCGTCTGACAATCACCTGCAATGTGATTGTTGTGACATCCACTCCGCTGTACTGAGTTTGACAACTACCAGCAGCAGAGATGGAAAAGTCTGACCTATTGAACTATCATGATCACGTGACAAAACCACAGAACTATCTAAGACTACAGGGAGAGAGAGAACGAAATTATTGAATTCCTTCCTTCTCTGTGATAAAATAAATACTTTGTTTTGTTAGAAATTACATATTTAAGTTTAATTTTTTACACTTATGCTGCAGCTGTTCTATTCTAGCATTTATTTATTATTTGGCAATCATTACAATAGAGAAAATTGTATAGAGAATCAAAGCAATAAACAAGTTTTATTGCTGTTTGATACATGAAATTATCGTTAAAATGGTCCACTTCGTTTACAGTTTGGATCATACTGCCATAGGCAAATTGAGTAGTAAAAATACTTTTATTCCATAAATTTTATTCTTTCTAATCTGCTTACCTTGTTATGAAATTTCTACCTATGTCGGCTTTAGCTAATATTTGAGTGTTTTAGCAATAACGAGTGTAACTATACAGTAACTTCATAAAATATTCGAAGTCCACTAAAACCAAAAGATTTCTTACCTTAAAATATTCTGCTGAAATCACAAATTTTGTAGGTATTATCTTAATAACCTTATGTTAACAATTGTAGGAGAATAAAAAATTGAGTCAACTAAAACATTTATTAGGCTAACCTACTACCGAAGATATATTCGTCAATACCTAAATTATCGAATACATCACATTTAAGTTGGTAGAAATATAATAGCAAAATATAGAGATAAGTTGAGGCAGTTGAGAGAACAGTCTTTACATTTTGTTTAATTAAGACACTACACACAATCGTTTAGACAACCTTCGATCCTTATTCTTAAACACCTAACAGATCTTTAACTCAATTAAAGTAATACATTTTGATGGATATACAATAATCAAATTCAAAAACAAAAAATCAATTGATATTTTTAAGTACCAATTTTTATAACCATATTATAGATATTTATGAAATAAAAATTCTGACTTCAACTATATTTTAATGTGAAATATAATGAAAGCTGGAAAACAATATGTTGTTGCAATTTTCTTTATTAAATTATATATTGCATCAAGTTAACTGGCCTGTTGAGCTATAACATCTCTACTTTCACTGTAAAAAAATTTGACACATAACGAAATGTGTTTAAGACTTAATTTTAGTAAGCTTATTTGAAATCCTCTTATTAATCATGTATTGTTCCATTCCTTCACGGCTGTCTAACTTCTTCATTCACACTTCATTCGCTATCGTCAGAATCAGCTGACGATTTTACAATGGCTGGCATACAAGATTTATCTTCAAGCATTCCATGTTGGACTAGAAAATCTTGTACATCATCAGCTAAAAAATCATTACCAAATTCATCTGACAATTTAACAAAATTGCCAATAAGATTTCCTGATTTGTATATAAGTAGCGCTGGAACTCCATCTGTTTTGAACTTATTTGTCATTCCTGCTTTTGAACTTAAAATGGTACAGAATTTAACATCCGTATACACCTTACAGAGTTTTCTCAAACAATTGTTCATAGTTCTACAAGCTTCAACATTGTTTTCATAAATGTGAACTATTATTTTTACAGATTTGTGCTCTTTATCAATAACATCTAGGAAATCTTGACCAGTCAACAATGGTATAACTTCCCCTAAAATAAAAACATTGATTTAATAGCATTTTAATACAACGAAATTGAAAATTTTCATCATTTTTATTTGTACCTTCACTAATCATTATGATTGGTACATACCAAATTTAATGTTATGATTAGTCTGCTCTAACATTTCTTGCATTCTTTTCTTTTGATAAGTTAAGAGAAATTCATCATCAAGCATTTCAGCAAAATCTGGATCTTCTAGAGCTGCTTTTTCTTTTTCCTCGTCAAGAGCTGACTGAACAGTGAGAGTCAGCTTTTTCATAAGTTCTATTTTTTCTTTTTCATTGTCAGTCCTTTTTTCATTTTCGAGTTGTTTAAACCTTTGCCAGTCTTTTATTACTCCCTTGGGACCTGTGTTACTTGAAGTACCTTCCCATGAATTTGGTTCTGGGGGCGCGGACGGCGTTTCATCAGTTGTTGCTGTTTTTTTAACTGATTCTGTGTCTGAGTTTTCGGAGTCACCTTCGTCTTCGCTACTACTACAGTAGTTGTGAAGTTTATTGCCCAGAATTTTGTCTTCTAAAGTTGCCATATTTCTTGTATATTGTTACTCATTCATAATTAACTTTGCCAACTTTAATATAGTTTCATAAATTAAATAATTAACTATTTTTCATTGAAATCCAAAACAAACTGATAAACACAGACAGAAAATTATACTTGACAATCTTGACATTTTCATTTTCTTATTTTCATTCAACAGCATAACACGACCATTCAAAAACAAGAAGCTAACCAGTAACCACTAACGGCACTAACCACAACCACATGGCCTATTAGCCAGTCATAAAAATGAAACTTCCATCCATCCACGATACACTTACTCACACCGAAACTTTTTAGTTTTTAATATACGAATAAATTGTTATTTATTCATTGTTACAATATATTTATCGATTTACATCAGGTGTCGATGGAATCATTTTCAAAAATAAACTATTTAACGTTTGCTTTGTGACGATTACTTTGTATTTTAACACGATATGGCTTCTCCAATCTTTTCCAATATTTTACATACCTACTGAAAATTATCAAATATTTATCATTTTTTTGTGAAAGTTATTCTGTTAAATATTTCTTTGTAGCTGTTACTTATCGTGTTGAATTGAAATTATTTCCTTAAATATTGAATAGATTTGTCCGTTACTTTGTGATAATACATGTGTAATTATGAATGAGAAAAAATTCACTTTGTTTTTTATCACTATTTTTATTAAATTGTTTGCGACTCTTAACAATTTAATATTTGTAAATTTTTAAATATAATTATACATATTAGGTATTGCTTTACCATGTATATCGATAAATACACTTTTCATTCTTAAAATATCCATACGTGAAAAGTGTTTGTCATCAAAGATATCATGTTCTGACATCAGTTAAAAAAATTATCATGTTCGTGTTTGGTCAAAGTGCAGTGTATTCTGCATTTTATATGTAATTTAGTACAGTACACATATTTATCTACGGAGTGGCCAATAGAACGAGTCTTTCATTTTCTGTTGAATGCATTGTTGAATCGAACTATCGAATTTCTGGACGATTCTGTGGAATGGATGATTCTCATGGTGTAGGTTCTCAACCCGGCATGTTTTTCTTCTGCTACTGTGCCACTGGAAGCAGAAGCCAAGCTCAACGAACATTAGTCTAGTAAAGTGCTTGTTTGTGAACTGAAATGTGTGGTTTATAAGGACAATATATATAACAATATCTTAATTTTCATTATGGTGGGTTCAGAAAGCGTTTGTATTTTTTCCCCGATTGTTAGCGGGGAAGAATGGGCTGTAATTCCAAGTGAAATTGCTAAAAAAATTGAGAGTTTTTTCACGGAGAAAGTAGAAGAATTGATAACATCTAAAGCTTTATTAGAAACCAACCGTTACAATGCAGGTAAAGTTAATATCTTGATACACTATTATTGTGTTTCTTAATAATTTCTTTTGTTCAGAAAAAAATTTGTCACAAGTTCGTGAAGAACTGGAAAAATCAACTGAAGAAAACGAAAGTCTCAGAGCGAGGTTTGAGGTAGCCACTGAAACTATAACAACTCTAGAAGAACAAGTTTCTATCCTCAATATAGAGTTTTCAAAATTACAAACAACTAGTCGGAAACTAGAAGAAGATGCGGCAGAATTCAGACATCAGCGAAATTTAGCTATAGATGAAAGAGATGAACATCTCAAGATGTTACAGAGGAGAAATTTGGAAATAGAACGAATGCAATCTGACATAAAATCTTTAATGGAACAACTTGAAAAAGCAATTAATACTAAATGTGAAGCCCTTGCAAAAGCCGATGCAGTGGAATCAATGAAATTGACTATAGAATATAAAGAAAAACGAATTGAACAAGAACGTGGGCTTCTCAATAAACAGGTACAGAGCCTATCAGAAGAATTACATTTAAAAACTGAGGAATTACTGAACATTAGACGAGATAATACTTCAAGATGTATACAGTTAGAAACTAAACTTTCTGAGAAGACACAGGAATTAGAAGTTGCAGTGGAGCAGATCAAGTCTCTAACTGAATTGAATAATAATTTAACTTCAAGAATAGAAGAGCTTTCACAGAATTTGGCCAATCAACGGGAAACAGAAGGAAACATAAATGAATCTTACTCTCAGGAAATAGACGCTAAAACTAAGTTGGCTAATGCATACCAACAGATGTATGAGGAAAGTAAGCAGTATGCCGATGGTTTGAAGGAGGCTTTAGATGAGGTAAGTAACAAATGAATTAAATAACGTTTCATTATTCATTAAAACATTTGGTACATTGCTGAACTTCATTGACTTTATAAGGTATATCTGAGGATATGAAAATAACTGAATACATTACAAGAAGAGTTATTTAGATTACTGGTAAGCAATATAATTGTATCTTAAACTAAACTGAAATTTATAAATATATGAAATGTAAGAATGAAGTTCTTATGCACTCTGAAACTTGAAAGAAAGAAATGTTTTCAAAACTGCAACTTGAAAATCTGATTATGAATGGAAATGAAATTCATCAGATGAATACAACTCTTTTCATAATTAATCAGAGATTAAATTGAAATTGTTGATTTCTATCATTAAACAACATTACTAAATTTAAGAATAAAATATGAGAAGTTAGATTATGAATAAATGTATTTTAAGTTGATCAATACCTGATTTAAAAAGTAGTTTAAAAATGGAAGCTTCATTTTCAAGTTAAACTATATAAAAAATCTGATTGTAAAATAGTTTACATCTTGATTATCAAGAACAAGTACATGAAAAAAACATTAAAGGTAATATTTGGAGTAATGACATTGGTTCAGTTATATTAATAATTTTATGTAAAAGATAATAATGAAACATTGATTAATGTTTTCTAGAATTGTGGATGTTAAGGTTATTATGAATGTAAGGTAGTTTATTATAAAATGCATACAAAGGTCTTGATTAACAATAAAATACAATACACAATTGGTTTAAATTTCGCTATTGATTACCAATTGTTAAGAGTTGTTAGAGCTAATGTAATAGTTAAATATTACCCAAGCTAATATTTTATTGAATTATTAATTGACAAGGTCAATACTTGGTGAAGGTTCAAAATAAAACACTATTGATAACAATTTATAATATTCTAATGCAGGACACACGTTTTGAATTACTACTTCGTTATTTTCTAGATTTGACAATCAGGAAATTTAACAACAAAGATTTTCGAATTCGTCATAAAACTTATACAGTTATACAATACGTTTTACATAAAATGGGAGCTTTCAATAGCATGGTTCATCAATTTGTTAATATACTTCTCTATAATGTTGATTTCAACAAAGAAAAATTTACTATTAAGCAAATCACTATGAAAAATAAGTACAAACCAGAAATTATAGAATTATGAGACAAGAAAAATTTGTTCAAACAAGTTTATCGTGTCACAAAAGAAACATGGAAATATAGTGTTTTAACTTGCATATTGCCGAAAATTAAAAAAAAAGAGTGAGTATATCTGAATCTGGGAAACACCTTTTAGAGGAGCTTATAATAATAATAATAACTTTATTCATCCTTTCAGACAAGATGCACTTGTATAGGACACGTTTACAAAAAAAGACAACAAAGATAAAAAAAAGAAAAGTAATATAACATTTAATAACAAAATACTTAAAGGCTAATTTATATCTGTATCAAAATATTCCCCCTTGCTGTAAAAACACTTCTCGAGTAACAAAAACTTAACTTCTTTTTTGAATCTTCTGTACTCCAAAACCTTCAACCTATCGGGCAGATGGTTAAAAAATTTGATGCCATTATACATAGGTGACTGCTGAAATTTAGAAGTTCGGTGTTTTGGAATACAGAGAGTTTCTCTATGGCTTGTTTCATAATCATGAAACTCAGAACACTTACTCAGTGATAAAACATTTCTACGAGTGTACAACAGACATCCAAGAATATAAATACAAGGGAAACACAGTATTTTGTTCTTTATAAAAAAGGGTTTACAGGTCTCCCCAGGTTTCAAGTTAAAAATCAAACGTATTATTTTCTTCTGGGCAATGAATACTGAATTGCTAAATGAGGAATCACCCCAAAATATAACGTTATAGTTGAGGTGACTGTATGCAAGTGAATAATACGAATTTATTAGAGAATCCTGTGGTAATATAAGTTTTATGCGCCTCAAAGCGTAAAATGCGCTACTCAATTTTCTGCAAACGTGATCAGCGTGATCCCTCCACTTTAAATTTTTATGAATAATATGTAATCCAAGGAACTTGACACACTGAGAAGGCCTCAGCTCACCGAACTGAAGATTTAGGATTAATTGGGGATCTGAATCCCTCATTTGAAAGTGGACAAGTTCAGTCTTGCTTGCGTTTAAAATCAGGGAGTTCCCGAAACACCAATCCGTGAAGTACCCGACTAGTGATTCACAACCTGCCCTGAGTTCGTCAAAAGTTTGTGCAGAAATAATGAACGAAGTATCATCCGCAAACAATACAATCTTGATATTCAGCAAATTGAAGAAATGGTTCATGATATAGTCAGGCAAGTCATTTATGAAAATAATAAATAAAAGTGGTCCCAGGACTGAACCCTGAGGCACGCCCATTTCTACAGGGTATCTAGCTGAGCTATGTTGCCCTACCCGCGCAATCAACCATCGATTGGTCAAAAAGCTTCGTATCCACTCAAGGAAAACACCCCTGAAACCTAGATTGAACAATTTATCCAGTATAAAGTTGAAGTTCAAGCAATCAAATGCACGAGATTGGTCAAAAAACAACCCAGCCACAAAAATTCCATCATCTAAACAATCATACACAAAACTCACCAAATCACATGCCGCAGACTCCGTCGATCTACCAAACCGAAAACCGTGCTGGCAACTTGTTATAAATGAGAATTTATCCAAATATTTCAACATTCTATCATAAACTAATCTTTCTATGACTTTAGATAAACAACTTAATAATGAAATTGGACGATAATTGTTAATGTCGTCTACAGCATTCTTCTTATACAATCGAACTATATTCGAAAGTATCTTGTGAAGACCTTACAAAATAAATTGTTGATTAGTTTGTAACCCTACTCCATTAAAGATTTTTTGAGTATGAGTTAAACAGGAACAAATTTATGTCATTGTTCTTACCTTTTTCAAATAATTGATGGAATCTGTCGGTACTACGTGATAATTTATTATGATGGACTTCATTTTACTACGTTAATTATCATAAAGTAATTTAAAAATATATACTGCTATTGGAATTATGGAAACACGACCATCATAGGAAAGATGGAGTTGAAGATTAAATGGGTACCTACAGAAAAAATTTTGACTCTTGCGTTTTTCCAGAAGAGTTATTAAAAATAATGGTCTTTGAGGAAAGGAGAAAACATTAAGGGAAAGTTTTTAAAATGGGATTTTCAACTTGATAATTTGATAGTTCTTAGAATACATTATGGTTTGAATATATCAAATATAGCGGAGTAAATCGAGTCAATTTGGTCGTTCAGCAAGTCATTACCGCTTTTAGTATGGTTGAGTTTGAAAATTTGTAATTATTCTGAATAATTATATTTGGCTAATTTCGGCATATTTTGAAGAAATTTAATTCTTCACCTGTAGAAACAATAAGAAGAAGAGGAGATTAATATGTTGAGTATTGTTATGTCGTTTTTGTTTGTTTTCGCTGAATTCAATACCGCACTTGAATTTTAGCTGATTTCTGGTATTTTTCAATATTTTTCATTTCTAGGTACAAGAACTACTGAAAAGCGCAACAAATAAATACGGTGAACTTGAAACGAAACACAAGGAGAGTGAATTGGCTCACGAGGAAATCATCAACAATAAGAACGACTATATCGCTTTGCTCAAAGCGGAACTGGATACAGCAAATGAACTTCTGGAAAATTCCAAGCAACTCAAAATAAATAAAGATATAGAAGGTAAGTTCGATATCCCACAAATTTTATTGAGGCGTTATATAAAAAGTGTATATGACCTTTGCTGCTCATTGCAGATGAACGAAGATTTCAAGTATTGTTCATTTAGTTCTTGCTACAATTTCAATAATTCCTCACAGTCATTCATTATTATTAACTTAACTAGTTATATAAAAAGTGTATATTACCTTTGCTGCTCATTGCAGATGAACGAAGATTTCAAGTATTGTTCATTTAGTTCTTGCTACAATTTTAATAATTCCTCACAGTCAGTCATTATTATTAACTTTAAAATGGGACACCTGGTATATTTTCAGTTTTTTTTTTGTCTCCATATGACATTAAGAATACAACCATGTATCATTTGCTACTTTTTGTAACCGTTGTTCAATTTTTTTTTTGAAATAAGTTTTTATTGTACGGGGCTATAGATGCGTTCAAATAAATAATTCCGGTCCTTAAATGGCCCTGTTTGCCGTCCAGGGACGTAGATTTGTGGGCGTGGCTTTGTTTCAGTTGTGTTGGTCACAGGCTACTCGATGATTTCAAATGTTATTTTAATCTCAATAAGATTTAAAGAAAGTTCTAAGGTAATGGGATTTCAGGTTTTTATCGTTTCTTTCAACCTAATACCTAGAGTGCGGTATCAAATTAATCGTAATAAAATTATCTTTTTTTTTTAACCCGACGAGCCACCATGTTGCCATTTGAAAAAAATAGTAATAAAAGTTTTAAAATTAAACTTCACATAGCTGGAACATTTTGATCGAAAACAGTGAAGTTGTATTTTAACATATATTTTAGGACCGAAATTAGCTATTTGAACGCATCCATAGCCCTCTAGAATGAAAATTTATTTCGAAAAAAAAAATAAAAAAAGGTTACAACATAAAAACTGAAAATATACTCGGTGTCCCATTTAAAAATCGAAAATTTATGTCACTTCCGGTAAAACCGGAAGTTGCATGAAGTTGAGTTACTTGTCAAAAAATGCAGTTTTATGCATCAAACAGATTCTCTAAATTTTATTTCATTATCTCTGGAAACAAAAAAGTTATAGGGGCGAGCCACCTTCCGTGGACACCCGGTATATATATATATATATATATATATATATATATATATATATATATATATATATATATATATATATATATATATATATATATATAAATATTTATAAAAATAAAAAAGCATGTAATATAGAAGTTTATCTCAATAAAGTTAAACTTAAAGAGGTAGAATAATATAAGTACTTAGGATTGACCATCACCAACAAATTAAATTGGAATTCACATGTATCCATTATTAGAAACAAAATTTCTCCTATGATAGGAGCTATCAAATGATGTGCCTTTCAACTCAACAATCAGACCAGGAAAATGCTATACAACTCTTTCTTTGAACCATACTTTCGATATCTTCTGCCATGTTGGGTTTCTTCCCCCAAATATATAATGGAGAGAATTCAAAATAGAGCAGTCAAAAAACAACTTATTGCATGGACTATTTTACACCTACAACAATGGTCTACAAAGTCACCGAGTTACTAGACATGAAAAAATGATTGATAATGGAGCAATCTAAACTTATATTTAATATACAGAGAAACCAAATGAAAACATGGGTTACAGTAACATATAATAATAATAATAATTTTTTATTCATCCAGAAAGACAATTTACACTGTATTGGACAAGTCAATTTTCATTTAACAATGATAACAATAATAATTTAACACTAATAAATATGCATACCTACAAAAGATAACAACAACAATAAATATGCATACTTACAAATAATAATAGATTGGAAAAAAAAATCCCAAAATTACAACTCAATTAAAATAAAAACAAAAAATTCAAATATCAAATCAACAATAATTAAGAAGTCTCAATTCTAGTGTTCAAATAATCACCGACACCGTAAAAGGCTTCTAGTATTAGGAAATTTTTGATATATTTTTTAAATGCATATAACTTAAGTGCCCTTACCGTTGGTGGCAGGTGGTTAAAAAGTCTAATGCCCTGATACGATGGCGATGATTCGTACTTAGCCAATCTGTGCTTCGGTATGCATAAAATTCCTTCATTTCTAGTATCATAATGATGATAGTCAGAAAGTTTAATGAATATGTGTTCATTCTCTTTCACATATATTAAACATCTATATATATAAATACAAGAAACAGTCAGAATACGCCTACTTACAAATATCGGTTTACAAGAATCCGTCGGCTTGAGGTTGAACATTAAGCACAGAACACGATTTTGTGCCAAAAAGACCCTATTTATATCAATAGAGTTACCCCATAGTAAAATATTGTATCCAATATGACTGTAAAATAAACCATAGTAAATATTCATGACAGCATTAATAGGTAACGAGTCCCTGATTCTGCCTATGGCGTAACAGACTTGATTCAGCTTTCCGCATAACAAATCATACCATTCTGACAGACATCTCTGACCACTTTGGGCAAAAGCTATGTGTAAAAGTTGGTCCTGAAAATAAAACTCAAGTATTTCTAAATAAGAGGTATTTCACTCGTGACAACATTTTGACATTTCAAAACTCATTAAGATATGAAGATTGGATATATGTTTATTTCTCAGCTGAGCCAAACGATCAGTATGAAGTTTTTAAAAACATTCTCTATTACTATTTCGACTCATCCTTTCCTGTATGTACTAGTCGGTCTAAAGCAAACCCCTGTTGGATAAATTCATAAATGAAAAACTATAGCAATTTTGTAAAAGATTTATTTATATGTATTATATAAACAAACGAATAATCAGAATGTATTTGAACAGTACAAAATCGAAAGAAAGAATTACCAAAAATTCATACGACATTACAAAACTGGGCTTAATGATAATAAAATTATTAATTCTAGCAATAAAAATAAAACAATGTGGAATATTTTTAACAGGGAAAGTAATAAAAGCAAATCACAGCATAACCTAATTCTTCGCAATAAAAGCAATCAGATTGTCAAACATCCCACTGAAATCTTAAATATTCTTAAAAATCAATTTGATCTGTCAGAAAATATTAAACATAATGTAGATAATATAAATCAAAGCATAAAGTTTCATAACCCACTTACTATATATCTGCAACCAGTAGATTATAATGAACTGTTAAGAATTATTATGGCACTACCCAATAAATACTCTTCTGGAGTCGATGAATTTCCAATGTTTCTACTGAAGCACATTGCTCATATGATTTGTACACCATTAGTGCATATCATAAATAATTGTCTTGCGTTAGGAGTGTTTCCAGATCAATTGAAGATTGCAAGGGTTGTGCCCATATACAAGAAGGGGGATGTACACAGTCCGTCGAACTATAGACCAGTGTCACTACTTTCATCAGTGTCGAAGATCTTTGAAAGAGTAATATACAATCGATTACTGCGATTTATTATCCAATGTAACATCCTTAACACCAGTCAATTTGGTTTCCTTCCTGGAAGGTCTACAGATATGGCAATATTTACAGCAGTATCAGACATAATTGCAAATCTTGATAAAAATGGTAGGGTCGCAGGCCTTTTTTTTTGACCTTTCAAAGGCATTCGACACAATTAATCATGAACTTTTGCTAATAAAATTGGATCGGTATGGGGTTAGGGGCCTGTGTGCGGGTCTTATTGTCTCGTATTTAAAAAATAGGTGTCAGACTGTGTCCATTTCCCATGATGGGCGAAATCATTATTCCGAGAGCACTTTGGTTCGGAGGGGCGTTCCCCAGGGTTCTATACTGGGACCCTTGCTCTTTTTATTGTATGTCAATGACCTTCCCGGCTCGCTGGGTGGGGACCTTGTTTGTCAGTATGCCGATGATACGTCGGTATTGCTGTCGAGCGGGGGTCTCGCTGGCCCCTCGGTGGGCTGTTCTCGTGTGATGGAGCAAATGGCCACTTGGTGTGAGAAAAATTGCCTTAGACTGAATAGCGATAAGACGGGACTTATAGTGTTTAATAAACACAAGATGAATACTGAATCATTATATGTTAATCATAATCATAAAACTATACCAAATATAAACTCCATAAAATTTCTAGGCATCCATATTGACTCCTGTATCAGCTGGGAGCAACATATTGCAAAACTTCAATCAAAACTTAACAGTGCATGTGCTTTAATACGCAGGCTTCGAGACTGCATGTCACTGCACTGCATTCAACTCTTTTATTTTGCACACGTGCAGTCCCTGCTTAACTATGGAATATCCATCTGGGGAGCATCCAGATTCTCTGATACCATATTTAAAACTCAAAAAAGAATAATCAGGTGTATGCTTGGTCTTCATCCACGAACTTCGTGCAGGCCATTCTTTACAGAATTAGATATACTAACCGTCCCTGGACTATACTTTTTAGCACTTGTCATCTTTGTTAGGAAAAACATGCACATGTTCTCGACTAATCAGAACGGTTATGCTGATAACATGGTCATATCCACCAGAAGTAGAGAAGGACTCCGGATCCCTTTACATAATTCCACGTTTTTTGAAAAAGGTACTTATTATCGGGTTATTAAGGCCTATAATCTCTTACCCGCTGATATTAGGAATGTGGAGGGAATTGATAGGTTCAAAAGGGCAGCCTCAAGAATTGTAAAAAACAAATGCTTATATTCCTTTAACTTTTAAGTTGTTATCTTGATATTTGTCGGTATTGTTGTGGTATTTTCTTTTTATTGTTGGTTGTGTAGTACAACCCTTTTATATCATGTATATTTATACCTATTTGTTGTAATAATTTGTTATTTTGTCAAATGTTACATACTCATAAGCTGTTGTGACGTTGCTTTTTTCAAATTTTTGAATTGTGTTAGCAAGAAGAAAATAAATAAATAAAAATCAACATGTTTGCACCATCACAACTCACTATCAATTTGAATGCCGAGGAATTTAATGCTATCTTTAGAAACTACTGTGACTCCATTAGATTCAAACCTATAGTCATGAGATGCATTGCTATGGTACCAGAAAGTGTGCAAGTATTCGACAGAAACTGCCAAGAAGCAGTAAATACAAAGAATCTCCCATATACAGCAGTCTAGCAGCCTTCAACTCTCTTCCAGTACATGTGATAAATAGAAAAAACTTTAGCTATAACCTTAACAAACAATTGATAACAATAATTTAACGGGTGAATGCATATGTGTTTATTTTAACTTAACTTGCACAAAGAAATTGGATTTTGTTTTATGTGGAATAGGTTAAGGAACGATGCAAGAGTTTGTTTTGTTTTTTGTATTTGACTTTTACTTTTTATTGTTTTAAATTATTTATTAGGTCCTGTCACCAGAGATCTCACTGCTTTTGGGACCAAAAATAAACTTCATTATTATTATTATAAGTTATATTCAATCCTAATTCTTTTTGTTAGTACTGATTGTATTGTAGCGATGTTTTGTAACAATTAAATATTTTAGTATCGACCTTGCAGTGTGATTAATTAGGTCAACTCTCTTGTTTCGATCTTCTAAGGGTATGGGGTGAATTTTATCGAAGAGTAGTTAGACTCCCTTATCAAAATTTCATCTTAACAAAAAAATTTAATTTCTTGTTTTCATATAATATATTAAATGTTTAAATGATTCGCGATTTTGGATCTTTGACGGTCGAAGGTCGATTTCGGAGTTAATTTCAGACGGTTACGGGTCAAATTCCCACGAAGCGTCATCGTAACTCGAGAGATGACAACTCTCCTTACGCGCGATCGTACGGATGATTGTCTAACTTCCGGCACTCAGTAGATCTACAGGTCTCGAGTTATACTTGCCCGTACTCGTATAAAGAACTGATTTAAACTCGTCGATCACACGTTCGTTATTATTTTTTACAGAGCTATCACCGACGGCCGCCACGACGGCCAATCTCCTCAAGACTGGCATGTCCTTCACGGAGCTCTACTCGAAGTACGTCGCCGCGTCCGAGAGGACGCTCACGTTGCAGGAGGAGAACGCGCGTCTCAATAACTACATAAACAACATCGTCAAGGAGATCGAGGACAAGGGGCCGCTGATCAAGAAACTGAAGGAGGACTTCTCGTCAGTGTTGGACGCGAACGATCAGCTGCGCGCGAGCAACGACGAGTTGCTGATGGAGGTGCAAGCGATCAAGGACAACAATAACGAATGCAGGAGACTGGAGAGCGCCACCGCGCGGGAGAATGCAAGGCTGCAGAAAGACGTGGCCGATCTCAGTCGGCAGGTGTGCCATCTGCTGCAAGAGGTAATATATAATACTAAATAGATAATTGGTTCGCCATTTTGGACTTCCCAAAACGCAGGCGGCCGAAGGCCGCATTTTGCCAAACTTACGAAGCCGAGATAAGGAGATCGGCCGCGAATCGCGGGGTCGATCTCTCCCGTCCTTTCCGTAGTGCTTAGGCTACGTCTCGCCTCGATCCGAGACGCCGATTTTCGATATCGAACGTTTAAAGTTTGACGTTTCTCCGGAATTCGTGAAAACGGCAGCATTTCCGACGCTTAAGAACCATTTTCGCTTCAAACCTACTAGCATTCACGTGACCGCCTTTCGAGCCGACAGTTGGACGGGTCGAATTCTATCGAGAAGCATCGGCACCGCGAGGCCCAACGACTATAGTAGTATCCTACCGATTCCGCACAAACTACGGATTGACACTATTGACAGTGAGCAAAAGATGGCGCGCCCGTTCGACAGAGGCAGGCACGAGCTCAGCACTTGACGCGTCGCGTACCATAGATAAAGGATGCGTTCGGTTCAATCGCGTACCGTTCGACAGAGGCAGGGACAGGCTTTGCACTCATCGTGGTTCGGAAAACTATATTTTCATCGATCTATAGTTTTCACGGATCTATTTAATAGGCGGGGGAGCCTCTCACTAGTATAAAGTATAATGATAATGATTTATTTTCCTTTATGACAAAATACCGTTTGTATAGGAATTTTTAAATAAAAAAGAAGTAATTATATACTGGTTGATGGAATCCGTCGTTACTACGTGATAATTTAACACGATGAACAAAACTAAATTTGAATTTACTACGTTTATTATTTCAAAATATTTTGAAAAATATAACACTGCGATTGCAATTTCGGTCACTAGACCATCATCGGGCAGATTGAGTTAAGAACTGATTATATAATTATAGATTTGCGCTTACGGGTGGGAAAGAATTATTGCAGGTACTTAAATAGACAAGAGGAACATATTTCAAGAAGGGCTAATCGAGTGAGTGAATTTCCCTCATTGGTACAATACAATGTTCTTAGAAAAGTCGTTATTGTTTGAATACACTAAATATAGGAGAATATATCAGGTCAATCTGGTCGTTCAGCAAGGTATCTGTTGCATTATGATTGAGTTTAAGAATTTCTAATGATTTTAAGTAAGTAAGTTTGGTTCCTCTCGGTAATTTGTGCATGATTTTAAAATTATCTATTTGTGGAAATGGGTGGTGGTTTTCACGGCAATGATTCGAAAACGTTGAATCCGTTTTATTTTTCAAAAAAGATTGTTGGTGTTCTTTAAATCTTGTCTTGAACGATCGACCAGTCTGACCTATATATACTCCTCTCCCAAGATTAGAAAACCAGCCATATAGTATTAGGACAAAAGACAACTTGTATATTACGAAATCAAGATTACAAGTTACTTCAAGAAGATCACTAGGAGTTGTACTATACAATAAATTACCCAGACATTGGAGAGTATTGGATAAAAAAAATCATGAAGAAAAATCTAAAAACGTATTTACTTCAAAATCCTCCTTATGGAATAGATGATTTTAATATTCCGTTGGAGAAATAATAAATTTTTGTATTTACTTGATTTTGATGTAATTGAAATAAAGTATTATTATATATATATATATATATATATATATATATATATATATATATATATATATATATATATATATAATATATATATAATAGCTAGATTGCCGTACATTATTAAAACACTTGAAGAAATTAAGGGCGATATTGTCCAAATTAAAAATAGACAAACAAATGAGAATACTCCCTGGGAAGGCCTGAAGTGTAGATCTTATGCTGATATTTTAGTACCTAAACCACCCCCAAATACTGAACAAACCATTGTTATAAAAACGAAAAACAGGAAGGACGCTAAAAATACTAGAAAAATTATAGAAGAAAAGCTTCATCCATCAGAACTCAATATAGGAATAAAGAAGGTAAGAGGCACTCTACAAATCTCCCCAAGTAAATAACAATTTTCTATTCAAAGACCTTTATGACTATTTTTTGATTAATACAAAAAATGGTATTGAAATTTTCACAGGAGACATTAATATAAACATCAAAGCAATTAATGATGTTGAGGTAAATGAATACTTATGTATACTAGCAAAATATGGCTTTATCCCTTATATACAATCAACCACAAGGTATGATACAAATTCTTGCCTTGATCACTTTTTTATAAGAAGCAAAATACAATACCTAGACATTGAATCATTTGTCTTGAATACCTATATAACAGATCACTATCCAACAATGACAAATATAAAAAATAGCTTAGCCGATAATAAAATCACTAGTAATCAAACGAGGGAAAGAACAAGGGAAACAATTAACTATAATCAACTGAAACACAACCTAACATCCTGCAGTTGGACGGAGATATTACAGTCTGAGGATCCAGATATAGCTTCTGATATATTCGTAGCGAAGCTACTCGAAAACATTGAAAAATCGAAAACAGTTAAAACCATAAGGGCCATGCCACATAAATGTAAGAAATGGATAACAAACGGGCTAATTGCTTCTATAAAGCATAGAGATAAATTAAAGAAAAAATTATTAAAAAAATATGATCCTGACTTGGAACTGCATTATAAAAATTTTAGAAATAAGTTAAACAAATTAATTAAAAAAGCTAAGTATGATTATTACAAAAAAGAGATAATAAAAAACAACAGTAACATTAAAAAAATTTACCAAATACTAAATAATGTAACGGGAAACATTAAAAAAACAACAAAAACTTTAAAAATAATAAATGACAATAATGAAGAATTTGACGATAATTATAACATGGCGAACTACTGTAACAGATATTACATTGATGTGGGCGTGGAACTAGATAAGCACATAAAAATTCCAAAGCAACCTTATCAATTAACTTTAAATAATAGCGCAAATGTTTCTATGTTTTTAAGACCTGTAACATACCTAGAACTTATCAATTATATTTCATCATTGAAGTCAAATAGTGCCCCGGGTTTGGATGGAATATCCAGTAAGTTAATAAAGATTATACACCCACAAATAATTCCACCCCTAAGACATATCATAAATCTAATCTTTAAGACAGGTATTGTACCTCATCACTTTAAAATTTCTGTTATAACTCCAGTTCATAAATCCGGGCCTGTTGATAGAATTCAAAACTACCGACCAATTAGCCTTATCAATGACTTGGCGAAAATATTTGAAAAAGCCCTTAAAGACAGACTTATTAACTTTTACAGAGGGAACGATTTTCTCTCGGGTAACCAATACGGTTTCACAGAGGGAATCAGTACCGCTGATGCCATACAGCATCTTACATCAGAAATCATAAAAAATATGGATGACAGCATGAAAACAATAGTGGTATTTATGGACCTCGCTAGGGCGTTCGATACTGTGCCACATAATCAACTTTTAAATGTTCTTGAACATTCTGGGGTTAGAGGAAAAGCGCTGAACGTTTTCAGGAGCTATCTCTCAAGTCGACATCAGCATACCAAGATAAACAACACTGTTAGTTCCCCAGAAGTAATAAAAACAGGTGTACCCCAAGGGACCATATTGGGTCCAGTTTTGTTTATAACATACATAAACTCACTTCTGAGTCTGAATCTTGAGGGTGTGGCTGTCTCATATGCGGACGACACGGCCTTAATATTCAAGGGTAAAACTTGGCATGAAACCAAAGAAAAAGTTAAAATAGGGTTCAATCTTGTTAAAAATTGGTTAGAAAGTTTCAAACTTTCTTTGAACCTACAAAAAACTAATTACATTGCCTTTTCCCCAGTAAATAAGACCAGACCGGACTTCGACAGAATTTGTATAAATGAAAATGATTTTATTAATTCTTGTGAAAAAACAAAATACCTGGGAATAGTAATCGATCAACACCTAAAATGGACATATCACATCAACTTTGTAGTAACCAAAATCAGAAAGCTTGTATATAAATTTTACATTTTAAGAGAAATACTCAATGACAGACTTACACTATTAATCTATAAAGCTCTAGTCGAATCTTTATTACGGTACGGTATTACAGCATGGGGAAGTGCCTATAAGACTAACTTGAAATCATTACAAACTGTCCAAAATTATGTATTGAAGGTTATTTTCAAAAAACATAAATTATACCCCACTAAGCAATTATACAACGAAAAACTCTTTGATATACGGCAACTTTACATTTTGTCTGCCTGCAGTTTTATGCACAGAAGGGATAGATCGGGGATTCTCATTGATCACTTGCAAAATACACGTAGTAAGGCCAATAAAAATGTAACTGTACCAAAGTATCAAAAAATTTTAAGCCGCAGATCTCTTCATAGCTTTGCAGCAAGGTTTTATAACGTATTACCCCTCACAATAAAGAACATATCTAATGTAAAAAAATTTAGTATAAGTTGCAAACAGTTTATTTTTGATAACCCAGGGCATTTTGAGGGCATGTTTTAGCTCCTTTTTAGTGGTAGGTGAGCGGTCTCTCACTGTTTATGTTTTTGTTTGTTTTTTGTGCTGGGATGAAGAAACATAAAAACAGCATTTAATCTTCTTACAATGTAATACTGTATTAGACACATACAGGCATACATGTTATGCCTAGGTGTCAGAAAGAAAATGTTTGTTAGATTGAAATAGTTATCGTATTGTAAATTATGTAAACATTGTTACAATGTGTATTTTTGAAAATAAATTATTATTTATATATTTATATATATATATATATATATATTATATTATATATATATATATATATATATATATATATATATATATATATATATATATATATATACATATATATACATATATATATATATATATATATATATATATATATATATATATATATATATATATATATATATATATATATATATATATATATATATATATATATATATATATATATATATATATATATATATATATATATATATATATATATATATATATATATATATATATATATATATATATATATATATATATAATATATATATATATATATATATATATATATATATATATATATATATATATATATATATATACACATATATATATATATATATATATATATATATATATATATATATATATATATATATATATATATATATATATGCTAGGAGAAAACTATTTTCGAAATCATCAATTTCAACCAAAATTAACTGTAACGTAATAAACATTTAAACGTCGACACAGGTTGAACAGTGCCGTTTGGGCTCCACGGGCGCCTCCCCCGAGATGGACTTCGGCGACAGTATCAGCTCTGCGGACATAATAACCAAGAAGCTGGTCACGTTCCGCGACATTCAGGATCTGCAGCAGAACAACAGAAAGCTGCTGTCGCTGGTGCGCGAGCTGTCCGAGAAACAAGAGGAGGCGGAATCTTTCGATCCGGCCGCCATCTCCAACCTCAGGACGAAGCTGGAAAGTCTGCGCGATCAGCAGCAGGACCTGCTCGAGGAGAAGGAGAAGCAGGCCAAGATGATGGATACTCTGAAGAATCAAAGGGATATGTACAAGAACTTGTACGCGCAAGCGGTCAAAGGTAAATCAAATTGGTCAATTGGCTAACGAAAAATCCACTGAAAGTTATGAAAAGAAACACGTCCCTGAATGAATAACATTTCATTCTTTATTAATAATAATAAAAAGAGTTTGAAAATAGTGAAGTGTGGTTATGGATTATTGAGACGTTCGCGGCTTTCTAAAAAAATACGCATATGTGAATAAAGTTCTATTGAGTAATATGCTTTTTCGAGAAGAACACTTTTCGATTTAATACTATAGTAGATTCATATTTTCGTTATCATTTCATTCAGATTTCCAATTGCCTTCTTTCTTATATTATTTCCTTCAACCAGGTTTGGGCCAAGAAGAACAATTCAACGTCCAAGAGAGCACCGACAGCAACAAGACCAAAGACTCCCTCTCGGACAGTCATCACTCCGAAGACAAGACCGTCGCCAAGGAGCTCGAAACGCAACTGACGAATCTCAGGAAGCAGATGGAACAGCTGAAAACGGAAAAGGACACGTACAGGCAGGAGAAGCTGGCCAACGAGAAGATGCTCGACGAGCAGCTCGAGTCGCTGAGGAAGGAGAACAAGGACCTCACGACGTTGAACTGCAAGCTGGTCGCGCAGCACGAGATGAACGAGGAGAAGTTCAAGATCATGAAGAACAACATGGAGGTGCTCAAGAAGCAGATCACCGCGCTGGAGAAGCAGAATAAGATATTCAGCGACACGACGTTGAAGCACGAGCATACCATCAGCTATCTGAGGGACGACGCCATGCAGGCGCACTCGAGGTTGTCCAAAGCCGAGGTGATGCTGGGTGAGTCCTGCTTTAAACTCGACAAAAATGTGGTGAATATGTACCGTCGTTAGCGGAATCACCAGTGGTGGTTATTCGGATTTTCTTTCCGTTCCAATATCTAAACTTTTCGATCTGTTTTTTTTATAACACTGTTAAGTTTGATATTGCTCGTACAATTTGCAGTCAGCGGAAAGAAGTATGGACATCATTTTGGTTTTATTCATTGATCAAACAGACAGTTTTTATTACGGTATTTAATGATATAGTCTGTCCAGCGAGAGTTGGCGTTCACGTCACAGACATGAGCAAATAGCGACGCAACACCGCTTACCCAAAGAAATAAAATTCGTCAAAATTCATATTTGTAGTAAGTAATTGTCTGAAAGAGTAGTGTTTCAAAATTTGCTATGTTTTCAGACCTTCTCGATCTACTTTTACGTTTGACAGTCGCTGAAATAACCCCTATATCTAATTTTTGTTGAAGTTTGGATTAGCTAAGCTAATTCGATTTGAGATTATTTATTAATTCTGGCAACACTGTGCCCGATCGACGTCATATAAAATAATTGATGACGTGAACGCCAATTCTCGCTGGACAGACTATACGAAAAATTCATAGAAAATTGTACTGAGCCGTAATTTGGAATTCAGATTGTTATGAGACCTATCTTCAGGATGTTACAGGGACAGATTTTGATAAATAATCCCAGTGTGATCGTAACCTTAAACACATATTTCCTTCATATACGCGCAAAGTTGAAATGTTGTCTGACCTACGATAACACTAAGAATTCAGTGTACAGGTCTAATTAGAAAATTTTTCCTGAAAAATTAAGTTTTCGAACCTACATTTTTATAGTACTTTTTTTTTAGTATTGTATATCAGTTTCTTATTACCGTAACAGGTTGATCTTAAGCGTTCAACATATATTTTCAACATGTACAAACCAAAAGTTAATTTGTTCTCCAGCCCAAGACAATACAAAAAAATTAAGTGTACATGTCTAATCTAAAATGTTTTCCTGAAAAATCAATACTGGTAGGAACAGTTGAAAATAACACAGTACTCGTTTTGTTAGTATCGATATGGTCTATTACTGTGGGGCCACTGTGCTGTCAAAGTTTCAGCTCAGATTGGCTATAAAGAATGCTGTAGATATGCCTTCAAATGGTTGGAAATTCTTACACTTCCGGGCCTTTTTGTATATGAGTGTTTAATTCATGCTCGTAAAGATGCAGAAGCAGTTGCATCAAACTGTCATACTCAGTCGTACGAGACATGTGGAAGAGATGACATACACATAGATTTTTATAGATTGAAGAAATCACGAACGGGATCAACTACCTGATTTGGAAGTTCTTCAATAGGTTGTCTAATACTATAAGATTGCTTCCAATGACATTCAAGACACTTATAAAGCAGATATTATTGTCGATGAATCTTTACAAATGGCAATATTTTTTTGGAGTCTGACCAAAATCTGTTTTTCCTCTAGTTTTTTTATTTTTTGTTAACAGTGTTCCGTTGATTTGTTTGTGATTGGTATTTATATACATTATATTGGATATACTTTAAGATTTTTATATTCATGTTGTTCTAAATTTGATTCTTTTATATAAAAGGAAATTCTTCTTTAGACGTGTGCAAAACCATATAAAGTTAATGCATTAATTTTATCTTATCATTGACATTTCCCATTCGTTGAATTTCCTAATTGCAATGGTTTTTTTTTTAGCTAATCTCGAGAAAGAAAACTCCTTACTCAAAGACTCAGAATCGCGCATACGTAAAGAATACGAATCGTTAACGGAACAAATGCGTTCCGCTCACATAATCCACTCCAACATCGAACTGATAAAGGCCACCCTTGAACGGTCCGATTCGGAGGGCAAGCTCAGGCTGGAAACGCGCCTGGACGAGGCGCACAGGGAGTGCTCCGCTCTCCGTAGGCGTCTGCAGGAGGAACAGGACCGATTCCGCGAGCTCACGGAGCACCTGCAAACCCAGGCGAAGACTGCGGCGACACGCTGCGAGGAAGAGAAGGCCGAGGCCGACAAACTGAGGAAAGAACTCGGCGAACTGAGAGAGGAGATGGGCAGCAAGAACGGTCAGATCAACGAGCTGTCCAAGAAGATCAAACTGTCCATCATGGCCATACCCGAAAGCCACGGCGAGGGCAAGAAGATACGAAACCTAGAGGAGCAGATAGAGAACGCTCAGGCAGAGATAGAAACGTTAAAGGCCAAGCTCAAATCGGCGAAGGACTCGTCCGATCAGTATTGTAACATAGCCGAGGATGCCGAGAAGCAGATGAAGCTCGCGATAGAGCAGCGAGACGAGTGCCAGGTGGAGCTGGATAATCAGAAACGCGCAATCAAAGAGCTGCAAGAGAGGTGTTCGGAGCTGGAAGGCGAGCTGTCGATTCAGATGGACGACCAGGACATAGCGAACGCCGGACGACAGACCAGACACGCGCAGCTCCAGGAGGAACTGAATGTCAGATCGTTGGACCTGAAGGCGAGCCGTGAGCAGTTGGAGAGCTGCAGAAGCGAGTGCAAGGCGCTGATCGAGAGCCTGAAGGCGGTGGAGAACAAGTACGCGAGGGAGGTCATGTTGCACTCCGCCGATTTGCAGACGTTGACTGACATGAAGGAAGAATTGATCGCTGCTAAGAACGAGATCGGTCAGGTCAGACAGGAGTGCGAGAACGCCAAGAGCGAGTTGGAGGTTTGCAAGGCAAGCTGGAAGACTCAAGAGGACTACTTGATCAAGGTAATGTCGAATTTAAGCCTGAAGTTTTCGGTTCTGGAATACGACCGGTATCTCGGGATCAAATCCTCTAATGGCGTCTTGTTGGATCTTATTAGGTCTTGTTACTGGAGAGGCGGTTTTCGAAAAACTTAAGCATAATTATCCTGAATATGAATAGCGAACTGTAAGGGTTTGACAAATCACTACTCAATTGAGCAACTCCAATAAGGTCTAATGAAATCGAAAGAAGTGTGTGTGTGTGTGTGTGTGTGTGTGGCAGTGTTTGATTCGTTAGATATTAGATTGCGGAAAAATGAGAACTTCTCGATTTTGAAGCTCATATGACCAGTTTTCTTGGAAAGCACTTGATAGTTTTTGTTGGTCAAATAACGCTCTCTACTGAGCTTCTAGATGTATTGACCATTGATATTCTACATAATTTCGTGGAAAGTTTCATATTCCCCCAGAAAGCTTGTCAGGTAGATCAGATAGATCAGTGCTCTATAGTCCGGGGAAGTAAGTATATAGAGAGGAAAAATTAAAAAGTAGGGGTCGTAATTTTTTTTAAGTAAGTGCACTGACCCCTCATCGCTTTCCTAAATTTCTGACCAAATCCCGTGAAAGCTCGAAACACAGCTTGCAAGCACATTTGAAAGCACTAAAATTCGATGATTTTTTGCTTATAACTTTTTCTGATGTACTCGCACAAAAAAATCGTAGAGATCAAATTCACAGTAAATTTTATGCCCTACACGATGACGTAAGTCGACTTTTGAAATGAAAATTTTTTCGACTCAAAATTTTCCAAAAAATGAAAATTGTTTCGAAAGGTCGTGTTGTAACCGGCAACCATACTGAAAATAACCATATCGAGATCAAAACATAGGGAAACATAGATGGTGTGCTATAAAAAATTTACGTATTTTCAGATTTGGAAAATTCAAAGTGGCGGCCGCAAAAATCGAATATATATGCTTCTTTTTCAATCACGCTTCCTCTTGAAAACATTAACGATATCGAAACGCGGTTGGTTGCAATCGATAGGGGAAAAGTTGTAGTTTTAGGCATAAAATAAAAAAAAAAATTTATAAATTTTTTTACATAACTTTTTTTAAAAATTTATTAAAAAAAAATTTTGTTTGTTGAGTTTTTCCTCATTTTTGCATTGAAAAATAAAGTCAATCATTATACTCATACTCGAAATGTATTTGCCGTTAAAAAACGCGTATTTCAAAAATAAAATTGTTTAAATACAATAATCAGAAGCCGAGATATAGAAGCTCAAAGTTCGCTTCGTACTGTGACCATACTATTAAAAATTTTCGAATTCTTATTGTTGCATTTGATTGTTTCACCTGTGTGGTGATTAAATACAGATTTAAAAGAACGTTGGGTCACTGGCTGAATAAAAAATAAATCAGTAGTCTTGCCGCGTTCGCCCGAATATGAACGCAGCAGCTACTCGGCGTAGTGGTGGGGAGACCATTGTCGCCGAGCACCCCAACGGGTCTTCACTAATACAGAAAACAGATAGTATGGTCACAGTACGAAGCGAACTTTGAGCTTCTATATCTCGGCTTCTGATTATTGTATTTAAACAATCTTTTTTTTGAAATACGCGTTTTTTAACGGCAAATACATTTCGAGTATGAGTATAATGATTGACTTTATTTTTCAATGCAAAAATGAGGAAAAACTCAACAAACGAAATTTTTTAAAATTAAATTTTTAAAAAAAGTTATGTAAAAAAATTTATGAAATTTTTTTTTATTTTATGCCTAAAACTACAACTTTTCCCCTATCGATTGCAACCAACCGCGTTTCGATATCGTTAATGTTTTCAAGAGGAAGCGTGATTGAAAAAAAAGCATATATATTCGATTTTTGCGGCCGCCATTTTGAATTTTCCAAATCTGAAAATACGTAAATTTTTTATAGCACACCATCTATGTTTCCCTATGTTTTGATCTCGATATGGTTATTTTCAGTATGGTTGCCGGTTAAAACACGACCTTTCGATACAATTTTCATTTTTTGGAAAATTTTGAGTCGAAAAAATTTTCATTTCAGAAGTCGACTTACGTCATCGTGTAGGGCATAAAATTTACTGTGAATTTGATCTGTACGATTTTTTTGTGCGAGTACATCAGAAAAAGTTATAAGCAAAAAATCATCGAATTTTAGTGCTTTCAAATGTGCTTGCAAGCTGTGTTTCGAGCTTTCACGGGATTTGGTCAGAAATTTAGGAAAGCGATGGGGGGTCAGTGCACTAACTTAAAAAAAATTATGACCCCTACTTTTTTAATTTTTCTCGTTGATAGATTTTTTGATCTTACTTCCCCGGACTATCTATGCCAAAATATTTTATAACTTCATGGCAGTTAGAGTACAACAGGACTTGGTCCATCATGTTTAACGGTTTCTGACATCCAAAAATAATTAATATAATAGAATATTTCGCCGGGAGCGCCTCTATTTTGATAGATCTTTTGAATAATTTCGAACTTCTTCGATTGGTCTTCAGCTTTGGAGCAATATTTATTCTTATGATTTCGTTGGACATGCTAATATTCAAAACAATTTGAAAGAAAACTAAAAGTGTCTTGGGACAGTCGTTTGAAATGAAGTTTCTCTCGTTATATATTTTGTATTGAATTGCACGCACATGGAAATAAATTAACGTTTGAGAGAGCGATTAAATGAAAAAATATTTGGGAATAATTGAATGAGAAAAAATTAAATCAATGAAGGATTGGTAGTAAAATTGTAATTAATAATTACCCCGAGGCGAAGCTAGAGGGGTTATAGTCTCACGACAAAAAGTTGGTAACTGGCCCGATTTAAAAAATTCCAACGGATATCGATAAAAAACATATGATTTCATTAGGGAATTTGAATTCCCAATTTTTACCAACGAAGAATAAAAAATTATAGCGTTTTTTAGATAGGCATTACGACATGCGCATGCGCCAAGGTCGATATGTACGAAGTCCTACAAAACATGCGTCGAAGTGCTCTGTGTGCCACGGTAACCAAGCGACGTTGATAGCTTAAGCTTGATTCTGCGTCTGTGTCTGCTTCCCATCCATAGAGATATCTTACCAATTTGATTCATAATTTGCAGCAAAATGAGCCGGGATAGGATAATATTCAAATTCGACAGTCAAACAATGAATTTTTTGGCTAAATTTTCACGAATTTTATTCGTAATATCGACTTATTAATACATTTATTGCAATTTTTCTTCATTTCATTCGCAAAATCGACTTTCATTGTTATTTAATTTATATAATAGGTACATTCAAAAAATATTGACGACATGCACATGCGCCGAGGGGTTTTATCATTCCTAGTGCTACGCAGTAGGGTGTCCTTCATTTTTTTTTAAAGTTATGAAAATAAACGTATTATTAGTTATAAAGATATTAACTTATTATAAACTTAATCAGTACATTGAATCTTTGTGAATCATATTTCTGGGATTCAATTTTTTATTATAGTGTATCCAAAAAACTGTATCAATTTAGTGGTATTATAGTTTGTTGTAGATTTTGCTGGATCATCTTATTATTCTTAAATCATATTCAGCCAAAAGAAATTGTAACAAGGGCTCTTTGTTTTTATTCGAAAAGTTCATGTTGAATAAATTATTTATGAAAATTTTGATCAATTCTCTCTCCACTTCAAAATCATACGTAATCTATAATAATACACTGATATTATACTCGCATCATTATATATTACTCAAATGTGTAGACACTGGTATTCACTTGAATTTATGATCGCTTTTCTCAACTTTTACTGTTCACCTTCACAATTAATTCCTTAATAATTATAAAATAGCGACAATACGCATGTACCAATTTAGCTGATGCGCACTCCCACCAACGCTGTCGTGTCGGACACATTTTTAGGCCTATCGTTCATTCGCCCAGTGTAACATGCGATAAAGAACATAGAAATATAAATATAATTTGAACAATAACTAAGTTTTATTTCCGAATCAGGCCAAAACCGAACTCGAGACCCGTCTCAAGGACCTGGACGCTCAGAACGGCCTCTTGCTCGGCCAGATGGACACTCTCAACTCGCAGCTGGTCATACTGCAGTCGCAGGTCAGCGCCGACAACCAGAATCAATCGCTCAACGATTCTTCCGCTTCGGCGATGAACAGATCCTTCGCCGAGGACGAGGTCAAGTCGTCCGAGCAGCTGCTCAAAGTTATCAGGTATCTGAGACAGGAGAAGGACGTAGCGGTGAGCAAGAGCGAGATACTGGACGCGGAATACTCGAGGCTGAAATCTAAGCTGGAGATGGTCACCAAACAGTTGGAGGAGATGAAGCAGGTGAGAAAATTGGACAATGTTCAGTTAGGGCAGGTCAATTTAATGTCTCTGTGAGTTAATTCGGAACTGCTTAGTCTCCTGTAGAATGAAAACTAACATCAACATCATTTGTTCGATTGCAAATTTCTTTTTAAATTTTAGATAATACAACTGAGTCAGTTTTTAGTCTTCTGGTGTAGTTCAAATGAGATTCTAGAATAGTGACCTATGTTGCAATAATGTTAATCATTTTTAGTCGTATTTTCCAAGATATAAATAGACTGTAGTGAAAATCAACATAGATATGCGGGGGTGATTTCTGAAACCGTTTTATACTTACTAGACCTCGATTTTATAGATTTTCTTGATATGAACACCGGTAATTTTTTTTGTGTTATATTTCTACAGATCAGACCAAATGATCTGATATTAAGTATCTGCGGTTGTTCTTGGGGCATAATAAAACTATCAAAATAAGGGTAAATACAGTCATAATAAAATAATTTTGAGCAACAGTAGTAGATCAAGACCGGTTCTAGCTCACTTTAACTTTTCACTGTCTGGGAACGTATGTGTTAATAACGGGTCCGTTTCCTAACGGATCCGTTTCCAACGAACCCGTTGGGGAATCCACCCGTTCGTTGAAGTGTTCTAGATCCCGCGCATGCACATTATGTCAATTCTAGTCTTAAAAAAAGTGAAGTGAGCTTGAACCGGTCTTGATCTACTTTTAACAACATATCCGAAATGTAGGGCTTTTGGATAGTGCAGATATTTTTTTACCGCTGCAGTTTTTATGTTGAAATTTCTAGCGTTTTCGTTTTGATGTAGAAATGTCTCTAGAGCCACTCCAAATTCAATGAAAGGTCGAAGAAGCCTACGCTACCTCCGTTGATATTACGGAGGTGCTATTTGGGGGTTTTCAATTTTTCATCTCAACGCCATAATTTTTATTTAGAAATTTCATTTGTTTTTGCAAGTATATAAGTTTTTTATGCATCTCCACAGCCCCTCCAAATTGACTTAGCGTATTAAGAATTTTTATCTAAAAAGAACATAAATGTGGGAAAATACGACCTCAGTGGCGGAGCTCTGCTGCACACGCGATGAAATATCACGTGTTAGGATCAATTTATTGAGCATAGAACGATATCTTATTTAGATAACAATTTTAGAAAGGCCACATCCAATTAATTAACAAATTTTTCGTGTGCCTTAGTTTGCATAGATAGTAATTTACGTAATTATTAAATATTCAAACTTCCAAATTTTCATTTAATCCATCAAAGTAGAGTAGATAATGGTAAATATAAATTTAATTCTATGTTCTACTTGGAAATCTCTTCAAATTGCGAGGATCCCATCTAAGCCACCAGGTGGCGACATTGTTCATACTTAACGACATAGTTTTAGCTCCGCCCAAAAACTTGGCATCGTTCGATTTTCGACCGTCCCGCCATCTAATGGAGACAATACGTATTAAATTTTCCGGCTTCACTAGCCCATCATAAATTATGTTCTATTCATTTCTATTTTTGCTGGTTAAACATAACAAGTATAGGCGACTGTAGTTTCAGTTATAATCCTCCAGGCAGAATAATCTCAACACATTCGAATATTTTAGTTCTTGAGTTAAATCTGCCTGAAGATGATCTATGAGTCGATATCGCAGTTTTTTATTATAATTTTCGCACCGTGGCAAACAACTAATAATCGTTTAATTGCATTTTCCTTCCAGGTCGTCGAAAACGAAAGGCAGACTTCCGAGATTTCGGTAGTTACCGCCGCGAAACACGCGGAAGTGTTGCGCAAAGTGGAGACCTTGAACGCGATCACCGACAGCAACAGATCCCTGAGACAGGAGCGCGACAACCTCGTCGTACAAGTGAACGATCTGCGAGCCAGAACGGGAAAACTGGAGGCGGAATTGAGTCCGTTACAGGAGAAGAACATCGAGTTGAACACGAAGGCCGAGGCGATGCAGACGGAGAACGTTTCCCTGCGTGCCGAATGCAACAGGTGAATGATTTTTTCTCGCACGCTTTCCCTTCGGATATCATTTCGATTAGAAATACGTGAAATGTGGCATACTTTGGTCATTTTCTTCTAATTTGAGGAAACTATAATAGGACCGGTTTCAGTTATTAAATTATTAACCGGTACAAGTAGTAGAATATCGAACATTTTTGATGATAATTTTACACTCTAAAACTGTTTCTTACATTATTTTTCTCGAAATTACCGAATTTTGGGCACATATAGTCTGTCCGGCGAGAGTTAGCGTGCACGTCATCAATCAAATATGGCGTCGATCGTGAACACTGTTGCCAGACGTAATAAATAATCTTAAATCGAACTTTTACTAACGAAATCTTCGAAGAACTAGGTTATCTCGGCGAAGCGGCAACTGTCAAACGTGAAATGCCGGCGCGTTGGGCGAGAGGGTCTGTCAACATTGCAAATTTTGAAATAGAATGATAACTTAACAACCATTCAACTTATTTCCATTACTCGGAATGTTAATATTTCTTGAGCGATACATACGATTTGATATGTGGACAGAATATTTGTCGAAATGGATGATCCGGTCACTATCACCATATAACTACTTTTTTAGAAAATTACTTACGACAGATATGAATTTTGACAATTTCGAATTTTATTTTTTTGGGTTGGCAGTCTTGCGTCGTTATTTGCGCATGTCTGTGACGTGCAAGCCAACTCTCGCTGGACAGACTATATCTCGGAATTCATGCATGATTGGGAAAAAATTAATGAGAACAATTTTGTAACATGTCAGCTTGAATGAAAACAGAGTTGTCTTATTGCTACGACATATTGTTTCTGCGATAATTTTATCTTCAATTGAGAAAAAAAATAATTACTTCTCAATTTTTATTTTTAAGGAAAAAAAATTCGCTTGCTTCCTCATTTTTTTGAGACAATTGTATTAGGTTTGTTCTGATGTGGCAAGTCACTAAATTTATCAATGTAACAGGTGGAGACAGAGAGCTAACATTCTTATAGAGAAATCTAACAGAACTAGTCCAGAAGACTGGAAGAAGCTCCAGAACGAGCGCGACAATCTCAACAAGCAGCTGACGATAGAGAAATCGAATATCGTGAAGCTGAATGACGATATAAACACGCTGAAGCAGGACAAGGCGAAGCTGGAGGAGCAGCTGAAGAACGTCAGGTCGCAGAATTACGCCCAAGTAGGTGTTTTAAAAATGATAAAAAATTGATATTTAAAATAAAAAGTGTTTTAAATTCCTCAATAATAATGTAAATTTTCATCCAACATTCTAACGTTGAAAATCTTTCTCAGGCCGAGGAGCTGAGCAGGCTCAAGGAGGAGGTCGCGTTGCTGCGCACGCAGATAAACAACATGAATTCCACTCTGGAACAGGCGCAGGAGCAGATCAAGAAACTAACGGACGAGAACAAACTGCTGCAGGAGGACTCGTCCAACAAGGACGTGACCGCCAACGAGCTGAAGAACAACCTCACGCAGGTGAGGAAGATCGCCAAGAAATACAAGATTCAATGCGAAGATCAGACCAAAGAGATGGACACGCTGAAACGCCAACTGGCGGAACAGCGCGACACGCTGCAGAGCGAGACCAGTCAGAGGGAGGAGCAACTCAAGAGCGAGCATCAGACGCAGCTCGAGGAGCGGACGAGTCAGATGGAGCAGAGGAATAAGGAGGTCATCGAACAGCTCAATCAACAGGTGGGTTGTTACGATATCCCCGAAATACGTGCCGCAAAAAATTGATGGGTCACTTATTAATGATTTATTGAATTTGATATAGTATTGTGAGCTTCGCTGAGGAAAGTACTCTAAGAGAATCCGGTACCATTAGGAGGCCTGTCAGTGCAACTAAATGTGGCCATTTACGTGTTGGGTCTATACAAAGCGATCTTAAATAATTTCTGATAATTTGCTTGCTTTTAATGCCACCAAGACACAAGCAAGCAGATTTTGAAGGAAAACTTTCCTGGTCAATCCTCATTTTGTATCGGAAAATCAAATTATTAACCTGGCTTGAAAATGTCTCCACTGTCAGCTGTTTAGCACCTTAGTTTTTTCTTTTTCGTCCTAAACATCTGTTTCAGCCTAAGTAGCTATTGTTGCTTCAAGTTCGTCCAGCATTGGATTACTTACTTATTTTTGGTATGATCAATTTGGCTATTCAATAGAAGACCTGAATGTTTGTATTTATTAATCTGTAATGATTCTAGAAAACTCAGTTTAATCTCCTTACTTTTCAGAATATTTAATGCTGAAAAGTTATCATCGGCCCGCTTTGCCATTAAATCCATCTCAAGTGAATTGAATTCGGTATCTATAAGAATTGCCTATTTTGCATTCTTGGAATTTCATCTGCGTTATGGTCTTCCCTTTTGGGGTTCATGTAATTCTTCACAACTTGACGCCATTCTCAAATTGCAGAAGAGAGCAATTCGTTACATGTTTGTACTGAAAAATAGGGCTCATTAAGAACCTTACTTCAAGAAAAATGGAATTTTAACGCTTTCTGCTTTATATTTTTTTGAATCTGTGTGCTTAATTCAAAAATATTTTCTTGTCGTACCCTTGGTTTCACAGCACGGGTATTCCACCAGATTTTCAGGACATCATGTTCACCTTCCTTCCTCTGAATTAATAAAAGAGTCCATCATTTACAATGCTAGGAAAATTAACAATTACCTTTCAGAAGAATTAAAATCTATAACTTCCTAGGCCAATTTTCGGAAACGATCAAAATCTTATTTTCTCGATAGACCTTATTACTCTGTAGAGGACTACTAGTCTGAGCATTGATTGATTCATATGACCAAATTGAACAGCATAGACAACAGCTTCGAATAAAAAAAAATTTGAATCTTACTCTCGGTTCTATTGTTAATAATATAAAGTTTGTATATATTTTGTATGGAAATGTGGTTTGAGGTGTTTTTATTTCTATGTTTTACATTGTTTAGTTCTTAAATTTTTTCACTTGATGTGTTTTTATTTTTGTTTTACATTGTTTAGTTTTTCGCTTTGTCGATAAATTGTATAATTTTAAAGACAATATGGCATATTTTGATTTGATTTGAAAGTAAGGGAATTGAAACAAATTTTCTAGAATCAGTACAGACCAATAAATGCAAACATTCAGGTCTCTTATTGAATATCCAAATCGATCATACTTCAAGCCCCCTTATGTTAATTACGTAACTACCTGATTATCAGTTTGGAATAGGTTTTTCCTCTCTTACTAATTATTTGTAAGCAGCTTTGTATTTACCTTTTCTACAAAATTTGTCATTTATTTATTTATTTCATGTATTCGATATATCGAAGAAATATATTAATTTTGGATTCAGCATCTGAAGAAGGCGAAATTTCATCGAAACGTGCGTCATTCGCATTTTATCTAACAAACGTGCATATTGTTTTTTGTTTTTGGAACGAAGTTCCTTACGGCAGGCTTGAAGGAGATACGGATTTCGCTGCGGGACCAAACTGAAAAATATGCGAGACTAAAAGTGTGACGGAAGTAGACTGACGAAAGTCACGCTGTTAGTTAACACAATCGAATATTGTATACCTTTTTCTTTCTCCCTTTCTCTTTCCGTTCTCTCATCCCTTCTCTTTCTGATCCCACTCCGCCACGTCAATCGCCAATTCGCCAATGCATTATATTATGTACTCATTAATTCATGTACAAGCAACTCGAAAACGTCGGATGTGAAACATCGGAATAATTTTGTATAAGTTATATGGGGCCGTTCAAGTATTACGTAACGCAATTTTTGAAGATTTTTTACCCTCCCTCCCCCCTATGTAACGCTCCGTAACGTTTTCATGAACCCCTCCTCCCCCCTATAAACGTTACGTAACACCCAAGTGGCCATTTTTACCTAAAAGTCACAAATATGTTGCGCAAAGTACCGGAAAGTTGCTAAAATACCGTTTTTATTGTTTTAATCGTGTTTTCGTTAATAATAAACAAAACAAGAGATTTTTATTTAATAAACAATCATACATAATGTGATATGTTGAAAAGGGCTCTAATTTGTCCTAATAAACTTTTACTACTAATCTTACATTTAATTATGCCGTTTTCCTGACTTTGCTCTGTCGTTGCATACATTTTTAGCTAACTTCATCCACCATTATTTTTCTCATGCATTATTCAATTTTCGCTCTTTGAAAACCTGCTTATTGAAATGGGTGCGATTAGCAAAGTAGGACCTAGGCCCAAGATAGTTTTTCGTTTCATGACATTTCAGGATCCTTGGCATCAAAAACCCAATTTCAAAAGTCTCTCTTTCTCTACATATGTATATAATATATATATATATATATATATATATATATATATATATATATATATATATATATATATATATATATATATATATATATACATATATATATATACATATGTATGTAGGTAGATAGTTTCGTAGTTTCGCTCCTGTGTATTACGTGTTTAAAACACTTGATGAAAACTGGCAACGGAAACAAAATATAAATGACGAATAATACAGTCGAGGTATTCCCCATAGAACATAAACGGATAGAGTTGCCAACTTGGGACAACAAAATAAAACTGACTTACAATACAATCGAGGGATTCCCCGTAAAAAATAAACGAAAAGAGTTAACAGCTTCGGAGATTCAAATTCTCTAGTTTTTTATTTCAATAAAAATCAATGTTACGTAGCGCGTTGTTCGAACCCCCCTCCCGCCCCTGTAACGCATCGTAACGTTTTACAAGACCCCCCTCCCCCAAATTGCGTTACGTAATACTTGAACGCCCCCTATGCATGAAAGAGCAGATTACGATAGGAATCAGATATGGCATAATGAAAAGATAAATCTTTACAAATTAGTTCCATAAAATAATGACTACGTATTGTAGGTTTATATTCAGTTATATAGCGTGTTGATACGTTATCCTCTCGTTATATACACTCTTGCGTCTATTCTTTACATTGCGTTGACGACCGAGTGGCCTAAGTACTGAACCCTGGTGTGCCGTATTTCTGGGTTTGAATCCCAGAGGTTAATCCTGGCTTTTAAAAATTTTTTATTCACAATCTCGTGGAAGCTCTTAGCCCCACAGTTCAATGTGTAATCAAATTAATTATTTCAACTTGGATTAGTATAAATTATCACTTTTGTCTTGCGCCTCGACACACGCACATGTTTCGTTTTCGCAAATTGTGGTCCTTCTATATTATCCGAATTCGTTCCTACCTGGTGTCCCATGACACCGTTTTCTTGTTATCAACCATTGTTTTAATATAATTACTTACCTACTTATTTTCAACACGTTGTGAATTACCATTTTCTACCGCAGGTGGTCGAGATGACCGAGGAGAGCGAGAACCAGAAGCGCGAAATCGAGCGCGTCAAACAGGCCAGCTCTGAGAAGGAGGAGCGGTTCAAGCTGCTGTTCAAGAACGCTAAAGACCGCATCCTAACGCTCACCGAACACAACAAGGAGCTGAAGGAGGAGCTGAAGAATCAGGATCGTCCGGGTAAATCGGGCGACAGCAGCAACGGCGAGATGCTGGCCAAGATCGAGGCTTTGCTCAAGGAGAAGGACGAGATGATCGCCGATCATCTGCAGGAAAAGGAGAGACTGAACGCGGAAATCGACGTGCTCACGCAGAAGGTGAGATACATTGTATTTCGAACATTTGGGAAATTTCGTTAATAATTTCGAAATATAATAGAAAGTTGAGATCTTATTTTAACAAAGAATTTATTGCCTTTGTATACATGTGAGTATTGTACTTCTTTCGATTTTGAGTAAAGGTAGATGTATCTTGTCATTGTGTCTTGTGTACATTTCTGCGTTTTTAATTTACTAATTCTTATTGATTTGGAATTATACAGGAGTATATACAATCAATTGCGGTACTTACAGTAAAAGTTGTTCAAGAGACCAATTCCTGAAGTTTATCAAAAGAAAAATCGTGTATATACAGTTTTATAGTCCAAGATCCCAGAGCCGCCAGACATTACTTATTTTCTCAGCAATAATATGTATGGGATGAAGTAGTGTTCTTATGTACTTTCAGTGTATGGATACCTACTACCTTGTGCCGACGGCCAATTTCCAGGTATCAAGTGCTAGAGATGGAAAAAACTCAACTCACTTTTATTATTTTTTCGTAATCCCATACTGTTATTTTGATTTAACGGTATTCAGATGAAAATTGAAAAGTCAGTGTTAACGGCCGCCGGCCGTTATAATTTCATAACGGCCGGCGGCCGTTAAGAAATCACTTGTTCAAATATTTATTTCAAAACATCATTCTGCTTACAATAACAACATTGAAATCTTGGTCCACAGTGAGTTGGGAGAATAGACCTCTGATTTTCATTTCGCATAGGCTAATAATACATCTTCATTAACCACCTTTACATTCTTGCTTTTACGCCATATTTCAAAATTTTCATATTCTTTTTGATATCGCTCTTGAGTTATTTTCGGCAGTTAATCAACACTCGCTGCACTGCACATGATTCTCCCAATATTTCTAAAGGAATTTGATTTTGTTCCTCAATTTCATCAATTTCATCCATGGTCGTCGTTAAAGCGAACTTGAGAACACAAAAAACTGACGTTGTTTATAAAACTGTCAAACTGTTCCATGACAACAGAGTGCACGGACGTTGGGATTTTTCTTTAGAATTGAGAGGTACGGGGCTTTTTTTCTTCGGAATCAAAATATAATCTTTCAACGGGATTACGAAAAATTTTTAACGACACACGGCCGATACGCAAATAAAGGATTCGGTTAGTTATAATCCTCGGCTGCGCCTCGGATTACAATATCCAACCTCATCCGTTATTTGCTACATATCGGCCTTTTTACGTTAATAACTATAACAAATAATTTATTGTCTTTGTATACATGTGAGTATTGTACTTTTTTCGATTTTGAGTAAAGGTAGATGTATCTTGTCATTGTGACTTGTGTACATTTCTGCGTTTTCAATTTACTAATTCTTATTGATTTGGAATTATTCAGGAGGATATAAAATCAATTGCGGAAGATATTGAAAAAATTGTTCAAGAGACCAATTCCTGAAGTTTATCAAAAGAAAAATCGTGAATATATAGTTTTATAGTCCAAGATCCCAGAGCCGCCAGACATTACTTATTTTCTCAGCAATAATATGTATGGGATGAAGCAGTGTTCTTATGTACTTTCAGTGTATGGATACCTGTTACCTTGTGCCGACGGCCAATTTCCAGGTATCAGGTGCTAAAGAAGAAAAAAACAAACTTTTCTCATTTTCTCAGTCTTGATTTTTATATATGATACTCGGGGAACTATTTCAATACCTTATGCAAGCAGCCAGACCGATCGTATGGGCCAAACATCCTGCCAGACACAAATTAAGTGTCCCTATGAGTATGACAGTACGAGCGAAATGTCATAACAGTAAGTATAGAAGGGAGATCGACGCTCATAGATAATCACTATCGCGCTTAAATGGGCAAATCATGACATTTCGCTCATACTGTCATACTCATAGGGACACTTTATTTGTATCTGGCGGGATGTTTGGCCCATACGATCAGTCTGGCTGCTTGTATAAGGTATTGAAATAGTTCCCTGAGTATCATATATAAAAATCAAGACTGATAAAATAAGAAAAGTGAGTTGAGTTTTTTTCCATCTTAAGCACCTGATACCTGGAAATTGGCCGTAGGCACAAAGTAGCAGGTATGCATACACTGAAAGTACATAAGAACACTGCTTCATTCCACAAATATTATTGCTGAGAAAATAATTAAAGTCTAGTTGCTCTAGGATCTTGCTCTATCAGCCTAACATAACCTAGCGTTCCGGACCGGTAATAATATTGGAAAGTATATTAAGAATATCAAAAATTCATAAAAATTAAATGCCCGGAAAATATAAAATTGATGCAGGTAGCTGTAAAAAATCTTCAATTGCAATTTCAGAACATAAACGTAGTTTTTGTTGATGAGAAGGCAAATTATTTAAAAATCTCACGTGAGATTCGGCGAGGGGAGAAGGGGGCCGAGCAAGAACTAACGACATCTCACCAAGGGGGGAGGGGGAGTCAAAAAATCGACCAAATTATCTCAGGCAATTAATTGATGTCCCCTATAGTGTTTCCCAATTATGTTTCGATAAGATTTTTTCAAAACAAAAATCCTAGGTCTCAACTGAATCCCGATTATATTTTTTAACAAGGTGACGCAGCTACAGCGCCAACTGGGATTGCAACAGGGCGCGAAGCCCAGCACCAGCACCGGCGCGACGGAGAAGTCGACCACCGAGCCGCCTACGGCCAACATCAAGCCGATGGCCGGCCATTCGACCAACACGCAGACGCAGTCGGTGCCGATACAACCTTGGCGCAACGCGGGCGAGACGCCGTTGGCCAGCATCAGGCCGATGTCGGCCCAGCTGAGAACCGTCGCCGTGCCGCCGACCAGTCAGAGTCCCAGCGCTGTAATGGTGCCCCCACAGCAGCAGGTAAGTGGTTTATCGATGCATTTATTTCCAAACGTCTTCGGTTTAGATTTGAAATTTTGAATAATTCATTTAATCTGTACGGTTCACAACCCAATAAAAATCTCTGTACTTCCCTCTTGAAAATCTTCATGTCATCTCAGACGCGCCGACTAATAAAAAATATTGGGGGGGGGGCATTTTCCAGTTTAAAAGTTTTTTTAAAAAGCATTTTAGAGTCATTTGATCAACATTAGAATTCGATAACTCGACACTCCGAGAAACTCGAGAAGCCTGACAAATTTTTTGGCTTTGAAAAACGAAACACACCAGGTATTTTCGTGAAAAGATAATTTAATTTAGAGTAATAATAAATTATGCTTTTAGACTATTACAAAGCAGTGAATATATAGCTCTGAAACGACTGAAATTATATTTTCATAAATCCTAAACTATCATTAATAGAATAAAACATTAAATATTGCTATCGCACAGTAATAGCACTTTGATAAGTGAAGTAGCTAATTTAAGCATACTTCGAATAAGTCTCAGGGTTCATTAAATAAAAACAATATTTCGAAGTTAATGCTTCAAAAATATTCGAGTCTTATAAAATATGAATAAAAAAAATATTTGAGTATTTGAAAATAAATAATACAGTACTGTAGTACTATAATTATATAGTACTAAACTAGTGAGAGGCTCCCCCGCCTATTAAATAGATCCGTGAAAACTATAGATCGATGAAAATATAGTTTCCCGAACCACGATGAGTGCAAAGCCTGTCCCTGCCTCTGTCGAACGGTACGCGACGCGTCAAGTGCTGAGCTCGTCCTTGTCTCTGTCGAACGGGCGCGCCATTTGCTCGCTGTCAATTTCGATTTCGTGCGGTATCGGGTAGATGCTACGACCTCATTGGGACTCGCCGTGCCGAAACTTTTCGATAGAATTCAACCCGTCCTACTATCGGCTCCAAAGGCGGTCACGTGAATTCAAGTCCATGTGACGCGAAAATAGTTCTTAAGCGTCGATAATGCAGCCGTTTTTGCGAATTTCGGAGAAACGTCAAACTTTAAACGTTCGATATCGAAGATCGGCGTCTCGGATCGAGGCGAGACGTAGCCTAAGCACTACGGAAAGGACGTGGGCGATCGGCGAGGCCCTTCGGGGCCAATCTCCTTATCTCGGCTTCATAACTTTGCCAAAATGCGGCCTTCGGCCGCCTGCATTTTGGGGAGTCGAATTTGGCAAACCAATTATTTAGTATTATATACTAGTACTACTATTTAGAAACTGAAAATTTAACATTCTGTATGCATTTAATTCTCTATTTCATAAATATTTTTAATATTGCTCTGAATTAGTAAATAATTAAAATGAAAAATGCCAACATAATTTTGTGATTTTACAATGCATGATTTAACTAATAATTTTCTAAAACAATATCTATATATATATATATATATATATATATATATATATATATATATATATATATATATATATATATATATATATATATATATATATATATATATATATATATATATATATATATATATATATATATATATATATATATATGTTATATCGTATGTTTTCTCGGATGGTGGAATGAATCAGAGAAAGATTCCGGGGTTCAATCCGATTTCGATAGAATTCAACCCGTCCAACTATCGGCTCCAAAGGCGGTCACGTGAATTCAAGTCCATGTGACGCGAAAATAGTTCTTAAGCGTCGATAATGCAGCCGTTTTTGCGAATTTCGGAGAAACGTCAAACTTTAAACGTTCGATATCGAAGATCGGCGTCTCGGATCGAGGCGAGACGTAGCCTAAGCACTACGGAAAGGACGTGGGCGATCGGCGAGGCCCTTCGGGGCCAATCTCCTTATATCGGCTTCATAACTTTGCCAAAGTGCGGCCTTCGGCCGCCTGCATTTTGGGAAGTCGAATTTGGCAAATCAATTATTTAGTATTATATACTAGTACTACTATTTAGAAACTGAAAATTTAACATTCTGTATGCATTTAATTCTCTATTTCATAAATATTTTTAGTATTGCTCTGAATTAGTAAATAATTAAAATGAAAAATGCCAACATAATTTTGTGATTTTACAATGCATGATTTAACTAATAATTTTCTAAAACAATATCTATATATATATATATATATATATATATATATATATATATATACATATATATATATATATATATATATATATATATATATATATATATATATATATATATATTATATATATATATATATATATATATATATATATATATATATATATATATATATATATATATATATATATATATATATATATATATATATATATATGTTATATCGTATGTTTTCTCGGATGGTGGAATGAATCAGAGAAAGATTCCGGGGTTCAATCCGATTTCGATAGAATTCAACCCGTCCAACTATCGGCTCCAAAGGCGGTCACGTGAATTCAAGTCCATGTGACGCGAAAATAGTTCTTAAGCGTCGATAATGCAGCCGTTTTTGCGAATTTCGGAGAAACGTCAAACTTTAAACGTTCGATATCGAAGATCGGCGTCTCGGATCGAGGCGAGACGTAGCCTAAGCACTACGGAAAGGACGTGGGCGATCGGCGAGGCCCTTCGGGGCCAATCTCCTTATCTCGGCTTCATAACTTTGCCAAAATGCGGCCTTCGGCCGCCTGCATTTTGGGAAGTCGAATTTGGCAAACCAATTATTTAGTATTATATACTAGTACTACTATTTAGAAACTGAAAATTTAACATTCTGTATGCATTTAATTCTCTATTTCATAAATATTTTTAATATTGCTCTGAATTAGTAAATAATTAAAATGAAAAACATAATTTTGTGATTTTACAATGCATGATTTAACTAATAATTTTCTAAAACAATATATATATATATATATATATATATATATATATATATATATATATATATATATATATACATATATATATATATATATATATATATATATATATATATATATATATATATATATATATATATATATATATATATATATATATATATATATATATATATATATATACATATGTTACATCGTATGTTTCTCGGATGGTGGAATGAATCAGAGAAAGATTCCGGGGTTCAATCCGATTTCGGAAGTTTTGTTGGCGCTGAGAAGCACCGTTTGTTTCACGACGTTTCGCCAAAATCTCATTTGGCATTTTCAAGTGCTGCTGTACGTCTGGTGACGTCTGGTGACAGTAGTTGCCGTCGAGTCACCAGACGTACAGCAGCACTTGAAAATGCCAAATGAGATTTTGGCGAAACGTCGTGAAACAAAGGGTGCCTCTCAGCGCCAACAAAACTTCCGAAATCGGATTGAACCCCGGAATCTTTCTCTGATATATATATATATATATATATATATATATATATATATATATATATATATATATATATATATATATATATATATATATATATATATATATATATATATATATATATATATATATTTATATATGTATATATTGATGGTCTCGGGCTCTCTCATACCCTTAGGAGTCGGCGCCACTGTGTCATCTATAAATGCAAGTTTTTAGGAAGAGAGTTTCAGGCACATATATCCAAAATTCTTTTGTGTTAGAGAATTATCTTCTAGGATACATACATTCTTGTTTGATTTCTGTTTATAAAGTGTCGAAAGTAATCACCATGTTCATGCAAGAACCTGACACACTTCAAAATATACAGTTCTCTGAATACTCTTCTACTATGAGTTAATATGTCCTCGTATTATTATTTCGCAGGTGCACACCACCGGATCCTCAAATAACATCGAGGCGTTGTCCAGCAGCCCCACGAGCTCTCACACAGACTACGTACCGGCGACCAGCTCGGCGGCCAGTTCGGCCATGCTCGGGCAGCGACAGGCGGCCGCGGTCCCCCCCTCTCAGTCGTCTCAGGACGCTGACGAAGAGACGGAGGGCGTGGCCGGCGAGCGCGCTCACTCGGCCGCGCCGCAGCAGCAACAACAGCAGGCGGTGGCGCTCGTACTTCCGAGAGTTGAACCGCCCACAGCGGGCGGGGCGGCGCAGACGCACGAAGTCGGCGGCGCGACCGGTAGCGGCGGCAGCAACGCGGTGACAACGTCGCAGGTCGGCCACAAGAGGCAACGCGACGCTGATGCCGACGCCTGCCAGGCCGACGAGCAGGGAAAAACGACGCAGCAGTCGAAGAGGACGAGATTACAGGTATTCAACTGCGACCTTCCTTTATTGAAATTTTTTTTGCATCGTTTCTTCCGGGATTTTTTTTTCAACGAGGGCGGTATGTTTAGTTTCAACTAAGCATTAATTCTTCTTTCAAGTATAGAAATATCCGTGGGAATGGAGGCTCCGTGGCGGAGAGGTTATAGGTAGCGCTATGCCGTCTTCGTTGACGGAGTTGGTGGGTTCGATTCCCACCGTATTCCTGGGTGTTTGTGTGCGTTCTGAGTTTTCAGTGGTTCCCCTCATTTAGTAATTTGATGGCTAATGTCCATAGATGACGAAGCCAAATTGTACGGGGTCGGGCGGTGTGAGAGGGCACACGTCCCACCTCTTAAAAAAAAAAAAAAAAATCCGTGGGAATTATGTAATGAAGTTAGAATTAATAAAGTTTAAACTTTAAAATAAAACACACATGACTTAAGTTTCACCATATAAAAATATTTAGATACTTTATTTAGCAGTAAAGGATAGTCGACATGTTTCGAGTTATGAACTCATTATCAAGACTGACTACAGGAGAGTATTACATCTTATTTTATAAAACAGACAAAAGCGAAGGTGATACCTGAAAATCATATTGTTCGTTTACAAGGGGTAATTTACTATTATGGGCGGAACTTATTTCAAGAAGGTCAAGGCGCTTTCCTTTGTTACCTGAATGCAACGATTGAGTTTTGTTAAAATCCAGGAAATGATTAAATTTTATACAATGTTCGGAGAAGCCATTGGTATTTTTATTTTGTTAAATAGATTTTTTATGTTCTTCAACACGAATGTTTATATTCCTTCCTGTTTGTCCAATATAGAACGCAGGACATTCGTCGCAAAATATTTTGTAAACACCACTGTTTTCTCCGATGTTAGATTTTTCATTATTATTGACCAAGAATGACTTCAAGTTTCTTTTATTAGTACAAATTGTTTTAACGTTATTTTTCGATAGTCTGTTACAAATTTTGCTACTCAAATTAGGCACATAATTTATTGGGAAGTATTCTTGTTCTTCATTAATAGTTTGCGTGGGGTATATTGAATGCAACAGATTCTTTATTCGTTTTTTACCAATGAGCTTATCGATAAGACTTTCATTGCAACCTTTATTGGTGGCTAATAATTTAATTGTATTAATTTCAGTTTGAAAATTTGTTTCGGACAATGGAATAGTGAACAACCTATGTATGAACGAATGAAAAGCACTGAGTTTTATTTCAATGTGTTGGTTACTGTCGCTGTGAATTAAAGTATCTGTGAAGTTAGAATTTGTTAATTATGGTGTCCTACGACACCTCTCGTCTTTTTCTCTTTCTCCTCCCCTTCATTTGTCCCCAGACAAATTGTAAGCGTGACTTCTACATCAATCGTAGTTTGAATTTTCAAATTCGCTCTTCACCTCTCACTGTAATCTGTCATACTTCACACAGTTATATTTATTCATATGAAATTGAGATCTAATATTTTCTTCTTTTGGTTCTCCAGCAAACTGGCACGGTTAGCGATAGCGGTCTAGACGTCGAGTATCAGGTGCCCACGAGCAGTCAGAGAGATCATGATGATGACAATGTGATAGTGTTAGAGAGCGATGAAGATGGCGGACCCGACGAGGGCGAGGGTGCAGACGACGAACCCGACGATCCAGACACCGAAGGATACGATATTGAAGGAATGGTAAGTGGCGCCATCTACGACATTAACGTTCTTAGTATTGACAGGAACACGCGTTGACGCAATTTTTATAGGGGCCTGTAAATATCGAAATTCTGAATCGTTTAATTGTAATTATTTGGGACTTATAGCATTTTCGCCGTATTTTCCTCGGGAATGGTAATATACTATTGCACTGTATCAAGAGTCAACAGTGAGATGCAAGAGTGGTTTCAGTATAATAATATAAGTATATCTATAGTTCATTCAATTCCAAGAAATACCAAAAAAAGTAGGAACCATATCTTCAGTTTTTCATAAATGCCTGTTGCTGGCAATTTTTGACCCTGATATATTATTCTTGAAACATTTCACAACCTTCTGCCGGGACTTTAGACACATCACGAATGCTCGTCCGGTCTGTCAAACGTTGTTTACTCTGTGGACTTTTGAATCTTCAACAAAGATACAAAAGTCCACAGAGTAATTTTCGTAAACGTTTCAGGAACAGGATAATTACGAAGAGGCCGACTGTCAGGAAGAAGAAGAAGAAGAGGCCGGTAACGAGGTAGAGGTAATAGATGATTCCAGCGAAGTGCCAAACCAGAGCGAGCGTTGCGCGACTGAGGCGCATTCTCCGGAGGAGAACCCTGAACAGCCCCAGTCGGAGGCCATCAGCAGTGGGACGGACGGTACGTCTTAAGCATTTCAGTTTTTTTTTCCACCGTGCATCCGAAGTGATACAAGCCCGAGATTCACGGTATCCGCCTATATTTCTAAATCCGTGGATTATGTCTTCGATTAGAGTATTATAGTGTAGTTTCGTTGATATTTTTTTATGAATATTTTCATCGATTATAAGTGGCGCTGCCGATGGTGATGTGGTATAGGCTCGTGATAGTTCATTGTTTATGTTTAATATTATTATTGTGTTATTATAAACGTATCTGCTTCCTAAAGCAGCAAAGAATATCATATTATTCGTATTTAATGACATAAATTAAAATGTATTAAATTAAATCTTCTACGAACACTAAATGCTTCTTGAATTCAATGGAAATTTATTGCGAATTTTGATACGCTCTAACATCACAAAAATATTATTTTCTCAATTGGCTGATGAATCTCGTTTGTTTGTGATTTTAATTTAATCTTTAAACTGGAATTTATAATGAGACTAGAAATGAGGATAATTGCTAAATTACTAATTTCAAATCATTTAATTTTGTTGAGTATATCTAGAGTTTTCCTACTTCAATACTCTATGCTTATGTTTTGAAGCATGTTCAGACATATTAACAGAATTACATTATAAACACTCAATATGACCTATGATCTGTTTGACTATATCTAGAAATTTCTTCTTTGAATGCTCTATGCTTAAGTTTTGAAGCACATTCACAAATATTAACAGAATTACATACAAATAATCAATATCATTTACACCCTATTTCACTATACCTAGAGTCTCTTTGAATGCTCTATGCTTATGTTTTGAAGCTCATTCAGTCATATTAACAGAATTACATAAAAATCAATATCATCTATGCCCTATTTTACATGTCTAGAAATTACCTCTTTGAATGCTCTATGCACATTCAGACATATCTACAGAATTACATAAAAATCAATATCATCTATGCTCTATTTGACATGTCTAGAAATTAACTCTTTGAAAACTCTATGCTTAAACTTAGGAGCACATTCAGACATTAACAGAATGACATAAAAGCAATTCAGATCATCTATGCCCTATTTTACTTCATCTAGAATGTTACTATTCGCATGCTCTATGCTTGTGTATTGAATCACATTAAGATAGATACATTTATTTATTTATGATTCATATCTTGGGTAGATAACTGAATTTTTTTGGAATAACTTGAATTTTCTTGATGGGCTTGAGAGAAATTCCGTTTCAGTAAAAATCACTTTGAAAATTGGTAACTGTGATACGAGTAATTTTGAGGTTATATTCCTACGGTCATTCCAATTCTCTTATGCTTATTTTACTGTTTTATCATCTATTGATATTTGATAATTTGCGTTATCGCCATATGGCAGTTACATTATCAAATTTTAATTTTTTTTCATAGTAAAGGATATTGGTTTATTTAGATCGTTATTTCAACTTGCATATTACGTTTTGAAACCTTTTTCAGATGTTATATCGTATTCAGAGTATTTAGAGTGATAAACTGAAATCGAAAGTTTTTCATTATAATCCGACGTTTTTGTGGTTGTTTGAATAATAATGTTTGAATTTTGCCTAGTTTACTTCACGAGCCTGTATCGCATCGGGTACCAAATTAATTTCTAGATATTATGTGAGCAGTTCATAGTTGATTGCTCGATATATTTTCGATTTTATCTGTCCGATTTATATAATGTTCCTCAGCACAGCTCATTACTTATCAATGGCTTTTCTGTAACTAGAATTTGTATTTGAAAGGTGATATTAAATAAATTTTATTATTTTCTGAAATTTGATTTTATGTGAAATTCGATTCGAACGAAGGAAGAAAAAATTGACTTGATCTAGGGACATGTTGTAAAACAAAGTCCAATTATATATATTTTTTAAAACGATTTAGAAAAGAAAGAAAGAAATGGCTTTATTGCCATATAAAATCACAAAATTTTGTAGACAAAGCACATAAAAAGAATTAAAAGTAAAACTTAACAATAATAACTAACCAAACAAAACACCCTTTCAATAGTTGAACAAAACAAGAATCTATTAAAATAAAAGAACAAAACAAGAATCTATTAAAATAAAAGAACAAAACAGAAAAACATTCATGTGTCTATTATGTATTAACTAATGTTAAGAATGAACATATTTTTCAATTAAATTATATTAAACAGATAAAAAATTTTGTATATTACGAAAAAACATTAATAATCATCATTCGATTTAAAGAGATTTCTCGGGAATTTTGCTCCTCTAGTTTTCTCAAAATGAAAAACACTTAGCTTGTTTAACCATTAAACATGATCTTTCTGAATTGATGTAAAATATTTCAATATATCAAATATATATCATCAATTTTTCCCCTAATTTTATGGGGCTGTAATTTGGAGGGAAGGTGGGTTTGTACAATAATTTAAATGAAAAACTCCTCTTAATTTTTATCAAAAAATTGTACTGTAAGATATTTCGCATCAATTAAGAAACATCCTATATTTATAACTTCATGTTGGAGTATGTTCTCAAGAATGTTACATTACTGGAATAAAAATGACGTGGTTACACTTCAGTAGTTTAGCGTCGGCTTATACAGCGGATAATTTCAAGTGTATCTGCACATAAAAAATGGGCTAATTGTTTCAAGAGCTCTGGAGAATATCTAGGTTTTTCAATTACTTCCCTTTGTTACCTAGCTGATACAGTTCAGTTTTTTTATATCTGTGATTTTGCTTTATACATTTTTTTTTTGCTACTTATAGTATAGACATACAAGTTCAAATTAGTAATGATTGTTTATCGAATTATATAGATTCCATCAACATTCCATTTAGATATACCTTAATATCACTCTCTGATTTGGATTAAAAAATAAAATTCTTCATTGCAACAATTGATGTTTCTGAAATAAGTTTAGGATGGCCAATGAAAAAGGTCGATTCATTCATTAAAACTGATTGCATCACCATGGATTGACAAACAATCGTCAATAATTTTATGAAAACTAAAATTTTCTATTTCGACGAATTTTATTCAAAATTTCATCATTATTGGAGAATAATTAAATAATTGAGGAAATCAGGATATGTAGGAAAAATTGTTAAAAAAAATGTCTTATATATATATATATATATATATATATATATATATATATATATATATATATATATATATATATATATATATATATATATATATATATGTACATATGTACATATGTACATATATATATATATATATATATATATATATATATATATATATATATATATATATATATATATATATACACACATACATACATACACATTTTTTCATTAACAGCGTTCATGGATTAATTTTTTTCATATAACCTACAACTATTTGTAGAATAAATTTGAAATAATAGAGAGCAGATCTCCACGAAAGTTCATCAGTTTTTCACTATTTATCGTAATTTCTGAAATTAACAAAATGTATTCACCCTGCATCATATTAAATCCAGAATTAGTTGCTTTGTGCAACCTATTAGTATTATAGATAGTACTTTGGATTAGTGAAATTCATTAGCAATAATAGTTTGTGTTCCTATAGCGATTTGCTGCTTGTGTGTTTTTTTTGGTGATCAGTGGGTGTTGTGAAAAGTGTTTTTTCCAAGTCAGAGTGTGATATATTCAGTTCATTAAAGGAAAGTATCATTTTTTGTTATCTATGACATCTTTAAACATTATTTATTAGTTTTTTTTTGTTGGCGATGGGAAAACTAAAATGGTGAAGGCTTCATCTATATCTAAAATAATTGGAGCAAGCTAAAGTTTTGTTGTTCCAATTTTGAGGAAAATAGAAATCAAAATTTAGGGAACATTGATTCATTTTTCGAGATTCAATCAACGTCATGAAGGAAGTTAGGTTGATGTATGTTGTCAGGTTTTTAATTCAATCTAAAACACTTAAATTGGAAAGATAAACTAGGAGAGAGGTTCAGCTTTGTTTGTTTGATGAAGATAATCTTAGCAATGTTACATTCAAGGGACTACTGACCCCTTCAATCATTTAGGTATTTATTTTCTAACAGATTTCTCTATGCAAAGGTTATGTCATTCCATTATATTTTGATCACATACGAACATTCGGTATATCGATAGGACAAAGAAAGATCTAATTCATGACAGAACTTTTATTCTAAGGGAAATTATACAACTTGATTATTACCTAAATTAACCAGAATTTGCGAATGTTATTCTAACTTGTATAAAGCGACATCAAGTGTTGCAACTTCTGAAAGTCTTGAGGTAGTTATTGCTTGCATGTTGAAATCTCATTATCTCTATGCGGTTGTATATATGAACCCGTGATGGCAGAGCCCTGACCCGCTTACATTCAAACGCTTAAACTTCGCCTAAGCATCAGCGCGGCGACGTTTTAATCCCCCATTTTCCACTTTTGAAGGTACATCTAGTGGCGTCACCATCTCCCAAGCCTCCCCCTCGGTTCCCTCTGCCGCCACGTCCACACTCGTTCGAAGTAGCAGTAGCAGCAGTCGAACCATTGCGCCGTTGATACGCCCACAGCCTTCCCATCAGCATCACCACGCCCTCGTACTGCCCCACGTCGAGGATTGCGGGGACGACGGCATCGTACCCTCCACCCCTACTCTTTTCGTGCCGAGAAGGTCGGACGGCTTCGGGGAGGCGGTCAGTTCGCCGCACGTGCCTAGCGGCAGGTTCACTTTCAGCGATTCCGCGCCCCCTACCACCTCGGGCGCGATTGAGACGGTCCCAGAACAGACCCTTGAGGTCGCCGCAGGCTTAGACGAAAACAGTATGACGATTCGAGTTGTTATTTTTATGTTTATATTTATGTCGTTTGTGTTTCAGGTACTGGACGTAGTGTGCCGAGTACGCCGTTGCAGTCTTCGCCGCAGGAGGCTATGTCGGGCGTTGACGAACAGTCGTCCGGACAGAGTTGCCAGCCCGATGGTAAGTATCTTGGATAGATTAAGTCCTTGTCTAATGCAAACTTACGTTGCTCCAAAGTTGAAAAAAGCGTCGCCTTGCTTCATAGAGATAACTCCCAGGAGCTATTCCTGCAAAGTAATGCCATTGAAATAGTCGATTCTGTCAAATTTTCAGTCCTCCTTATCGACAAAGATCTCAAATTTTCACAGAATGTGCATGTCTTAACTGAAAAATTATCGTCGGCCTATTTCGCCGTTAAATCCATCTCAAGTGAATTAAATACGGCATCTATGAGAATTTCCTATTTTGCATTGTTCGAATCTCATCTTCGTTATGGTCTTCCCTTCTGGGGTTCATGTAATTCTTCAAAACTTGACACCATTCTCAAATTGCAGAAGAGAGCAATTCGTTACATGTTTGTACTGAAAAATAGGGCTCATTAAGAACCTTACTTCAAGAAAAATGGAATTTTAACGCTTCTTTCTCTATATTTACTTGAATCTGTGTGCTCGATTCGTAAGTACTTTCGTGCCGTACCCTCGGTTCCACAGCGCAGGTATTCCACTAGATCAGGGGTGGGGAACCTCCGGCCTGCGAGCCGAATACGGCCCGCGAAGTCATTTGGTCTGGCCCGCGAGTGAATACGTTCATGTTGCAGTGATAATACGCCGACTGCTGACAGACATCGTGTTGACATATTTTGCCACTGAACTGTACTTAAGCTGGAACGCTTACTGTCATAGAATAGTGGTCCCACTGAGAGCACAGACTAGGAGTGTCTCATCCTACTCTTTCTTTTGGAGATCTGACTATCTGTCTCTTTAATGCTGCCTGCCCCCCTCGCGTAGTGCTTATGCACGAAGCGTTACGAAAAAAAACAGTGTATTCCCACAGCGCAATAAGCCCACTACTCGTCTATGACAGAGATTGCCAGTAAGCGTTCCAACTTGAATACAGTTCAGTGTATGTTGCAATTCGTGCCTGTTCGTCATTCTTTTTGGTTCTTCGTGCGCAAACGTGAGTGATTTAGAAATTGAAACTTATATGGTGTGACATGTGCGAAACTAAATGAGGCATTTAATGAAAGATTCAGAACGTAAAAAGTAAGAAAATTGAATTGAACATCTTTGCTACGCCGTTCAATGTGGAACCAGCTGATGTGCCTGATAACCTCCAACACGAAATCATTCAGCTGCAAACTAATGTTGAGCTGGAAGCTAGATACAACAATCAACCACTGCTTGAGTTCTATAAATATAACATACGCAATGATGAATTTTCCATTTTGAGGAGACATGCATTGAAATATGCATCAGTATTTGGAACAACTTACTGTTGCGAGCAGTTCTTTTCGAAACTTACGATCGCAAAGAATCGACTGCGTTCCAGATTGACCGACTTAAACCTGAAAAATCAGTTGCAAGTAGCCATCTCTTCAATATCAGCTAATATCACACGACTCAGCGAAGAAAGACAGTTCCAGTCATCATATTAGTATTAGAATGAGTTAATTATGTTTAAAAATGGATATATTTTGTTTGTTTATTTTTTATTTGTTTATTTATAATATATAAATTTTTTTGTTGAACAACAAAAACTATTATTATTATTTGTCTGGCCCGCGAATGTTATAAATTTCCAAATGGCCCTTGGCAGAAAATAGGTTCCCCACCCCTGCACTAGATCCTGCTAAAAAAATTTACAATTACCTTTCATTTGAATTAAAATCTATAGTATAACTTCCTTGGCCAATTTTCGGAAACAAACAAAATCTTATTTTCTTGATAGATATAGTGGACTACTTTTCTGAGCATTGATTGATCGATATGACCACATTGAATATCACAGGCATCGGCTCCGAACAAAAAAAAATGTGACACTTATTCTTGGTCTCTGAAAAGGTTTTGTTCTATTGTTAATAATGTAAAGTTTGTATCTATTTTGTATGGAAATGTTAGCTGGATGTGTTTTCCACTCCATTATTTTGTGTGACATTCATCCTCTCATTCTTACATTTCGCTTTTTGAAAAAATTGTGTAATTTTAAAGGCAATCAAGCATATTTTGATTCGATTTGAAGTATCTTCATGGTTCTTAACGGCCCTTAGAAAAAAGACGATTTTTAAGGTTTTATTTTGATAATTTCAGTTTCTTTCTCTCAGATTGTTATATTAATCTAATGTTTCGATAGATATCCCCACAATTACAGTAAGTGGCGCAGTTGATGATTCAGAGCAAGTTGCCGACGCTGGTACAGGCGATATGGGTCCCCCTGCCATTGCTGGTACCTCTTCGGAAAGTATGCAAGCCGAAGATCAGGCAGAAGACTTGATGGAGGGAGACGACGAAGTATGTATCATTATCTATTCTTTATATTTTCAAATATCTGCTCCCAATCTGACATAAATGAGATGATACCTTGGAGAATTAAAGAAAAATAGGGAGAAGGTCGAAATAAATTTGAATAACATCAAATTTTCACTAATTTAACCCTCTCGCTCACCTTGTCCTCAGTTGAGGACAACTTACTTTGGATTTGTTCCTATGAAGTACCGCTTGTTCTTACTCCTCTGTTACATTGTCCTCAGTTGTGGACATCATATTCTTCCAAATGAATATATGTGCTGCCATCTTCAAGCTGATCAAAAAAATAATCATGCATTTGAAATATGGGATACCGTAGGGTAGCTATGACAGCAGTGTAGCGCTCTACTGTTTATTTTTTTGTTGGCTATATTCGTTAGACATGTGATTGAAAACTGTTTTTTTATGTTCAAAATAAGTGTTAACTTGTTCCAAAGCAATTGCGTTAGGTGATTTTTGTGCATCATCAAAAAATTGTGATTGTAATCAGCGATTTTTGAAAGTGTGGCGTACTAGTTTGAGGACATTGTGAACTAGCGGTAAAGGCAACATCTAGGTGAATATAACAGCACTTTCATTTCAATTCTGCAAAAGTTAAATTTGATCCACTTTAGTACTTCGAAAATGGGCACGAAAATAATATACTTAAATATATTTAATAAAATAAATATTGGAACATATTGATATTTTACCATCTAAAAATATTTCTTAATTTTTTTTTCTCCATCAGCTCATGATGTCCTCAATTGGGGACATGTCATAAAGACCAAACGGACCATTTTGAAAATCTGAATTTAACATCAAAAATTTTCAAAAAATCATAAGTTCCATTACAGTAAATTTCAGATTTTTCGCTCCAATAGTTTTAATTCGTGACCGAGAGGGTTAACTGAATAATATAAGAAAAATACATGTTTGATTTCAACGATTAATATAATTGAATCCATGACGCGGCGTTTCATCACATGGCGACTTCATCAGAGAGAATTCCCTACGAAAATCTTGATATCACAGTTTATATAGTAAGGAAAAACGATAACAATAAGAGGTTAAATAGTGGAGTAAATGGTATGTAATCGTTCGAGGGAAAATGTACACATTACATTAATTATGGAATGTAGTAATAATAATAACGGTCTTTATTTTAACCTTATCGAAGTCAAGCTAAAAGCTTCTCCTCTTCACTGAGAACCTTAATATACATAACACATTCCATATATACTCGACAGATTCAATTACAAAATATATAAACAATCTACTCAGAAATGAAGAATCTGCTCAATTAAACATTACTTTGACACTTCATTTGATTATCTTTTGTTCATTGCAAGATATATTTTTTGAAACAATATTTGACGCCTGTACGCTTATCCTTAATATTTATTAATTCCTATTAATATCATTGTATAACTTAGCACAATCATATGAGAAGAAACGTTCGAAAAATGAGGTATTATGTTTAGGAATTGTTAATGCTAATAATAATTACATTATGCCATTCAGATCTAAATTTTTGTTTTTTAAAAGAAAGAATGGGTCACAGGACTGCAATTTTATCCTTTGCATGAGTTCTGAAGTTTTTGTGTTTATATTCATATTCTTGATCCAGGCATGACCCATATACGACGTCTGCATAGTTGGAAAAGCTGAGCACCAAGCTATCACATAACAGTTTTCTTAATTATGTGTCAAGGAATAACTTACTGGAATATGAGTTTCCCAGCAAGGCATTTTATTGGTAGAACGCAGAAACTTCGGAAAAATATAACAGGATGTTTTGAAAAAATATTTCAATTATTCCAATCATTTATTAGATGATAATCGTGCATGCAATACAGATTTCCATATTTTACATAGCGAGAGTGGGGCTTGAAATTGATTTTATGGGAAACCCTCGAAAATAACTGCCATAATCGATATAATTCTTAGAAGTTCGCTAAAACATTTACTTCATGTTTTTTTCTGATAATATTGTTACGAGTAGTAAATGCCTCATCAATTCAAAATTTAAATAATTATTCGTGACTAATGACACTTAACTTTTTCAATCCCACTCCTGATGCTCAACTACTAGCTATCGAAGTATTTTCGGTCTTCGTTCTTATGAAAGTTTTTTCGTTCAAGGTGAGCTCGGAAGGGGAAAAGCCCCCTGCGACCGAAGAAGGCGAGGAGGAAGGTTGCGAGGCTGAGGCGTCCCCGTCGCCCAGCACGAACGGACGGTCGAGGAATCAGCGCGGCGTCGCGTTGGCCAGGAGACAGTCGAGAAATGTCAGCGGTAGGGGTTATTCGAGGACGGGCCCGACGCCGATCGTTTGGGGAGAACACAGACAACAAGGCATGCATCAGCAAAGAATGCAAGGTACTCATCACGTCCACGTCGATCCCTCACTAAATTCAAATTCGTCTTGAAGTACGGGCCGGACGATGACCGCAACACTTGCAGTGTTTGATCAATTTGTTGAAATCAATTCATGATTTGAAAAAAAATTCACTTAAAAAAAGTTTTTAATTAAGACTGTCGACATGGCGTAGTTAAAAAACATGAATTGTTTGGTGATTTACTCATCAATTGATATATTGATTTTATATCATAATTCTATTGAAAATGTACATAATTCGATGTCCCGTCTGGGATTTTCCTGATTAGCTATTTATTTATTTTCTTGCGGGTTCTTTCAATCTAATTTGTTTGTATACATGTTCTTTTAAGTAAAAATACACTTGGTTGAAAAACATACAGTGAGATCTCTATCCTAGCGGGTATCAGAGACATTGAAAATGAATTTTATAATTTTTGAATAGTTATCTTCAAAAAATTAATTTTATAGCTCCAGTGTTTTTCTCATCAGTATTATAAAGGATCTCTCAGCTAGTGTTAAATTCCAGTATCCAACGCGTCTAGCGCACTTCACCGTACGTATAATTTTAATTCTCAACACTGGCCAGCTCTCACATTAGGCGAGCGGCGTACCCCAAAAAAGAGCTCTCGTTAAGAACCCATAACTTTTTGGTAACCGACAAATTTTGGTACCAAAATGTTCGTTGCAAAAATATGCTCAACTTTTCTCAATAAGATTTTTCGATTGGAGTGGGGGAACATTGTGCTTTTTGAGAAAAACTGGTTTTTTTTTTCGAAAGTAATACGCGCGCGGATTACGATTCAACTCGCTGTCAATTTTTTCCACTTTTATATATTGAAATGAAACTTTTACGGTTTGATCGTGATATTAAGCACTTTTAAAAAATGTTCAGATTGATAACTAAAAATGACCTGTTTTGATGTTACGTAACTATATATAATTATTTAACGAATAATCGGGTTTTTATCTTCGTCGAATAAAAGAGTCGAGGAAATTTTCAAAATGATGCTTACAATTAATAAGGTATTAATTAATATAGTTTTAGGAAGTTTTTGGCAAAATTGCAAGAACTTCTGTTGCAAAGAACGAAATCTATAGCACTTCGAATATACTGCGCGCGATTATCGTTTGAACGTACACTCGCTATTAATTATCCTCTCACTATCTATCGCTATTAATAAATCAAATTTTTATGTAACTATCTTTTCTAAAAAGTGAATGAATGTTTTAAACAAATTTTACAGACTTATTATCATAAATTTTTATTATTTTTTTACATTTTTTTATATTTTTTATATAATAAAGTTATAGAAAAGTAATATATACAAAGGTGAAGAAAAATAACATCATTTATTTGTTAACAAAATTCATTATTTAGCTCTGGATCATCACATGCATTTTCATCGCATTGGTTTTTACTCATATTGCAACATGATTCAGAACAAGAGCGTATATCACAACAGTCTAATTCAGGTGCAAAACATGAGCACACAATGTTTGTACAGGGTTTATTTCTACTCTTAAATATTTTAGCAGATATTCCATCGCGGTATTACCTTCGAAATAATTTGGAAGTAACACTTCATCTTGTTGAATCCAACCATAGTTCGTTACTTCAAAAGATATCATTTCTGATAAAGTAGCCTGATTCCACTCATTAATTTGCCACATAGATCTTAAAATATGTTGTTTTAATGCTGATTCCGACGGGGGCAATTTATCTATAGTAGTATTTTTTTCAATGGCTAAACAAGATCTAAGAGAATGTGCACAATACCTACATCAGCTTTTGATTTTTTCGAGGGGTTATATGCTGAAGCTAGGAAATTACTAAAAATCTTTATAGCTTGCTGTATCTGTAAATTTTTCAAATTTGAAAAAGTTCGTAAATCATTCTCAGTCGTTTTTTGCAAAGCAGCGTACGCCTTTTTCTTTCCAATGGAGAAGAAACTGGAAGTAGTATCACATTCACTTATAGCGTGAAGAGGCAGAAGTGAATCAGTGATGCTTGAACCAAGTTTGTTAGCCAAAATATGTATGTATCTTCGTTGATTTAATAAAGGAGTTACAGTCCCTGTATAAAACCATATTGAATGATGAAGTGTTACTTCCAAATTATTTCGAAGGAAATACCGCGATGGAATATCTGCTAAAATATTTTTGTTCGTACAAGAGCAGAAATAAACTCTGTAGAAACATTGTGTGCCCATGTTTTGCACCTGAATTAGACTGTTGTGATATACGCTCTTGTTCTGAATCATGTTGCAATATGAGTAAAAACCAATGCGATGAAAATGCATGTGATGATCCAGAGCTAAATAATGAATTTTGTTAACAATTCAATGATATTATTTTTCTTAACCTTTGTATATATTACTTTTCCATAACTTTATTATACAAAAAATATAAAAAATTGTAAAAAAATAATAAAAATTTATGATAATAAAGGTCTGTTAAATTTATTCAAAACATTCATCCACTTTTTAAAGAAGATAGTTACATAAAAATTTGATTTATTAATAGCGATAGATAGTGAGAGGATAATTAATGGCGAGTGTACGTTCAAACGATAATCGCGCGCAGTATATTCGAAGTGCTTCTTAAAACTATATTAATCAAAACCTTATTAATTGTAAGCATCATTTTGAAAATTTCCTCGACTCTTATTCGACGAAAATAAAAACCCGATTATTCGTTAAATAATTATATATAGTTACGTAACATCAAAACAGGTCAACTTTGGTTATCAATCTAAACATTTTTTTAAAGTGATTAATATCACGATCAAACCGTAAAAGTTTCATTTCAATATATAAAAGTGGAAAAAATTGACAGCGAGTTGAATCGTAATCCGCGCTCGTCTTACTTTTGAAACAAAAACCAGTTTTTCTCAGAAAACACAATGTTCCCCCACTCCAATCGAAAAATTTTATTGCGAAAAGTTGTACATATTTTTGCAACGAACATTTTGATACCAAAATTTGTCGGTTACCAAAAAGTTATGGGTAGGTGTCATAATTTTGGGGTTACGCCGCTCGTCTATATAGAATCCCAAATATCTTCACTACACTGACATATTTCTGGGGATCACACAAATGTGATCAGAGACAGGGGAGAGCTCCAAATCTTTAAATTCCTGAGATGTAATTTATGTATGGCCCAAATAATAAATTAATGCGAAAAATTATTATTATTTTTATAATTATTGTTTTCAGGCCACACACCGCCAAATTTTAATAGGATGGCAAGACGGTCTAGAGGTCGTTCACCATTTCGAAGATTCTAGTAATTAATTTTAAATATTAGCTAGTGATCATTCCAAATCATATATTTTCTCGGATTAAGATTTTCATAAATATGGACTCTGAAGTTTAAATTTATTTGTATACGTTCAATTTAGATAATCATGTAGAATAAAACTTTTGTGTTAAATTGACCTGTGTTGTATGTTTTAAATTGTGCTCTAATTTTTTGTTTCCTTGTTTTTTATTTGACGAGTGTCATTTCAAAACATTTGTGTATCGTTTTGTTTATAAATACATATTGCTGGTCTAGATTTGATATTTAATTTCCCTTGCTGCTGCTTCCCAAAAATTTACAAAGCTAAGCTATGTGATATCACATCTACTTATTCAGAAAGTAGGATAAATAGTAATTATTGTATAATAATGGATATTTTGGGCCCTTTATTCTTTATGTATTTTGTAATTAATGCAAAAGAATATAATTATATCATTTGCTGATGATTCTGCAGTTATTTCCAATGAGATAGAATAAAATGCATTAGCATCTTGATAGGCCTGCTACATATTCCGCCTCAAATATATTAGGGCTGAATATTAAAAAAAACTCTATCGCAGAGAAGAGCAGGTTTTCATAAAATATCCAGTTTAAAAAATATATTCATTTAATTTTAATTTTTTTCCAAATTAAAAAAAAGCGCCCTCTAATGTGTAAACAATATTTATTTCCTCCCTGGGGTATCAACCTCCAACCAATTCGTACCAAAACCAATCACATCCAAGGTATACGAAACTACGTACTTACAAACTTTCAACCCTATTTCTATAAAATTGCGCCCTTTATCGTGTAAAAAAAATTTATTTCCTCCTACGGGGGGTCAACCCTCCAACCACATATAGTAAATAAATACCATCCAAGATATCGTACGAAACTACCTACCTACAAAGTTTCAACCATATGGTACCAAAATTGAGCCTTCTATCGTGTAAGCAAAATTTATTTCCTTGGGGGGTCAACCCCCCAACCAATTCGCATTAAAACCTATCCCATTCAATATAACATACGAAATTACCTACTCACAAACTTTCAATCCTATTGCTCCAAAATTACGCCCTTTGTCATGTAAAAAAGATTTATTTCTTCTCCCAGGGGGTCAACCCCCCAACCAATTCGAACCAAAACCAATCCTATCCAAGATATCTTTCAAAAATAACCACCTACAAACTTTTAACCCTAATAATCCAAAATTGCGACCTTTATCATATAAACAAGATTTATTTCTTCCCCCAGGGGGTCAACCCCCTAACCAATTCGAACCAAAAACAATCCCATCCAAGATCTTTCAAAAATAACCACCTACAAACTTTTAACTCTATTACTCCAAAATTGCGACCTTTATCATATAAACAAGATTTATTTCTTCCCCCAGGGGGTCAACCCCCCAGCCAATTCGAACCAAAAACAATCTTATCCAAGATATCTTCCGAAAATACTTACTTACAAACTTTCAACCCTATTGCTTCAAAATTGCGACCTATATCGTGTAAACAAGATTTATTTACCCCCAAGGGAGGTCAACCCCCCAAGCAATTCGAACCAAAACCTCTGCTTGTTCATTATACTCATCAGCTCTGATACCTGTATATACTTTGAAAACATTGATATTGTTTGAACTTTCATAAGTTTTCTCAGATTTTACGTAATTAATAGTTCTATCTATATAAGATGTTGATATAGTTTCTCAGATCGAATAATTTTTTCACAGTAAAGAATTTCGTAACTATATTTATTTTGTCACATATACCTACAATAAAGGTTTCTTCATTTATATTTCCTTATTTATGTCAATTTTCTAGCAGGATCTAGTCTGCGTGTACTACTACTTCGTATGTCAGTTGGATCGTTCCCAAAATCTGCGCTATGAATCATTATTCATGGCAGGAAAGCTGGTTTTTCATATTGATATTCAGATTACGTTTTTCATGGTTCCGTTACGGTTATAACATACATCAGTGGAGCTTAGCGTCAGGACAAGACATCGTTTCGAATTTTATTTATTTAGGTGGGCAGCATTGCGTCGTTATTTGCGCATGTCTGTGAAGTGCACGTCAATTCTCGCTGAACAGACTATATATATATATATATATTTATATATATATATATATATTTATATATATATATATATATATATATATATATATATATATATATATATATATATATATATATATATATATATATAAGTTCGTTGGTATTTACTGACATTTATATATTCAGGGTTTATTTCACTAGGATAATGTCAACATTTAATAATTATTTGCACACACATTTACTATTTATTAAAATATACTATAATTATTATTTACGCGTTTCGACTTCTAGTCATTTTCAAAACAATTTCACAATTAATTCATTATTCAACAGTCTTTGTATTACATAGCAAGGTCGTCGATGTCATACTGGTTATCTCACGTGATTAACTCCTCCTCTTTCTTAATTCGTATTTTCTCAGTTTTCTCGGTGAATGATGTTATGGTATATTCTTCCGAAGTTTTCAATGTCAGCTCTTGAGTTTAATGTTGTTTTTTCTTCTCTTTGGATGGCTATCATCTCCATTATGTTTCTTTTTTGTTGTTGTTTTTCTTTTCCAATAATTTTCGCATTTTTAAAATCGAACGAATGTAGTTGTTCAATAGCATGTTTTGCAAGCGCAGTTGTTTTTTTGTTTGTTCGTATAGAGTATTCATGTTCGTATAATCTTCTGTTCAAATACTGTTTTGTGTTACCTATATAACACGTATCACAATCAATGCAATCTATTGAATATACCGTATGTGTTTCGTTTTGTCGTTCTATTTTCGGTTTCATTTTTGTATACAACGAGCCAGTTATATTATTAGGTATGTGGCCTATTTTTATATTGTAGGACGTTGCTTATTTTGTAAGATATTTCTGGTATAAATTCCATTCCCACGTATTTTATTTCCTCATCGACATTTTTTGTTTTTTGGCTATTTTGGTTATAAATTTGTTGTATTCTTTTTTTAATAATTGGTTCGTAAAATTTTTTTGGATAATCGTTCTTGTCTAAAACTTCTTTAATTTTTCTTATATTTTTAGGTCTTAATTCAGGGTTGGATAGTTTAACTGCTCTATCTGTGAGAGAATTCACTACACTTTTCTTGTATTTCATAGGTACGAGCGAATTGTAATTAAGGTATCTTTCCGACCAAGTCTTTTTGTTGTACCAATCTGTGATAATTGAACCATCTTCTCTTCTAATTAAAGTCATATCTAAGAAATTTATTTTGTTGTTTTCTTCTATTTCTTTTGTAAATTGCAATCTGTTATGGTTTGAATTGAAGGCCTTTAACAAATCTTCAATATGTTCAGGTTTTATTGATGTTATACAATCATCTACAAATCTCTTGAAGAATTTTGGTTTGTTTTCTAAGTTGTTTATAACAGATAGATACTTCTACATCAATAAAACCTGAACATATTGAAGATTTGTTAAAGGCCTTCAATTCATACCATAACAGATTGCAATTTACAAAAGAAATAGAAGAAAACAACAAAATAAATTTCTTAGATATGACTTTAATTAGAAGAGAAGATGGTTCAATTATCACAGATTGGTACAACAAAAAGACTTGGTCGGAAAGATACCTTAATTACAATTCGCTCGTACCTATGAAATATAAGAAAAGTGTAGTGAATTCTCTCACAGATAGAGCAGTTAAACTATCCAACCCTGAATTAAGACCTAAAAATATAAGAAAAATTAAAGAAGTTTTAGACAAGAACGATTATCCAAAAAAATTTTACGAACCAATTATTAAAAAAAGAATACAACAAATTTATAACCAAAATAGCCAAAAAACAAAAAATGTCGATGAGGAAATAAAATAGGTGGGAATGGAATTTATACCAGAAATATCTTACAAAATAAGCAACGTCCTGAAGAAGTACAATATAAAAATAGGCCACATACCTAATAATATAACTGGCTCGTTGTATACATATATATATCCTATCCAAGATATCTTTCAAAAATAACCACCTACAAACTTTTAACCCTATTACTCCAAAATTGCGACCTTTATCATATAAACAAGATTTATTTCTTCCCCCAGGGGGTCAACCCCCCAACCAATTCGAACCAAAAACAATCTCATCCAAGATATCTTCCGAAAATACTTACAAACTTTCAACCCTATTGCTTCAAAATTGCGACCTATATCGTGTAAACAAGATTTATTTTCCCCCAAGGGGGGTCAACCCCCCAAGCAATTCGAACCAAAACTAATCCTATCCAAGATATCTTTCAAAAATAACCACCTACAAACTTTTAACCCTATTACTCCAAAATTGCGACTTTTATCATATAAACAAGATTTATTTCTTCCCCCAGGGGGTCAACCCCCCAACCAATTCGAACCAAAAACAATCTCATCCAAGATATCTTCCAAAAATACTTATTTACAAACTTGCAACCCTATTGCTTCAAAGTTGCGACTTATATCGTGTAAACAAGATTTATTTTCCCCCAAGGGGGGTCAACCCCCCAAGCAATTCGCACCAAAAACAATCCCATCGAAGATATCATACGAAACTACTTACTCACAAACTTTCAATCCTATTGCTCCAAAATTGGTAACTTTGCTAATCGCACCCATTTTAATAAGCAGGTTTTCAAAGTGAGAACCTGCTAAAAACTAAATAGCCAATTTTAATTTTTTTTTGGTAAACATGAGAAGATCATAAGATCTGACACCCTTTAATACTAAATAATACGCATTCTGAGGGGTTATGTACAGGATGGAGAAGTTTTGATGTTTGTATGGGGTATCTCGGTAACTATTGGAGATACAAAAAAAGGAGGACGCATTCTCGAACTCTTTTTTCAAGACAAATTCACTGGCGAAAACCAAAATTTGCTATGATATTTTGTTTTCGAGTTATACAAAAAATTTTGATTTTTCGACAAGTGTGAATAACATCGTTGTTTGTGAAGTTACGAGATAATTACTTTTACATTTTTATTTCACTTTTTTTCTGTATAATCCAGTGGCATCGAGAAAGTTTTGAAAACTTTGCTAACCCTGTACATATCTCATCGTTGGACAAATAATAGAGGCATACATTCGTTTAACGTGAAGAAATCTAGTAGCAATAAAATTTGATTTGTATCATTTATCGGCTGTTCTGGTAAATAATTATATACTGTTATGAAAAGTATTCTCTTTTATTAAAAAAAAAATATTTCAATCAGTACAAATCTAAACTATTAATTCAAGATAAATGAAATTAGAATGAATTCAATTTTGAAATTATATTTCATCAGCAATATTTATTGCAGTCATTTGAACTGTTATTTCAGAGTAGTCTCCTTGCTCATAAGAAGAATGTGTCTAAATCAATGAAGACGTAATCATTTTTTCGAAGAGCAAAAGTATTTTCAGTCATTGAAAATCTAAACCTATATTGAACACACTAAAAGTTCAAATTAATGTAATTTTGAGAGTAGTATTAGCCTTTTCACAAAATTCAAAATCTAAACTTTAACCAAAAAAAAAAAAAAAAATATATATATATATATATATATATCATATAAATATATATATATATATATATATATATATATATATATATATATATTATATATATATATATATATATATATATATATATATATATATATATATATATATACTTTTGATAGTTGTTTTATATTTTATCGGCAAAATTCATTTCAGTCAAAAAAAAAATTAAAGGTCTATTAGACTTATTCAAGTATGGAAACTATGTTTTTATCACCACAATAAATTTCAGACGATAACAATAATTTTAATAACTATTTAGAAATGAAAATAAAATTTTTAGGACATGTGTTAGCTTTATCAGTAAAATTTATTTCAGTCAATGAATATCAAACCTCAAGTAACTCTGAAAAATTCAAATTAATATAATTTCAAAACTTTTATCCGTTTTTATCTGAAACATTTGATTTTGTACATAAAAACATATAAAAAACATAATAAATATTATTTTAGTATTAATCAATGAGGTAGAATGTGATACATATCTAAAGTTAACGCTGAAAATATCTACTTTATTTTTATTTTATATAAACGTCAAGAGTAAAATTAAGTAAAAACGATGATAAATAAAAAATAAATAAAACCAAAGTTACGGTACACAACAAAGGTAATACGCACCAAGACTATTAACAAAGTGACTTATTATAATATCACAGATTATTTTGTCAGTTGAGTTACGCTCTAATATATAATATATATATATATATATATATATATATATATATATATATATATATATATATATATATATATATATATATATATATATATATATATATATATATATATATTCTATATATATATATATAGAAATTATTTTAAGTTAATGGCGAATATCGCTGATACAGATAAACCCGTATTTTCTTATAACTAAAAATAGATCCTGTAATATAAACTGTAAATCACAGTAAATCCTTTTCTTTCTGGTAGAATTTTTGCAAAATTCCTTTCACCGATTGACTGAGAAGGAGACCTGTAACAAATGAAAAAATTCATTACAAAAATATTAATAATCGATAAAGAAATGAAAAAAATTTCCAGAGCAGTGGAAAATAGCCGCAAATGTGTCCGACACGACAGCGTTGGTGGGAGTGCGCATCAGCTAAATTGGTACATGCTTATTGTCGCTATTTTATTATTATTAATGAATTAATTGTGAAGGTGAACAGTAAAAGTTGAGAAAAGCGATCATAAATTCAAGTAAATACCAGTGTCTACACATTTGAGTAATATATAATGATGCGAGCATAATGTCAGTGTATTATTATAGATTACGTATGATTTTGAAGTGGAGAGAGAATTGATCAAAATTTTCATAAATAATTTATTCAACATGAACTTTTCGGATAAAAACAAAGAGCCCTTGTTACAATTTCTTTTGACTGAATATGATTTAAGAATAAATTGAAGATGACCCAGCAAAATCTACAACAAACTATAATACCACTAAATTGATACAGTTTTTTGGATACACTATAATATAAAATTGAATCCCAGAAATATGATTCACAAATATTCAATGTACTGATTAAGTTGATAATAAGTTAATATCTTCATAACTAATAATACGTTTATTTTCATAACTTTAAAAAAAAATGAAGGACACCCTACTGCATAGCACTAGGAATGATAAAACTCCTCGGCGCATGTGCATGTCGTAAATATTTTTTGAATGTACCTATTATATAAATTAAATAACAATGAAAGTCGATTTTACGAATGAAATGAAGGAAAATTGCAATAAATGTATTAATAAGTCGATATTACGAATAAAATCCGTGAAAATTTAGCCAAAAAATTCATTGTTTGACTGTCGAATTTGAATATCCCATCCCGGCTCATTTTGCTGCAAATTATGAATCAAATTGATAAGATATCTCTATGGATGGAAAGCAGACACAGACGCAGAATCAAGGTTAAGCTATCAACGTCATTTGGTTACCGTGGCACACAGAGCACTTCGACGCATGTTTTGTAGGACTTCGTACATATCGACCTTGGCGCATGCGTACGTCGTAATGCCTATCTAAAAAACGCTATAATTTTTTATTCTTCGTTGGGAAAAATTGGGAATTCAAATTCCTTATTAAAATCATATGTGTTTTATCGATATCCGTTGGAATTTTTAAAATCGGGCTAGTTACCAACTTTTTGTCGAGAGACTATAACCCCTTTAGCTTCGCCTCGGGGTAAAAATACTAATAATAATAATAATAATATTTATTAATCTCAACAATTATTCACATTACAGATATAACAACATTGCACTGAATAAAATAGAGACAAGTCAAAATGAAAATAAACTTACTTTTTAAAAAATGTAATAAATTCATTTATTGAATAAGGTTCGCCGTCCAAAATGAAACTATAAATACGATTTCAGAACAACCTAAAATCTTCAATACCTTGTAAATGCTTAGGAAGCAAATTAAATAAACGCATGGCCATATACAGAGGTCCTCTTTCAAATCTAGTTGTACCATGGATTGGAAAGAGGAAGGGATGAACTTGCCTAGTATTATTTTCATTGATATATGGTGAAAAATAATTTTTCTGCAACTTGAGGAAGACTAAAAGACGATAAATGAATAGACCAAACACTGTTTGTATTCTGTTGGATCTAAAAACTCCGCGGAAGCATTCTCGAAAGCTCAAGCCACCCCAAGACTTGTTTGGGGAGTTTGCTATGAAGTTGCTGTAATGAGATTTAAGAGCCTGGGTAATTGAGTAGTCATAATGCTTCTTATAGGTTCGATAAAAAGTTCTGAACTCTGGTCGAGCTTCAGAAACAACAAGAACATTATCCAGTATTTTCTTCCCTCTCTTGATAGCAGGATTTAGCTTATATATCTGACTACGCGATTTATACACCACTTCCCTCAAAGGACAATGAATGTTGAAGATTGATTGAAAAACAGCAACAAAAGAGGACCACTTAGTATTTACATCCCTTGAAAGATTATATATATCATCCCATGAAACAGCAGATAATGCTACAAGAAAATCACTTACAGCCTTTTCACTCATCTGTCTTACCGAAACTTTCTCAATCCGACACCTATCCACTGGTATTTCAGGAATAATAAATTTCAGGGCAACATGATCTGAGATATGATATTGCAATGTTTCACAGATACGGCTAATATCTGTCAACATATTATCTAAACATGAACCAGAAATAGGACGAGTAACACATTCAAATCTTACAATAACATTGAACATTTCGATTATAGAAAGAAACTCACTACAGTCACTGGAATCAGACAAAATATTAATATTTAAGTCTCCAGCAATTACAAACTTACATTTTTCAGAACGACATTTAAAAAGTATACTGAAAAGTCTCTCAAAGAAGACATCCACATCAGCTAACGGTTTTGAATTTGGTCTATATATGCAAACAATCACTATGCTAAGGTTCTTAAGGTTAATTTGAATAGCCGAGCACTCAATCAAATGCATTTAAAGACTTACGACAATATATGGCGCTCCCTCCATGCCTACCATATTGACGACAGAGTTGAGAAACCAATTTATAGCCTTCAACCTGATACAAATTGATTTCCTCAGTAGACTTCCAATGGTCAACAATAAGCAAAATATCTACATCGTTAATATGATATAAATTATTTAATAGATTGAATTCCTATTAGTTTGCATGAATCTTTTCCGAAAACTTTAGAAAATATTCTTGTTAACCTGCTTCTGAGGTTTTTTTTTTGAAAAATTTGAAGTTAGGTATATTGGATTCTAAAATGGTAAAAATGAACAAAATGTTGCGAAAACATGAAAGACAAATAAGGTTTCGAATTGAACTAACCTTTCTCAGTTCACGTCCTCATCCGATCTCTGAAATTCCGATGAATCCGGGGTCCTGGGGTAAAATAATTAGGTCGATGAAGTCTATCTCATTTCCGCATTACTTCTTGGGCTTGTCTTTAATGTTCTGACAACCACAAGTGGTGTGATTGGTCGTTACTACTTCCACGTAGCGCACAGTGGGGTCCACGTCGAAGCTGGTCACTGCGAAAATTAGCTTGATCTCGTCCATTTTGGTCGGGAGGCAGCCCTTCCTTCCCTTGCACGAGCCAGCACCCTGGCAACGGTGTAGTATGGTTTCCGTTGGATAGACCGACTGTGAAGGTCGATTATTTGGTTAGTTTACGAAATCCAAATTGAATAATACTGAGGAAGTTAAGCCCATAACGTAAAATTCAATTTTATTCGGCGATGTTTTTTCTAATTATGCTAATTGTAAATATATTTTGCAATTAATGCTTGATTGACACATTAATTTCAAAATAGCACTAATTACAAGACCAATCTGTCAATTGAACCATAATAATTATTAAATAGATAACGACTTAATTAATTAACCTTGGAATTGTACTGTTGTCTGCATAAATATATTCATGAAACCCTACTTGTGAAATAAATAATCTGAAAAATAGTTAACTTCATTGGTTATCTTATCAAAAATGTACTAATTGTAGGAATGACGTGTTAATTATGCTCTAACAGCTAGACCTATCTGAAAATAAGACTGAATGACGGAAGAAGAATTGTAATTTATAAAATTATGACGAATAAATTATACTAATTACAAGTATAATTCCGCCAATTAGTCTTATTTTCAGATTTTTGTATCTATCAGAGCTTAATTAACAAATCAAATCGATTTTCTATTTAATTATGGTTTTACATTGCACTCAAATTTTTTCTTTACAGTATCACTCAAATTCAGAACACACCGGGTGGCGCATTTAAAACAATTCTACCATTTTTAATGCTAGGATTTTTTCTGTAAAAGTACCGAGCCAGATCTATTTTGAAGGAATGTAAAAAACCTGTTAGAAGTGGACTGTTTTAAATGTGCCCCCGGTATTTTATTAGAATAATGAATAATCGAACATCAGGAATGCAAGATTTTTTTCTCTCCGAATTGAGTAAGAGAATAGAAAATTTGTATGCGAGTGTCTTCCACGAGTTATAAATTTTATATGCTTTTTGCGGGTTTTCGAGCATTGTGCTTCTCTGCAGCCTCTCAAAATTCAGTTAGAAGGCTAAAAATCTGTACGTTGATTGAATTGATTTATAATCTCTCTGACAAGCAGGGGCGATTATTCGAAGGCGGCTAAGGAGGCTAAGCCTCCTCCTCAATAATATTCCGTGTATCACTAATATATTATATTGAATAGTCAGCATTCAGCATATTCATATTAATCAAAATCATATTATTTTATGCACCTACCTTCCTTTCAACCTAAATTATATAATATAATTTATTAATTACGATAGAAGGTATTTACATTTACTGCATTTCATTCATTTCAAGATTTGTGGCAACGCTGCAGAGGCTTAAAAAGACATATTTCCAACGTTCATGATGCCTGCCACAGAAAAGCAAAAAACGGTACGAATACTGCGAATGAATACTTCATTGCAATAGAAAAGGAAAACACATGTAAATGGCAACACCCATTGCACCTAAGTCTCACACAATGTCGACCAATCACAACTATAGACTTTCGGGTAAAATCGAGCGAATTCGTTGGACATGGACCGTTGTGACTTGTCGTGGACGAAAATAGTTTGTTTTGGTTTTAATTTGGCGTATTGTTTTTAAAATGAGTTCGGTTACTGAAGTTAATTTTAAAAATTTCAATGGTGAGTTAGTGGAATATTTGTTATCTCATATATATTAGTGCAAGTTAAAACATAAAGTTTTAATAAAAACATTGCGACCTACCCCGGAATTAAACAATTTGGTATAGCGTAGCAGAATCGCGGTTTTAATATCAGAAATTATGAAAGACATCCTTGGCTTACCAGATCACAGGTAAAAAATAAATTATTTTGTTGGCAGTGTTTACTTTTTACCAGGGAAAATGTCTCTGTTTGGCACTGGCATCTATGCAGGAATTATGGTAATTATCGATAATACAACAGACTGCCCCGATTTTCTTGAAATTTCGGATTATAGCTTATTTTGGCCCGAAAAAGCCGAATATGAAGATTTTGTCGCTGGGTCATCTTTTTTTTTTTTCAAAAACTTGAGCTGACCTGGCTTTTGCTAACCTTACTAACCTAACCTCCGAGTTCATAAAAGTATAAAATTCATGAAATAGAAGAATTGTATTATCAAAAAGACAATGTTTTTATTATATCTATAAAAAAAAATAGATGTCTATACCAAAGAATTTATTTAAATTTTTTTGTTTAGGTCTAAATGTATATTTTATTATTTTATTTTGTTGTTATTTTATTAAATTTTGTTTGACTTTTATGACAAGAATTTTATTTTAATCTATTTTTGGGAGGGGCCTATTTTATTTCTGGCTAGAAAAAAGTCTCACCAGCCCGTTGGTTCTTGCTGGGCAACAATTGATTAATTCCTCGAATAGGTACCTGTTTAATATTTTAGGGTGCTTGTTTCACTTTGATTTTCTTTAAATTATAAGGCGGTTGACCTTGAAATCTTAAAAATTTTCGCCTATAGTGTATTTTTTAACACCTCTTGTAGCCTCCTTAAACCAACACCTCACGAGCCGCCACTGCTGACAAGTTTCAAATATTTTCCGTATCCGCTTAGATTTTCATGGAAAAATAAAAATAAAGATTAACCGCAACCACTGCTTTAAGAATGCACAAACATCGCATTACAACGCTAAAAATCTGTACGTGAATGAATTGATTTATGAATGTCTCTCTGACAAGTTTCAAATATTTTGCGTATCCGCTTAGATTTTCATGGAAAAATTTAATCAAATCATGAAAAACATACTTGTTGACCATGGTCAATTTCATACATTACATTTATGCAATTTATGTCAACAAGTATATTTTTCATGATTTGATTTTTGTATTTTGCGTATTACGCTGCTAGCATCTTCGGAGCGCGCTCTCGTGAGTATATCCAAAGGTTTTAAATCACTATGTTAGTGTGCCTTGGAATCATATACGCCACTGTTGTAGAGTAGATATCTTCATATCAGGAGATACGTGTTTGCGCGACGAATTTCTGCATTTTCAATCTAAGCGGTGAATTGTTGGTTCCCAATATATTTGGTGGGAGGGCGCTCTGGGTTGTTATCCAGACAGTGTTACCGACCACGATTTGTATTGGGGAACAATTAGAAATTTGTTAATTCACTCCGAGTCAAATAAGCTGCACTGGTGAGATCTAATAAGACCAAAACAGCTGTATGCAGATTCTGCGTCGGGGTGACTTGACAATTTCTATAATTCACCGTTGGATTGTGAATGCAGATTTTGAGTTGCGTAATACGTATAACCAGCTCCCTTGGAAAGTTGGAATTTTCCTTGTTCACTTTATGAAAAATTCAATGCTCATTGCGTGTTTTCGAGCTTTTCGCATCTCACAACTCCTTCAAATTCAGTGAAGGTGTGAATTGAGTAAATGTAAGGGATTCGTTGTTTAAGGGTTTTTTAAGTTGTTCCCCACCGTTTCCTTTTCAATGTAAAAATGTCTGCAATTCAATTGATTTTCAATTCAATTTCCTCAGCTAAGCATTAATGAAACAATTAGATAATTTTATTGTTGATGTTGTTCGTACGAAGAAAACGCGATTTTGAAAATATTGCATTGCATTGTATCGAATGTCATTACGAAGTGAGTGGAAAATACGACCTTAATGACCGAACTCTGCTGCGTACTTGTTTTTTTAAATTGTAAATAAACTTCGTAGTTTCATTAAGCGTCAATTAAAGGTGGAAAATATTAAATTTCCCTTCGAAGGAAACGGAATGAGTAGGTATTATTCATATTTCAGGGAATTTAAATGCGATCAAAAGGATACCGATTTGAAAAAGTCTTACGTAAACGTTATGATTCATCAAATATGCACATTCTTCCATCAAAGAATGTTTATTGTATTCTATTTGTTATTTTCCATTTTTTACAATAACAGACGATTCAGTTCTGAGTTGTGACGTTCACTTTATTTCAAAAATGATGATTCTTCGTATTTGTAACTTTTTCAAAACAGTTTTGTTGCATGATTATTCAAAATTACTGAAAATTTAGGATAATAATACTAAAGGGCCGCAAATATGCAATATGCTTTTCTTTTTAATTATAAAAAATTTCTGTTTTTTCATCTTTGCCCAGCTGAAGAAGTGAACAACTTATACAAGACAAATTAATGTTCTTACAAGTTATTTTTAAAGACAAATTTCCATATAAACATAATGAAGACAGAAATGATAGGACAAGCGTGAACTATATATATATATATATATATATATATATATATATATATATATATATATATATATATATATATATATATATATATATATATATATATATATATATATATATATATATATATATATATATATATACTAGCTGACCCGGCAAACGTTTTTCTGCCATATAAATTATTTTTATCTATCTATCTTTCTATCTATTCATCTATCTGCCGATGTATATCTATCTATCTAACTATCTATCTATCTATCTATCTAGATAGTTATCTGTCTATCTATCTATCTACATATCTAGCTAACCCGGCAAACGTTGTTCTGCCATACAAATTATTTTTATCTACCTGTCTTTCTATATATTCATCTATCTGCTAATGTATCTCTATCTATCTATCTAGATAGTTATCTTTCTATCTATCTATCTATCTATCTATCTATCTATCTATCTATCTATCTATCTATCTATCTATCTATCTATCTATCTATCTATCTATCTATCTATCTATCTATCTATCTATCTATCTATCTATCTATCTATCTATCTATCTATCTATCTATCTATCTATCTATCTATCTATCTATCTATCTATCTATCTATCTATCTATCTATCTATCTATCTATCTATCTATCTATCTATCTATCTATCTATCTATCTATCTATCTATCTATCTATCTATCTATCTATCTATCTATCTATCTATCTATCTATCTATCTATCTATCTATCTATCTATCTATCTATCTATCTATCTATCTATCTATCTATCTATATCTCTATTTATCTATCTATCTATCTATCTATCTATCTATCTATCTATCTATCTATCTACCTATCTATCATCTATCTATCTATCTATCTATCTATCTATCTATCTATCTATCTATCTATCTATCTATCTATCTATCTATCTATCTATCTATCTATCTATCTATCTATCTATCTATCTATCTATCTATCTATCTATCTATCTATCTATCTATCTATCTATCTATCTATCTATCTATCTATCTATCTATCTATCTATCTATCTATCTATCTATCTATCTATCTATCTATCTATCTATCTATCTATCTATCTATCTATCTATCTATCTATCTATCTATCTATCTATCTATCTATCTATCTATCTATCTATCTATCTATCTATCTATCTATCTATCTATCTATCTATCTATCTATCTATCTATCTATCTATCTATCTATCTATCTATCTATCTATCTATCTATCTATCTATCTATCTATCTATCTATCTATCTATCTATCTATCTATCTATCTATCTATCTATCTATCTATCTATCTACATATCTATCTATCTATCTGACCCGGCAAACGTTGTTCTGCCATATAAATTATTTTTATCTATCTAAATAGGGGATGATCGTAGAGGGGTGAAAGTTTAGGGTTGTATATATTTTTGAATGCTGTATCATAAAAAAATAGAACAGAAAATGTTGTCAGAAAAATAAAGAAAA